>MCFA01000155.1:0-103183 GCA_002105025.1 Clohesyomyces aquaticus | reverse complement strand
TATGTGAAGTTGGTGGCTTCAGAAAGTAGAGACTTGATTGATGTGTGAAGGAAGCTCGGAAGCTCATCTATATACTCGGAGTGCCGAGCCTCCACTAGTACCAGTAGAGCGTAGCTCCTCACATACCCCCCAGGACGTACTCAAGGAGGGAGAACTGGTAGTCAAAATAAGGTACAAAAGCAACCAGGCTGTGAATACAGCTAGTGTAGTCTTCCCTAGGTGTTAAACAAGGGGTAAAGTACAGCTATACTAAGCATATACAGGCTAAATAAACATAACTTATAGTGTAAAAGGAAAGTCTTCTCCTTGCTTTAAGTTGCTAATTAAGGGCTACTTAGATTATAATTCCTAACTCTTTTTAATTAATAAGGATACAATCTACAAGCCTAGTTGCTTAATAAAGGCGGCATGCTTCTGCCTAGGTAGGGGCTTGGTCAATCCGTTGGCGGGCATCTCTGCAGTAGGCTTCACTTAACTCGCAGTCTTCCTGCTAAAGTCTCTTAGCGTACCTAGCTCTAGTAGATATCTACATGCTTAAGCTTTGTTTTTAGCTTGTCCTAATCTCTAGTAACAATTCCTACTGTTTGCTAGTTGTACACTATAGAATAGGCTAGCAGTTTTAGCAAGAAGTGTATATAGTTAAAGAACCTTATCTAGAAGCGCATTTCTAAGCCCTGCTATAGAGAGAGCTAAGAGCTCTGCCTCTGTAGTTAATTTAGTAACTGTTTTTATACATTTAATTGCTAGTAAACTGTTATACCCCTAAGCTTAAAAAGTAGGCCTTAAGAGCTTCTCCTGCTCTCTGTATAGTCAGCGTAGGAGGCATTAGAGGCTCTAAAGAAGACTAGTTTATCTATAGGATCTCCCTATATATACTAGTTAAATCTCTCTACTACTTTGTTTAATTAAAGGGCTAAATACTAAGTGCTAATAATATAGCGCTAGCAGTGTTTTAAGTACCATAGGTAGGCAGGGCTAGGGCTAACAAGGTGCTAAGCAAGTATAGAGTGAGCTGCAGCTACATCTAGGCGTGTATAGGTCTCTAGATAAGCTAGTGAGCTAGTTAAAACTCTATATTCCTTTACTAGCTCTAGATCTAGTTCCTTAGTGTATGCTCTAGGGGCTCCTCTAGCAATAGATATAGAGGATACTTCTTGTTCTCTTTCTAGAGCAAGAACTTGCTTGCTACCTTTAATATAAAGGAGTCCTATAGCAGAGAGTACTGCCCTGTCTCCTTGTTCTGTAGCACTTATATACTAAGGAACTATTTTAGTTTACCTAGGCAGCAAAGCTTATATACCCTAAGCAGAGCTTCTTTAAACTAAATTTAATATGCCTTATTCTCTAGATATACTAGGACAACTATATTGTTAACGTAGAAGAACACTAGCAGCTGTTTGCTTATAAACAGGCAGGGTATATTAGGGTGCTATTCTAATCTAAGCTCCTTAAGAGTTCTTTATAGCTTATTAAGCTAGAGCTTTAGAGCTTCCCTAAGTCTATATAGAGCTCTTTTAAGGCGTAGTATTCTGCTAAGCTAGCTCTAGAAGCCTTCTAGAGTATAGCAGTAGTGTTCCCCTAGTAGGTAGGCGTTTAGGAAAGCATTAAGGGCGTTGTATTAATAGGCGATAAGACTAAAGAGTAAAGCTAGGGCTAACAGCACCTAAAAGACTTTTGTAGCTAGAGTTGCTACGTAGGTCTCCCCTAGCTTTGCTACATGTCTCCTTAAACGTAGAGACGCGCCTTTAAGCTCTATAGGAAACTATCTTATTAAACTTATAGGTATATACTTATATTAGTAAGAGGATCTTATTAATTATTAATAGAAGTGCTAAGGTTGTCTTAAAGCACTCTATCTAAAAGCAGCAGTTAATTTCCTTCTCTATTCCCTATACTAGCTGTCTACGTATAGGTAAGTCTTTATATCTTAAACTGTTTTAGCATAGATAGAAGCTAATTTAATAGAGTTAAGCTTTAATTATTAGTAGAGGCTTCTTATTTATTAATTAAAGTAAGGCTGCTATAGCTAGCATGTAGTATAATTTATATAATAGAGGCTTCTAGGAGCGCCTTGTTCTCCTTCTCTTTAGATAATGTTTGCTTCTTTAACTTCTACAGCTCCTTATAGAGGTGCGTTGTTAAACTGCCTTGCTAGTGTATTGTCGTCGTTAGGATCTGTGCTCACATAGCCACGCTAATTAGCTAGCCTCCCTGGTTCTAGAGTAAGTACAGCTTGCCTGCCTCCTCTCCTGGGATAAGATAGTCCTGCTTTAGTAGGGTTTTAAGGTTCTCTACGTTTAGCAGGAGCCTCCTTGAATCGTCTCTCATTTATACTCTTATCTAGAGTAGTATAATCCAGCGTTAGAGTTTGTTCTAGCGATGGCGGGCCTAGCCTAGGGCTCTACTGTCTTTTGGTGAGGCTGCCCTCTCTATATTGAATGGGGGGGCTTAGCGCTAGACATCGAGTCTATATTATTGTTACTACCTCTCTGCTCCCTTAGAGGAGCTGAGATAGCTAGTGAAAGAGAGAGCTGCTCGAGCTGCTCGAGCTGCTTGAGGTGTTTAAGAGTCTCTTCTATATTCCTTAAAGGAGCGCTAGTTAAGGATGTGTGGCCCTGGAAACCAAGGCCTGCGAGCATCTAGATAGTGAGGTCATCTATTTCCTCTAGCTTAGGAATTTAGATAACCTTAACTAGGCTCTGCACTACTAGTATAGGTAGAAAACCTTGCTCTTTCTTAGCAGTAGGGGCCTTGAATATAACATCTCTAGCCCTAATTACTTAATTAAGGCTTAGCACCTACACTTAGTATATATTAGTGGCATTAAAGCCTACTAATATCCTAATAATAGTTTATGACTCTAGCTTCTCACCCTAAGGGACCTCTTGATTAAGTACGTAGGCTTAGGAGCCTATAATATCTATGTGAGCCTATAAAGGCTTAGCTTCTAATATAAGCTTAAATAGTGTTTTCTAGTCTAATCGCTTAGTAGGCAATTAATTAAGTATGTAGGCTGCGGCTCTATATAGCTTGTTCGTGAGGCTGAGAGGGATTTTAGCGTAGCAGGCCAGGGCGCGAGCAACCTTTGTTAATTCCTTTCTAGCTCTTTCTACCCCCCTAGTTTGAGCAGGTATATCTAGTGCCCTAAGCTCATGCTAAATGCCTTTATTAGCTAGGTTAGTAGAGAATTCCCCTTTAAACTTGTTGTTAGAGAGTATATAGAGAACTAGTAGGAGCGTAAGACGCTCTATTCGCGCAATCTACCTCTTAAGAATTAGTATATATAAGCCTTTTAACTTAGTTCTTATAGTTTGTTATAGATGCTAGCTACTAAACTTATAGATCCTATATATTAACTAGAGGTCTCTATTAAGACATTCTTCTCCTCTAGCTTTTAATTAGATAAGATTAATTAATATTCTTATAAAGGGGCGAGTAGCTTTAAACTGCCTTAGTTGTCTGCTAACAAGCTCATGCATTTAAGCCTTAGTACAGGCGTCGCACTCCCTCTATAATAGGCATAGGTCCCCTAGTATAAGCTTAATCCTAGTAGTGTTCTCTTTAAGGTGTTTAATTACCTTAAACCCCATGTGGCCTGCAAGCACGTAGGCCTGCGCTAGTGAAGCTTGTATAGGTAGTAGAGGTCGCTAAGAGGTTGCTGCAAATACGCGTAGTTAGTTCCTTAGCACGTAAATATTGTCCTCTGCGTCTACTAGCTAGTGACCCTTGTTATACTAAACGTCTATAATCTTTCCTTCTAAGCTATAGAGGTAGCTCTTGCTAGAGTTAAAGTATATATTCTTCTTAATAACCCTTAGTAGCAAAACTAGGTTAGTAAAGAAATTAGGTATAAAAGCTACGTCGTTTAGACGCACTAAAACTATCTTTCTATTACTAAGAGCGTTAATAAGTACTGTCCCCTAGGCCTTTATAGTCTTACATGAGGCGCTAGCGTAGACTACGTTATCTGCTCTAGCCTTATAAGTTTCCTCCTATCTAAAGCCTGTTAAGTTGCAAATATAGATATTTGAACTAGAGTCAAGGATCTACCTGTCTAGCAGCAGTAGCTCAACCACTAGATCTACAGCGTTGAACACCTGATTGGGATAGCGCTGCTGCTCAGGTGGTGGACTGTATACTGCATTGGTCCGCAGCTGGGCTGGTGGGCTGTATACCGCGTTGGTCCGAAGCTGGGCTAGTGGGCTGTATACCGCGTTGGTCCGTAGCTGGGCTGGGCGGTTCGAACCCCCATCGAGGTTGAAAGTCCTCGGCCTCTCAGGCTCTGCCTCCCTAGCTTCCTAAGCAATTAGAGCTTAAGCTTTCCTTAGATACCCTAGATAGTCCTTGCAGGCCTTCTTAAAAGCTTTAGCCTACGTATTGCTAACTCTTAAATTAGCTAGGCGTTTCTTAGGCTATAGTAACTAGCAATTAGTAGGTTAGTAACAAAAGCCACAGAGACACTTAGGCAAGCCTCTGTTATCTAGTTCTCTAACCTAGAGCCTCTTTTAAGCTTCTCTGCTAGCCTTGTTCTAAGCTTCTCGCTTAGACTTCGCGCTAGTCTCGTATTTGGCCACCTAGAGCGTTAAGGCCGAGGTTGTTGGTGAGTTCTGCAGGGATCTAGCTAAGGTAGTGGCCTTAGCCGTAAATGACCCTGCTAGAGCTCTACCCTTTTAAGGTAGCTATAACTAGTACGAAAGCTACATGTCTACTGTTTTAGAGAATAGTAGAGGATTCTCGCCTTTCTTCTCTACAGCTAGCGTTAAGATGCTAATGTTTTAGGCGTAGCCTGCCCCCTTAGCCCCTTCTTTGCTTACTGCTTTAAGGAACAGGCGCTAGGCTCTCTATCTGTCTGTTTTAGGGAGTTTAGCCTTCCTCGCTTAATTTATAGTAGTAATCTAGTCTAGTCCCTAGCTTTCTATGCTCTTGCCTTTCCCCCTGCCTTTATGCAGGTTCTCTATTGCTAGAGACAGAGTCCTCTCTCTTCTCTAGGCCTTAGGAGCAAAGTAAGCTCTTAGGCGCTTAAGCTGTCTTTAGAGTTCCTCCTTATCTTATATAATACATATGTATAAAGTGTTAATTGTTCTTATAACTAGATCTATAAGCAAGTTAAGAGTAATCTTCTTTGTCCTATATACTATCTCTTTTAATTTCTATACCTTATATATAAACTTATAGGCTTCTTTGTCTTCCTTTAACAGCTCTACAAAGTTCTCTGCCTGCCTTTCTAACGAAGTACCTAAGCTGTTATAGGCTAGGTAGTTCTAGTAGATTGGCTCCTCTGGCCTGCTAGGCTCTGCCTCCTTGGCTGCCTTCGCATCAGGGTCAACGTATTCCTATATGTTAGCCTTTTTAGCTGTATCCTTTACTATAAACTACTAGTTGTCCCACTCCTGCTAGCTACTAAGCAGTACCATAGCGTCCTTAGGCCTGGTGTTGTACTCCTAGAGGTTTAGGGTTATTATAGGCGGATAGTTAATAGAGGAGGTATTAGGTAATGTACGTAGCTCCGTATGCGTTTTATAGGCGTTTTGTAGGCGTTTAACGCGCTATAGAGGGTTGTAGAGGGTGTTTAGCGTCTATGGCGACGTTATATAGGTGTTATTTTAAGAACTTTAAGTTCTGTACACGTATTTTGGTCTAAACAATAGGTAAATTAAGTAATATATAACAGACTAAGCAATAGCTGGGCTTATAACTGTGAAGTTGGTGGCTTCAGAAAGTAGAGACTTGATTAATGTGTGAAGGAAGCTCGGAAGCTCATCTATATACTCAGAGTGCCGAGCCTCCACTAGTACCAGTAGAGCGTAGCTCCTCACATATTACTTGTGAGAGCAAAGTCAGAGAAGTACGCTAGTAACCTCGCTAAGGTCAGAAGCGGCCTAGTTTAACGCGTCTCTGAACTTCATCACTTCACACGAATCGTGCCTCGTCGACACGTCACGTCTCTCTCTTTCCTCTAACTTACATCTTAGTGCTCTGAACTTCGCGAGCAACCACCAAACGCCAGCGCGAGGGAAAACAACCTAATATCGGCTTCAACATGGCAAGCCCACAAACGCAGCCCTTCCGACTGCTCGACCTTCCCGCAGAAATTCGACTCCGGATTTACCAAATAACGCTCTGTTGCTTTGATTCCGTATCTCCCCAAAGTAAGTAATCAGCAGTCTCGCTTGTGATCGAGAAACTCAGATTTTACTACGCAGGTCGAATTCCACCCTGCATCCAGCGCCTGGAGGATATCCATCCAAAAGCCGGACACGACGGCATATTTCCAGCAACACATTCTATTGAGACGGCCATTCTTCGCACCTGCAAGCAGGTCCACCGCGAAGCTTATGATATCATGGTCAAAACTAATCAATTCATCCGTATTGAGAGCTACGATGTCCCGCTTTCGAATTTCCTAGTTCAGAGCCAGATCCCCATTGTGACGCTAGATAGAGCACGCACTAAGCAATTCCAGGGGTATGTGATGCATCTTACAATCACGCGGGTGGATGACGGCAACTGGGATGAGGAAAATATGGATATAGAGATTGAAGACTTCACTCCGGACCTCCATGCTATGCCGTCAGCGCACCAGCGGGGTCCATATTTCAATTTCATGATACTGGCGCGGGATTGGGAGGCTTTCTGCCAGATGCTTGCTGCTGGAGATGTCTATGGTGAAGGATTTACAGTGGATTCCATGTTCGGTGAGACAACTTGCAAGATGTACAACATCGACAGAAGAGAAAGAAGCAGAACTGACATGTGCTACCAGCAATGCAGATCGGGCCCAAACCAGAGCGCCCAGACTACCAGGACGATATCACAAAGTTCTTCACCGACAAGATCCAAAAAGCCCTCCTGGAGCCCGTTCGCAAACATCTGCGAGGCTTCCCCAGCATCAACATTTATGGCAACGTATCCCATTCATACGCTGATGGGATCATGACCGAGACAGAAAAGCCCGCCTGGCCCGACCCAACCCAAACTCTCTCCCAACTCTACGCCCTCAAAGAAACCGGAAACCAGCACTATCGCACCGGGAACCTTGTTCTCGCCTGTCAGGCCTGGGTCGAGGCTCGCTTCACCATGCAACGCATCCGGGGCGGAACATCATGGGCAAATCTCCGCCATCGCGGCGGTACCACGTTTCGGATGAAGCTCGCCGAACTCCGGTTCACACTGTGTCTGAACTGCGCACAGAGCTACATCAAATCCTTGCAAGCACAATTACCCGTCTTGTCCTCTAAGCACACGATCCTCGAGCGACTGGGCGATCTCGCGATCCAGGATCTGCAGGAGGCGGAGGACTGCTGCATCTCGACGAGCGGGTGGATGCCGTCGGATACGCAGCGCGCGAAGCTGTATTATCGGTATGCCCTGTGTTATCGGCTGGCCGGGGATCCGAGACATGCGAATGAGGCCATGGATATGATTGACTTGGCTTTGGAAGCGGCGCCTGCAGACGTGGTGTTGGAGGCGGAGAGACAGGTCATTATTGAGTGGATGACGAGTGCGTTGCGCGGCTGGGAGGGGCCAAGCGAGGAGGAGGCTATGGCTGAACTCGAATACTAATGGGTCACAATAAAGAGTGGAATAAAGAGTGGGATACGACGGCTTGCTAGCCAAAGTGTCAGACGTAGAGGGTCTGCTATTGTGCTTACTATGGCCTAGGATTCAACAAGATATGGGCCGGCCTCTGTCAATATCATTTGACCACCTTGGAGTACTCTGATCTTAGTGAGTCGCTATCTGCGTGCCCCATACTCCCGCTTCTCCTCGCAATCGAAAGGAGTGGAGATATAGATCACATGTCCTCACATTCCCCATCCACGGCAATCCCTCTCTCGCCCGTGACACACGAACCAAGGCGACCATGCAAGTAACCTCTCATTAGCAAGCTGTTTCGAGTATAATCCGAGCAATTGGCAAACCAAGAATTCAGGCTCAACTTCGAGGACTTGACTGCCCTGCTCCTTTCTTCTCCTGGACTGTGGATTGTGAATGTGAGGAAGAATGAGAAAGAGGAGAGGAGGGTGTGCGTGCGGTGCGGTACAGTGTACGTACTCAAGGTACCACCACGTGTACATGCCCCCGCTCATACGACTTTTGTTTACATGTACAGAGAACGTTGGATGGTACCTAGGTATGAATTGCGGGATAAACCACATTCAGAATCCGGACACATTTAATGGTATAGAAAGGATGAATTAATCAGAGCCACGGTACATCCGCGCAACGCAGCTCTCAGCTTGTCCATAAATTCCCTCAAAACCCAGATCATCAAATCCGGAAATCAGCACATTCCTCCCCTCTCCTCTCCTGACATCCCTCACAACCCTACCTCCCACCCACTCTCTCCCACCTCCCTGGATCGATTGGTATCACACGCAGCGCCTCCGCCCCCATCCACCCCTACGTCTCCGCCGCCGCCACCGCCCTCCTCCTCCTCCCCTCCAACCACCTCAACCGTTCCGTAATTCCCCCCCACCCATCCAAGCTATGTTTCTGTTCCAGTCTCGCAAGTTCGACTCCATCCCCGCCCTCGACATCATAATCATCCTCCTCGCTCCACACACCCCTCTGATCCGGCAACAGTCCTCGGGTCTTCCAAGCTTCCAATACTGTGGCAGCGAGCTCCGGTCGCAGGCGCGTGTGGTTGAGCGCCGCGAGGATTTCCTGCTCCGTGAAGCCTAGCGTTTCTTGTTCCAGGACGAAGGGGTCTAGTTCGTGGTCGCAGAGGGGGGGATCTGGGTCCGCAGAGTTGGTGGAGGAGGATTCAGACGGAGCGGGGGAGGAGCTGAGTGGAGGTGGGATTGCGGAGAATGATTTCCGTGGAGAGGACGACTTGGACTTTGCAGAGGCGACGCTGTGGCGGAAGGCGTGGAGGGAGGCGGTTGTGGAGATGGAAGCGGGCTTTTCGAAGGGAGAGGAAGCGCTGATGGAGGCGCTAGAGCTGCGGGAGCGGGGGTGGGGTCTGGGTAGGGCCGCGAGAGCGAGGCCTTGGGAGGGAGAGGAGAGGATCGCTTGGGTGTCGAAGTTTGAGGGTTTGTGGCGGGAGGGACGGGGTGTGGGGGTGTTTGACGGTAGTGTTGGGTAGGTGACGCGGTCGTGAGGTTGGGTGTCCGAGGGGAACTGCTCTTGATCGAGGATCTGGAAGTCATCAGACTCTGTGGTTGGGGTAGGCTTATCTGCGTCGTCGAGTTCTTCGTCTTCGGGCTCTTTCTGCGTTTGTAGCTGGGCTTGGATGACGTCCTCCATATTGGTATCTATAGGTTTGGGTTGGCTGCCCACATCCTGGGAGTCCAGTGATGAGGATTCTGTGCCTGAGGAGATATCGACTGGCTGCTTTTGCGTTCCAGGAACCTCTACTCGCGGCGACCGTGCTCGTGGGGCACGCACGGGACTCTGCTTCTGTCGCTTGGCCGGACGCGGTGAGGAACTCTCTCCAGCTTCTAGTTCCAATCCTTCTTCAACAGCGCGGATTCGCTTCATTGCCTTGCCGTATGCCTTAGCAATATACTGGGGGGTCTCGGACACTAAAGTCGGCGACGATCGTACCTGGGAATACTTTTCGTTCTCGATCTCGTTCTCGATCTCGTACCGCCTTTTGTCTGCAGCTTCCTTCGCCAGATACGGCGCCTTCTCTTCTTCTGAGAGCGCTAAGTACTGAGGAAGTAATACTTTGTGAAGCTCTTCTGTGGTAAAGTTAGCGGCTTCAAGCGAAGGCGGCCGTCTGAGACTCACGGTAAGTGAGGCCTGGCTTGTCTTCCCACACCGCATATTTCCTCTCACGCGAGAAGAACGCATACGCAATCGAGGCATCTTTACCTTTTCTTGTCCTGAGAAACTTGTTGACAAGTTCTTCGTCTGGGCTTGCTTCGTCCTCTACCCCATCCATTTGTGGGTGATTAGCCTTTGGCGTCGAAGGACCTGCTGAAGCCGTCTCTGGCACATCTTCATCCTCCTTTTCCCTCGCCTTTCGCTCAGTCCATCTCTGGGTAACCTGGTCCTTCTTCCCCTGGGGGTCTTTCTGCCACTGCGGCAGCACCACCTTCTCGAAATACTGCTTCCATTGCTCTGCAGTCTGAGATGTGCCCCCAGCCCAATTTCCCCAAGCAGGAAGATACTCGCCGACGGTTACACTGCTGATACGCTCGACGTTCGCGTACAACTCCTCCCAGTCCTCCTTCGAAAACAATCGTTCGAGTTGGCCAATGGTGTAGTCTCCACTGCGTCTGCGCTTGCTCGTTTCACCTAGCGCATTTGCAAGGCCCTGCTGTGGCGGCTTGGCTTTAGTCTTGGGTCTGTTCTCGGTCGGCTTCATGCTGGCCTGGGGTAGCAATCGCGAAGGAGGTAACTGTTCGGCTGACTGGTCTGAAGGGGGCGAGGGAGGGGCGTTTTCGGGAATACTGAATGAAGAAGGCGGTCGGTCTCGGAGATGCTTGATATAACGGTCGCGCCACGACTGCCAGGGATGTCGGGGGTACTGTACAGGTCAGTAAGGGTGCGATGACTACTCTGGCAATAGCACTACCTTTGCCTCGAGCTGCTTGTACAGCTCGTTCCCGCTCTCGGAGCCGCCGTGCTGCACATGATCCTTGACCCATTTGTACAGAATTCTGTCCTCATCTGCATTGAACGGTATCCTTCCGCTCTTCGTTGGCCGGAGGGAGCCTGCTTCACGCGCTGTTCCAAGAGCTGGTCCGGCCGAATACTTGTCCGGATCGTCAATCTCGCCCAATTTGATGGACTCCTCAATGAACTTGTAGGAAATACTCCCGGGCGGGCAGTCCCTCCTTGGATGGCCGGCGATCAGGTAGTCGGCCAATTTCTCCAGCATCACGACCTGGCCGCCGTTGGCCTTGATCAGGCCAAGGTAGTGGGTGCGACTGGGACAGCGCTGGGCGACCCAGAACTTTTTGCCGGCGAACAATTCGCCTTCGAGTTCTGCGCCCTCGACGACATCGTTGTAGACAACGCGCGCGGCCATGGTGGTGGTGGTAGTAGTGTTGTTTGGATGAGGTTGCGACGATGTGGAGAGACGTTTCGGGACGACGCGATTGTGACACGCCGGCACGCTGGTGCGCGGGGGCTTGGCGGGCGTCACCTCCACCCTCCGCCCTCCGCCCTCCGCCCTCCGCTCTCCCGCCCTCCACCCCGCTTTGACCAGGAGCGCGAATTCACTCTGGCTCCCGCCCCTGGCGTCTTCTCGAAGCGACATCCCCAGAAAACAGTCACCCAGATCCACGCGTGCCCCGCAATGCGGCTCCTCGTGGCTGCGTGAATCACCTCCGCCATGGCTCTTGCTCGCAACATTGCCGTCTTCGTCGTCTCCCTTTCACTGCTCGTCTTCATCGCCTTTTTCGGCCGTCTTCCAGCCTTCAGGTGGCTCTGACTTTCCCAGTTCCCCAAGCCAGAATTCTAACTCGCCGCAGAAACACACCCATCGGCTACCTCCATCGCCTCCTCGTCGTCCGCATCCCGTCGTCACTCCGCACCCTCGACCTCTACCTGACCAATGGCCGCATCACGTCCGGCAGCTCCCGCTTGGGGCACTACCTCATGTACGAGAGGCATCCCGTCGTCGTCGTCTTCTTCCTCGGCCTCGTGACAGGCAGCGCGGCCCTCTTTGTTCCCGTAGTCTGGCCGTACTTGCCTCTTCACCACAAGGCACTCATCCCAATTCTGGTACCACTACCACATCTGTTCACGTACCTCAGTGCCAAGCGAAACGATGAGACGTATATTACGGAATCAAACCATTCCAAACACATGAAATACTATCCATACGATCGCATACTATACTACCCGGGCGTCCCTTGCCGGACCTGTCACTTCGTCAAGCCGGCGAGGAGCAAACACTGCAGTATATGCAAGACGTGTGTTGCGCGGATGGACCACCACTGCATCTGGGTGAACAATTGCCTCGGCCGCGCCAACTACAAGTGGTTCCTCGCTCTGCTGCTCTTCACCGGAATCCTGCTCGCATATGGCGCATATCTCGCCTACATTGTCATCTCGCCCCAGGCAGCGGAACATTACAAGGTATACGAGCAGTGGTACGGGTACGAATTGGATCCCACAGCCGATCCCTCGACCTGGATCGTCTACCTGGACATGAAACTCCACTATTTCCTCATGTTCTCAAGCATCTACCTCGACGTAGGTGGTATCCGCGCGGCTGGTGTCGGCCTCCTGGCTCTGCTCACATGGCCGCTCCCACTCGCGCTTCTCTCCTACCACGTCTACCTAATCTGGGCAGGCATGACGACCAACGAGAGCGGCAAATGGGCCGACTGGCGCGACGACATGAACGACGGGGTCGTCTTCCTCGGGCATCGTCGTACCGGCTCCATGCGCTCTGCACTGGAACAACCCAAATCTCTGCACCCTCCATACCGCAGCGAAGAGAATGATTCGTCAACCTCCACTTCGCCTGTCCCAACGCCTCCGGAGACGCCGCCAGAGGAAGAAGAGCCGCGAACGGCCTGGCCCATAGAAAGCCGCCACATTCTCATCCGTACCATGGATGGCGAGGCACCTCAAAACCTTCCCAGCAGGCTAAAGTCAGTGGCAGACGAAGAGTCTTTCCAGCGGGTCTGGGGTCTAAGGGACGTTGAGAACGTGTACGATTTGGGATTCTGGGACAACCTTCTCGAGGCTCTGAAATGAACTCAATGCCCTGCCATATATTAGACTAGAACTTGACTTGTATATACTTACGCATAGTCTGCAGCCCCAACACGTGACTTGAGAGGAGAGTCGCGTTGCGTTGATAATTTAAGCCTTATGAATGGAACGACGTGAACATGTGAGGGGTGCACGATTCGATCGATCGACCCTAGCCACCAGGGTCTCAAAACCTGTTGCTGTGCAGCGCAGCTTTTGTTCTGGGTACGCATGGTGCCCGGCGGCAGCCAATGACATCATCTTACTCCCCGCAATACCTTCCACGACGTATATACAAAGTACTGTTCGCTTCTCGCAAGCCCTCCATCACAGGATTAAGAAAACTACGCGAGAATACATACGAATTAGGGCAAATATTCTTCTCTACTTTACATACTTCGCACCATTGGATCGTTCTATTATTTCGTTGCGTTCCTCGAAGACCACTCAAGATGCCTTCGCAAGCCGTAAGCAAGAAAGAAGCACAGCGGGAGCAGTTGCAACAACAGCAACAGAATCAGAGTCAAGGGCAGTATCAGAGAGATGTGGAGACGCAGGAACATCATGCTAGTGCGAATGCTTCTGTAAGTATTGTTTTGCATTAATTCTTTCCTTCAGGCTCCATCGCTTGGAAACCATCGGAATCATTTCATTCCGCAAAGCCCATAATCCAAAACTAACAATGACCCACCCCAGGCGGGTCTAAACCTCAACCTCTTCGGCGCCCTCGGCGGCGCCTTCAGTTCCAAGTCCAAAAAAACCACACACCAGAACCCAGACGGCTCATGCGAGAGCGTGGAGCATCGGGCTGAGAAAGGTGTGTAAGAACCCACTCTCTTCCCCTAGTTATCCCCCAATCCGCCCTAATTACTTCCATATTCTGTGCTGTTTTGCGATGGTCTCCTTGACGGTTTGCGGAATGCATTGTGGATTTGCGCTCCGGAATTTAAAGGCCAGGATATTTCTCATATTTCACATCCTCGAAGCAATGTTGTACACAATCCAATATATTCCATCAATTTTCATCCGCATCCGCCCCCTTCTCTAAACTCATTCTTACGTCTGCTAGGCGCGGCAAACGGCCAATTCGCCGGCCACGGCCAGGCCTACGCACAAGGCTCCGCTTCCGAAGGTACTCGTAAAGAGAAAGCGCGAGAGATAGGTCAGGGACAGAGTCAGAGCCAAGGAATGCAGGCGAAGAAGATTGAGGGGAAGAAACAGGTGGATCATTTGGGTATCGAAGCGTAGAGGAGTACCAGAGCTGGGGTTAGAGATATGGCGGGGGAGGGTGTGGAATGTATAGGGCGTGCTGAAAGACATGCGGGACGGAGGGTTGTAAGGTTGATGTCTATCTTATTCGTGGCCCCGGTGGAATACGATAATAATAATGATGAGGAAGAGGAAGAGACACACCCCACGACGATAGATAGTAAGAAACGCCCAATACCAATATCCAACAGTGTGGCCCTGGCCTCACTGACCCCGTCGCCATGTATGCAAACAAGTGAAGCTCATTTCTTCCATGCCATGCCTTGCCAGGCACAATACCATTCGTATCCAAAGTCGCCAACCCAAATCCAAATCCAAAATCCCAAACACCAAGCGCGGGGCAAATCCGCGAATCCGGCCTCAAAGCAACCGAAACTCCACTCCACTCCATTCCATCCTCTCACACCCTACCCATCTTTTTCTTTCTCCTTCAGCGCCTCCACCAACCCCCCCACCCCCCTCTTCGCCGCAACCACATGCCACGGTACGGTCCCGCCCCTCGTCCCCCTCATTCCCTTCAACCTGGCCAACAACCCCAACGCCCTAAACTGTCCCAAAATCTCCTTTAGCAGATTCTCAGCCGTCGCCCGACTCTGCGCCGTAGGCGTCCACGTTAGGCTCGTGCTGCTTCTCTCCTGGCCCCCGCCCGTCGTCGACGCTCCCACAACCCCCGGACTCACGCCCTCAGCCCCGCTAGCCGACGGCGGGAACGGAGATGCCGCAGCGCGCGTACTCCCCACAGCGCCAACCCACAGGATATTGATTCCCACGACAATGGGACCGCGTTCCGGGTCCGGGAGCTGGGCGGAAGAAGTGGTATTGGATGTCGAGTACGATTCGCCGCGCTTGACGAGCAGGCCGCTGATGAGACAGGGCCGGAAATCGACGGTCGAATTCGAGTTGTGCAGACGGTGCGATAGTATGATGCCCCAGCTCTCGTCCGTGACGTTGACGAGGCGGGCGTCGGGGTCGGAGCTAGGGTCGTTGGGTGGCTCGGCGGGGGTCGCGGCTGGGGTGAGGCCGTGTTGGTCTGGGGAGACGCCGCCGGTTTGGGGAGTGGAGCTGGGGGTGTTTGCGCTGAGGTGTTGGGTTGTAGTTCCGCTTGTGGACTGCGCGGTTGGAGATGGGATGGCTGGGGTGAATTTGAGTGGTGGGTTTGTGTCGACGGTTAGGAGGGTTATGAAGAGGTTGAGTTGGGTGGGATAGGAGGCTAGGAAGACCCATGTTTCCAGCTCTTCCCGTTCCATGACTCCTGATTTTGCGATGCAGATGCGCCATGTTACTCTTCGTGCTTGGAGGATCTCGATGGTGGTTTGCCAGATCTCTTTTGCGACTTCGCCGAACGAGCGCGTGCCGAGGTTGTACGAGACGACGGCTTGCGATTTCCCGCAACTGTCGGTCCAGGCCACCGTGATCCAGGTTCCGTCGAGACTAATGGCGTATCCAAGATGCATATATGAACTCTCGCGCAAAAGGTCTTGCGGCGGCTCGGCGTTGAGTTTGAAAGGAATGGTCCGAGGGATGGACTCTTCGAGTTGGAACGATGGAGCGGTGTAAATAGCCAACGGCGTTTTATCTTCACTCGGCGTACTCGGCGGGCAGCGGTCGTAGACCTCGCGTGCAAGATTTACGTACGTGCTCGAGCCTAGGATGACCGGTACGTCGAACGAGGCAATGCATTTGATCGGAACGACTTGGAGGACGAGGTCGGGCTTCGGTGGAACATCGTTTCCTGGTCGTGTCGACGGCACTTGGCCATAGGCCTGGAATAAAGACCAGAAGGCCGAGCAGAGCTCCCAGAGAGCAGACGCATCATCGAACGGGTCTATCATGTAGATGACAAATGCGTTGACCTTTGTGTCATCCTTCTCTCGCATCTGGGCGTGCCTCGCGGCGAGCAGCTTTCCAAGTTGAATGCATGTCTCACGCAAGACTTTGAAAGCAGCCCGCGTCGATGGATGCCCATTGATCCTGCATGGCACAAGACCTCCCTCATACTCTGGCACTGTTTGGATCCGCGCATGAGTCCCAAACTTGCATGTTTCGTAGGCTATTTGGATGTTGACGAGAAAATTCTCCAGACACGGTGTCAAAGAGTGGCTGTGGGGGTAGAGACAGAAAGGCACAACGTTCTTAGCTGGATTGCAAGGAGCCAGACCCAATGGTTCCCAAAAGGACAGCGCTGGGGGTAAAACATCCCACAAGGTATCCCCTCGCCGGACCCTGATGTGAGGCGAGTTGATCTGGTAGATGAGGTGTCCGGGCGAAGCTGATCCATCGGCCTGTGCATTTATCTTCCTGGGCGCAGATCTCGGCTGTCCTTTTGACTGCTGCGGAAGATCTGGGAAGACGTCCTGCACAGAAGCCAAACCAAGGACGTTACAATCAGTGGCTTTTGGAAAGATCTTCCGCACCACGGTAGTGACCGTCGTCTCACAAGGAGTCCGCTCGGCAGCGGACAACGCTAAAGGCGAGCTCCCTTCGTGGAGAATGTCCAGAGTAGCTGATACGATTTGGTCTGTGATGATCTGCGCCACTGCTATGCTATCTTTGATTCCCAGTGGCTTTTCGTCAGGAAGATCGTTCGGTGTATCAGGTTGAGAGGTCGGTGTATCCGGCAATGATGGGGAGATCGGAGAGAAAGTAGGGATATCGTTACGAGCAAGTGTCGATGGCAATCCGGCGGGAGCTGGCAAGTAAGTGAGGGACCAGTCCGCAGGATTGGACTCGAACCACATCAGACAGCTCTCGTCCGTCTGAAGGCCCGTTACTTCCAGACTGTCGCCAGCGAAGGAGTCGGCAAACGACGTCGTTGACAATGGCGTGGCATTTCCATCGGTAGGTAGTTTCCTTTTCCCAGGAATGACAATACCGTGTAGAATTGTGGCTGGTCCAATAGACTCTACATCGTCTGGATCCTCCTCCTCGCTCGCCGAGGTCTCGCTCGAGGAGTCCGAGATGTCGCTGTCGGCGCGTTCTAAAGCCTTCACTTCTGTGGCTCTTGCAGAAGCCATGCCGATGGCGTGTCGAAGCTTCGTGAGCATTGGGAGGTCCCTGAGACTAGCTGGGCGTTTGGCTACCGTCTTTGGCTCTTCAATCTTTGTTGGCTTTTCTATTGAGAAGCTGAACCGGCCTCCGTGGTATTTGGCATCCGAGAGGCTCATCTTTCTGTTGAAGCTCACCGGATCAAATATGCTATCCCGATGTTTTGGAGTTTGAAACACGGACCGGTCCGTGGGGGATGGCAACAACTTCTTTTGGACAAGACGTGGACTTAGTGGCGGACTGGGCTCGTATTTTACCGCTACAATGGAAGATTGGTCGGATTGTGTGAGTTGCGATGTGAGCTTCTCGGTTGGGGGTTGCTCTGTAGCTCGTGGTTCCTCGGCTCGCTGTTCCGACTTCACTACAGGATCTATTTCGTTCGGCGGATGCAGGGCGCTGGCAAGGGCATCATCTAGGGCTGCCATTGGATCTGGCAATTCTTCTTTAATGTCAGCCTCTGGCAATTGTGAGGGCTCGTTTTCTTTAGCAGGTTTTCCCTGACTAGGGGGTTTGCTATCCTGCATCGCCGCGGCGTCCGGCATATCCACGTCTACGTTCTCATCATCCGGTTCATCAAAGAAACTGAAGTCGGCATCCGTAATGTCATTACCTGGACCAAAAGCATCCTCATCCAAGTCTTCAAACAGATCATCGTTTCCACCATTGATATTGGAGTTGAACTGGTCGAACGGGAGAGGGTTTTCAGGTGACGCCGCAGGGTGTTGATGCGCATCTGTACTGGGATGATCCTGCGGGCCGGAAAGGTTTATAGCAGGATGACTGCCACCAGGGACCAATATGGTGTTTGTACCGGATCCAGGAGGAGCTGAATTATCACTGCTGGGTAGCCCTACACCGGGAGCAACGCCGTCAGGAGGGGTAGGATACACCCCGCTGACTGCTTGCAAGTCTCCATACGCACCCGTCCGGGAGTTCAGGGGAGACGAAGGGAATAAACCATGGTTATCTCCTTTGGGCTGCGCAGCCTCTTCTTCCGCCTTTTGGGCTTTTCGGAGTGCTTCAAATGCCTGATCTCTTTCGCTCTTTCCCATGAACCATTGCTGGGCGACGTCCAAAGGATCCCGGAAGCCAGTGGAATCTGGTGTTTCGAACCACTCAAGGGTGCGCTCTTTTTGAGGTGCACGCGCCACGTCCACGCCGTCTCTAGTGCTTTGTAGTTCTTCGTAGAACAAACAAAGCATTCGTGGCCACAGCACTTCCCGGGACGGACTCGATGGGGCTGGGCTTGCTGGTGGGACCTGACTTAAATGGGCCATGCGGAGCTTCACCCACGAAGACTTGTCGTCCAGGTCCGCTATCGAGTAGCCCTTCCACTTTAGCCAACGCCTGACTAGGGTCTTCCACCTCTCGATACTCTGCTCCACTGGGCCAATCTTGACGCGCTTCCGCTGTGATCGGTGAGCAAGAGGTTCGACTCCAATCTCCGAGGGGCTCTCAAAGCCGACAATCTTTGCAAGTAAGCCATTAGGAGCTACGCGAACGCATCTTCCCATCCAGTCCCGTTGCGCCTCCTCCGATTCGACTTCACTCAGGCGGCGGATTTCGGGCCTTGGCACCGACGAAACGGATACGACGAGAGTGCCTGAACTTGTCCAGTAAACACTGAGGTTAGTCAGGCAATAAGGGACGTTGGCAGAATGAGATGTGGGTGGGTCTTCATCAGAGTCTGGCTGGACTGAAGGTTTTGAGAGAAATGTTCGGTAGTTTAGAGCGGTCGCGTTATGATCTCTCACCAGATAGTATGATATCAAAGCAACGACAGAAGACGTAAACAGCTCATAAATAGCATAACTATCATGTTGCTGGTGCTGATCCAAAGGGGTCGCTGATTGGGAAGTCCCCTGAGCTGCGCGCACATTTCCGCTCGAAAATCCCGGCCCCTTGAGTCCTCCCGGAGTTGACGGGGAGCTTGAGGATGTTGAGGAAGGGGTGTTGAAAGTGAAATTTCGCATGGGGGGCCGGGCGAGCTCGGAGGCCTTCATGACACCGGATTGCTCCGCTGCTCTGCATTAGCGAGGAAAGATTGGCACGCGTGATGCGGCCTACCTTGAAAGTCATATCCCTTGAGGAGGGGAAGCGCGAGGGGCTTCTGGCCGGCCTTGTCGGCGGTGGTGGCGCGGAAGAACCACAGCAGAGATTTCGAGGCATCTTGGACGACCAAGTGCTGGCCCTGTCTGAACTCTGCCTCGGCGGCATGCAAGTCCTCGGCCGGGCTCCTATCACCAAGGCTCGCGGCAGCGGTGGGGTTTCGTTTTACTGAAAAGGCTTGAAATGCGACCGCTTCGAAGTCTCCCTGCGGCAGGTTGTTAGTGGAGCAGCAGAGCAGCAGAGCAGCTGAGCAGCTGAGCAGCTGGGGCGGAATGGGGCGTACGATGGCTTGCGCATTCGTGTTGCACGTCTTGATAAATTCCATCCCAAAGGACGGATCCGCTCTATGGAACGCTCAAGTGATACTGTCGTCGAAAGTGCACGCCTGATACTGCGATGTGAATCTTCATCAACTCGCTCTTTCCGGGACGCGACGCGACGAGCGGGACAACGGGACGAGGTGCGGGTTGTCGAGGGTCGGCGCGGTGGGTCCGTCTATGGGAGCAGCATGGCAGGATCGAGTCGTCGTCGTGCAGGCGGATGGTGGCCGCTGGACCATATTGCGCAACCCGAGGGCGGCAGACGCGGACGAGGGTGCTTCGGAGGCCCGAGCAAGCCAAGGCGCAGACGGGACGGTCTTGAAGGGAGACGTGTGCTGCTCCGGGGCGTGCAGTGCCGGGGGACGGCCGGCAGCTGTGGAGGATAATGGGCGGGTGGGAGGCAGGAGCCCAGTGGTGTGCGGGAGTTTTGAGGCTGCTCGACGAGTCCGGGCGGGAGGCGTGCGAGGAGTGGGAGGAGTGCAGTGCGAGGGCGCCGGCCAGTGCGAGGAGTGCCTGCCAGTGCATCACGACGCACGGCAGGGCACTCGGGCCACCAAACCGGCCACCAAACCGGCCACCAAACCGGCAGCCCGTTGCCTGAGCTGCCGACATCGTCTCTCAGCCCTACCCGGTCCCTTTGCTATCTAATTAGTCTAGCAACTTTTCATCCAAACTTCACGCGCGCGCATCCACCGCTCCACCACCACCACCACCACATGTCGCCGCCACCATGAAAATCTCAAACCACGCGGCCGTGCCCGTCTATACCATATCCGGCTCCAACACTGCGCGACCGCTGCCCGACTGGCTGATTCGAAAACGAAAACGGAGCTTGAAGCAGGATCCGGAATTCGCAAACCGCGTCGAGCTGCTCCAGGATTTTGAGTTCGACGAGGCCAGCCAGTGCGTGCGCGTGAGCGACGATGGCGACTGGGTAATGAGTACTGGTATGTCTTTGTCTTCCCATCCCAAGTCTGTCTGTTAAAGGTCGGCTGGCTACTAAATTTCCCCAGGCACATATAAACCCCAAATCCACACCCATTACCTACCCCACCTCTCACTGTCCTTTGCCCGCCATACCAACACAATAAACGAGACCTTCCTGCTGCTTTCGTCCGACTACACAAAATCCCTCCATCTCCAAACCGACCGCTTTCTCGAATTCCATACCGCAGGCGGACTACACCATTCCACCCGCATCCCCAGATATGGAAGAGATCTCTTATACGACAAGCATTCGGCCGAAGCGCTTGTCCCGACAGTGGGCGTGAATGGCCATGGAAACGGAGAGGTGTTCCGTCTAAACCTCGAAGTCGGCCGCTTCATGAAGTCCTACGAGGTGGACGTTGGCGGCGACGATCTCACCACCGTCGGCGGCAGTGCACTCCAAGGCGGCGTCAGCACCGGAAGCATAAACACAGGCTCCATAGCCGAAGACAGCCACAACCTCCTCGCGTTCGGAACCTCACTCGGCACCGTCGAATTCTGGGACTCGCGGTCCAGAAACCGGGTTGGCATCCTCTCCGCCCCGCACGACGCCATTGAGGGCCGGTCCGAGATCACAGCCCTGCAATTCCATCGCTCAGGCCTCGAACTCGCGACCGGAAACTCCAATGGCCTCATTCATCTATATGATTTACGATCCCCAGTCCCCCTACTCAAGAAAGACCAAGGCTACGGCTTCCCCATCAAAAACATCATCTACCTGAACTCCGGCACCTCAACCCGCGCCCAAGTCTCCACCCCCAAAATCCTCACATCCGACAAACGCATAATCAAAATCTGGGATCCCCAATCCGGCACACCCTGGACCTCCGTCGAGCCCGCCGTCGACCTCAACCACGTGGAATGGTGCAAAGACAGCGGCATGCTGCTCACCGCCAACGAAGGAAAACAACAACACGCCTTCTTCATCCCCCAGCTCGGTCCGGCGCCGAAATGGTGCGCGTTCCTGGACAACATTGTCGAGGAAATGGCAGAGAACCCCGACGACCCGAATGCCTTCGGACACCAATCCGCAGGCGAGGTCTACGATAATTTCAAATTCCTGACGCTGCCGCAACTGAGGCAGTTGAATCTGGATCATTTGGTCGGGACGACGAGTCTGTTGAGGCCGTATATGCATGGGTATTTTGTGGCGCAGAAACTTTATGAGGAGGCCAGGTTGATAAGTAATCCCGATTTGTGGCAGGAACAACGCGCGAAGAGTATTCAGGAGAAAATTGCTAAAGAGCGCGAATCCAGAATCCGAGGGAATAAGAAAGTCGCTGTTAAAGTCAATCGTAAATTGGCTGAGAAGATGTTGGAGCGAGAAGAGAAGAATGAACGACGGCGCGCGAAACGTGTGCTTGAGAAAGGAGGCGATGACGATGTGCTCGAGGAAAACAAGACCGCGCCAGCGGTCTCCGATCCTAATATTATTGATGAACGGGAAGAAGAGAGGGATGGAGAGGTTAGGACGACAGGCGCAGCAGGCATCCTCAACGACCCCCGTTTCGCCCGGCTATTCCAGGACGAAGACTTCGAAGTCGACGAACAGAGCCACGAGTTCCAGGCCATCAACCCGAGTACCAACACAAACCCAACCACCACCTCATCCACAACCACTAAACTACCAAAAGGTCTCACGGCCGTGGAACAAGAGTTGCTCGACGAAGGCAAGGGCTCGGATTCCGACTCATCCTCCTCCGACAGCGAAATGGAGTCTCGGAAACCAGAGAAGAAGTCCAAACAAACCCAAAACCGCCAAAAGGACAGCAAACAAGACATCGCAGACAGATCCCGCATATCATCCTCCTCGTACCAAACATCCGGTCATAAACCGCAGAACGCGCGCGCAGCCGCTCAGATGCAAATTTCCTCATCAAATCGTAAACCACAGACTGCAAGGGACAAGACGTTCGGAGCACGGGTTTCGAAACTTGGGGATAATGGGAGCGGGAAGGGACGGGGGGCAGGGGGGAATACGACGGTGGTGGGCGAGCGGGAGATTTCGTTTGCTCCTTCGAGGGGCGGACAGGGCAAGGGGAGGAGGGATGGGGATAAGGGGAGGAATGGTGGGGAGGATGGGGAGGGGAAAGGAAGGGATAGAGGCTGGAAGGATAGGAGGAGTGCGAGTGGGAATGTTTTTAGGAAGATGTGATATAGATAGATGGGTCGATATAGAGTTGAGGTGGAGGTCTTACTTAGATGGTGGAAGAATGATAGTATATGATACCCTCTCCAACGTCCTTTTATCCCTCTCTAACTGGATAGACCTCCTTGGGTTTGACTTCTCATTCCCGTTCCTGAGTTTTGGCATTGTCTTTCCGTTATTCACCCAGGCTCGGGGTGCTGGGCGTTGCGGGTTTGACAACAAAGTTGTCACTATGTCTTTTTTATGGTACACGGAGCCTGTTCCGAACATATGCCTGCCCAGCTCAAAATCGTGACGGTGGGGAACGATAATACGCCTACGTAAGCTGGCGGAGGAAGCTAGGGTAGCGGATATCCTTCCTTGACGAAAGATACGGCCTACACCCACAAATCACTTCGGAGCAAGGAAGAAAGGCTCTTCAGAACAAGCTCTTACACTGCTCCAAGAAACCATATATAACGCTTGGAGGGCGAGAAAAGTAGAAAGCCTACTTAGTTTCGACATGAAAGGGGCCTACAATGGAGTATGCAAAGAGCGACTAGTCCAGAGACCTACAGCTAGAGAAATTCCACCTACATTGGTACGATGGATAGACGCCTTTTGCTCTGAACGGTCAGCCTCAATCCTAGTAAATGGATACACATCAGAACAGAAGCCGCTCCCACAAGCAGGCCTGCCCCAGGGGTCACCTCTCTCACCTATTCTGTTTCTCTTCTTCAACGCGGACCTTGTACAACATAAGATCAACGCCAATGGAAGCGCGATAGCCTTTGTAGATGACTACAATGCATGGACAGTGGGGCCATCAGCAAGAGCAAACTATGAGAACGTTCAAAGCATCATCCAGAGGGCAGGAAACTGGGAGACAAGGAGCGGAGCTGCCTTCCAAGCGGACAAGACAAAACTTATACATTTCACCCGGAATATATCCTTAACAAGCAAAACCCCCATAGCCATCAAAGGCCAGGCCATAACACCAATTTCTGAGGTCAAAGTTCTAAGAGTAATTATGGATGCGGAACTCCGGTTTAAACAACACATCGCTAGGGCAGTCACCTACAGCTTCTATAAACAGGGCTCAGAGAGCAGGAGCGCAGGCAATTATAGGTTGTTTCAAAACTCTAGCGACAGCTATAGCAGAAGCAGATGCCTACATCCAATCAGCGCACATACGTCATCAGGAAAAGGCAATCAAATTCTGGATAGACATCCGCACCCTTCCCAAAACAAATCCCCTCTCAAAGCTTAAAAACCAACCATTCCGCCGGTTCGCGTCGTCCCTACAGAAGACAACCCTACTCCTCCAGAACACAGACGTAGAGAGGATGGAAACAATCGTACCACATATGATTAGCCCGTGGAACCCCGGCATCCCCACAGAGATCACACCTGACAGCGCCAAAAGAATCCAAGAAGAAAGAGAAGAGAGCCAAGCTATCTGGGTCGGCACTAGCACCTCAGAAAGGAATGGCTTGGTAGGCTTCGGAATAGCTATAGACGACAGAAGCCCATTCACTGGAGAATGGGGGTACGTAGGGTATTCTCTATCACTATAGGGTCAAGAAAGGACCACAACCCGTACACAGCAGAGCTGGCAGCAATACTCGAAGGACTGAAGCTGCTGCCGCCAGAGACGGCTAGGCGGAGGATTATTATACTCGCCAGTAACCAAGCCGCCCTCCTGGCGATAAACCGGCCGAAGAAGCAATCAGGGCAAAGGTTAATTGGACAGATCTACGACGCCGTCAGCGGATTGGGAGTCAAACTAAACCACATTCAGATTATATGGAACCCAGCGAAGAGCGACCTTGTGGTGAGTAAGGAAGCCAAAATAGAAGCAAAGAAAGCCACAAAGGACAACAGAACACCGAACAGACAGATGCAATCATCTAAATCGACAGCAGTGAACGTTATAACAGTGAAACAACGCAGCGCGAGGTCACTACCAAAAGGGGTGGGCGAATACACAAGGAATATCGACACAGCACTTCCAGGGAAGCACATCCGACTTCTATACGACGACCTAACCGAACGAGAAGCTAGAATACTGAGTCAACTACGAACAGGGAAGATACGACTCAATGGATACCTACACCGAATCGGAGGAGCAGATTCAGACCAATGCACATGCGGGAGAGCAAGGGAGACAGCCAAAACCCTCCTATTTCGGCGCTCTCAGTGGGATACGCTGCGGTCACAACTATTTCAACCTGCTGATGAAAGAAGTGGAAACCTCTCCTTCTGTTTAGGAGGCAAGGCAGCGTCAGAGGACAGAAAGTGGACGCCAAATTTGGAAGCGGTCAGAGAAACAATTCAATTCATCATCCGCACAGGACGACTCGAAAGAGACACCAGGGAATAGAGGGCCCTGGCATATAAGGAAAAGATAGAACCTTGTGCGACAGCAAGTTCGGCTTCAATCGCCGGGTCAAGGACAATGAACACTTAGAGGATAAACTTTAAGACAACTAAGATAGACAATACGCACAGGATAAGGACATATCTAACCAGAACCAACAGCGAGAAAATAAATATATAGTAAGGGCTTGTAGGTGTATAAGGCGTCATCGCTGGAACTGGGTCAGGGTACATAATCGTACTAGTGCTTTAACTAGGCTTAGAGCCGGGCGGAATAAAATTCAATCAATCAGCTTAGCCGGGCATAGCTGCGAAATCGCGGCTGCAACCGTGTAGGAATCAATCAATCAATCAATCAATTGAATGTAAGGCCTCGCAAACCTCCGTCATTGTGCCCTCGTCCCAGCTTTCGTTCTTACTTACAATGTACTGACTTACCTGAATGATAGACCTTTTCATTGGAAACATGGACGGAAGAGTAATTACTCCGGAGGAACTTGCCAAAGCCGAGAGATTCGGCGACTTCATCCCAGTTCATAAGGTAGATGGAAGCACCGTCGTGAAGACTGGAGATTCCGTGCGATTTGCTGAAGCCGAAGCAAAGAGACTGGTCCGCGAAAAAAGCACTATTCCGGTACCCAAGATTTACAATGCCTATACCGACAGTGACAGCGGCCATGCACGCATTGTGGTGGAATTTATCGAGGGGGACTGTCTCGCAGATGTCTGGGGAAAGCTCGATGACAGCCAAAAAGAAGAAGGTATCGAACAACTCCGCGGTTTCTTTGCCCAGCTTCGCGAAATAAAAGGTTCGTTCATTGGATCTGTGGACGGTACCGCTTGCGAAGATCAGCTTTTCACAGACGAGATCGGTGCATATGGGCCGTACAAAGACGAAGCGTCTTTCAACGAAGGAATCATCACTGCGCTCAAGAATACCTCAACCGGCAGCTGGGTCAACACGGTGTCGGATATGGTACTCACGCTGAGGAACTATGTGATCGTGATGACTCATGGAGATTTCTCTCCAAGGAATATCATTGTCCAGGGCAGCAAGGCTGTGGCCATTGTGGATTGGGAAATGCCAGGATATTACCCAGAGTACTGGGAATACGTCAAAGCTCTCTACCGGCCTGGATGGGAGAGTAATTGGATCAACGACCGTGCTGTAGAGAAGATCCTGGTGCCCTACTCGATGGAGTTGGCTGTGATCATGTATGCACAGACTATAATCTGGTGATGGCAGTGGCGATTTCTGAGGTCAGACCTTGCACAACTATGTGTAGTATCAAAACAATTACTTGAAAACGGACTATGGGCAGGTTGCCAGACAAGGACGATCTATCGAGGCGCTCGGACATCGACTGGAGTTGAGAATAGGGTTGCCACGCTGATGGGTACTAGGCATGTGCGCAACCGCCGCACATCTTCGTATTGCGCCGCCGTGGTGGGCTTCAGCGCTAGCCCCAGGTCCGCTGTGCCTCATCAGTTCACGTAATTTAGCAACGAATTTAATTACACAGCTCTCCTAGGGCTCAGTATTAAGAATTTTCCAAGCTCCTCTGCTTTCGATACGACGCAATAAGGTCTTCCCAATAATGCCGCCCTCAGCATCAAAGTCCCCCGTCCATTCTCCACCGCTCATTGTTCCGTCCTTACATACGCACAAAACAACTTTGATAGTCCTCCATGGCCGCGGATTTACTGCACAAAAGTTCGCCGAGCCAATCCTCACGCATCCTGTTTCCTCTCTCCTGCCTTCGACAACGTCACTCCTAGGAACCCTTACACATCCCGGAAAGGTATTCCGCGATTATTTCCCTCACACAAAATTTGTGTTCCCTACTGCACCCCTGCGCCGGGCCGTCGTTTTCCAGCGCAGTCTCACGCACCAATGGTTCGACAACTGGTCCTTGACTCAACCGGAACTCAAGCAGCACTTGCAGGCTCCAGGGTTACGGGAGACCGCCATCTACTTGCACGACTTATTACAAAAGGAAATCGACGTTGTGGGACCGAAGAACGTTGTTCTGATAGGACTCAGTCAGGGGTGCGCCAGTAGCCTTATTACGACGCTGTTGTGGGAAGGCGAACCATTTGGGGCTGTGGTCGGCATGTGCGGGTATCTGCCATTTAGGAAAGGGATGTTAGATTTCGCGACGGGTGGGGAGGAACAAGAAGAAGATCCTCTTGCAGAGTCTGAAGATATGTTTGAGCGCGAAGATGGAGATCCTAAAGCAAAAGAGAGCGACTCTGAGAAAGCCATCAGATGGTTGAGAGAGGAGTTGCAAGCTGAAAGAGAGAAGACTGAGAAGACAGCGCCGTTCTCTTTCGAGTCCATTCCGGTCTTCATGGGCCATGGAACAGAGGATGAGAAAGTACCGAGAGAGATTGGAAGATTGGCCGCGGACTTCTTGGATACTATTGGCGTGAACATAGAGTGGAAAGAGTATGAGGGATTAGGTCATTGGTATTCAGCCGACATGCTCAGAGACGTAGTTAGGTTCTTCAAGGGCTTGGATGGCTGGGAAGACACAACTGATGAAAGTCGTACCGCTTGAGGGTGTCGCGAAAACCAAAGCATGGCTTCATGATACGCTTAGCACGCTCTTCGATCCAGACACCCTAGTTCAGCTCGATGAGGGAAGACTGTTGTGGAAGAATGTGCCATGGAAGGAAATCCGGAATAAAGTCGCTACAACGTCTGACAAAGTGGCTCAACTGGACAGAGGAAATAACTCAATAACAGAAAACAAAGCAGAACAAGCACAAGAACTTCTAGCAACCTTCTTTCCTTCCCTCCCAGACACGATTGAAGAGGAGGAGGGTCAGTACCAAAAGATCACCACCCTCATGCCACCACTATCTCTGGAAGAGGTAGAAAGATGCATCTTTGCCGCGAAGCCATGGAAGGCACCGGGCCCCAACGGGCTCCCCGCTGAGGTGTGGAAGCAACTCTGGCCTGTGGTGAAGGAAAGAGTGCTTTCTCTCTTTCAAACCTCCCTCAATGAAGGGAAACTTCCTAGCCAATGGAAGAACGCGAAAATTGTCCCCCTAAAGAAATCCGGTAAAGGAGACTACACGTTAGCGAAAGCCTGGAGACCCATATCTCTACTATCAACGCTAGGAAAAGCACTAGAAGCGGTTAAAGCTGAAAGGGTAGAATGATTTAAAATCCGTTACGGTGGGAGACAGTCAGATCGAAACGTCGGAAGGAAACGGGTAGGGTCACGTAGCGCGAGCACATATGCCATCGGGACGGACCACATACAATGATTGCGAGTAAAGTGAAAACGGTCTATTGCAAAGGGGATAGCGAGGGCAAAGACCGCAGCGTACCTCAGTACAGTACATACATAGTCTACGGCGGGGGTGAAGTGGGTGCAGGCCACACACTTCCATGTGCAGTGCTGTCAAATCCAAATGCCCGATAAGAGAAAGGGAAGGGGTCGGAAATCCTTTCCTCAGACCCATTAAATACCATTCGTCCACATGCACATACTTACCCTACACTCTCGTCTCTCTTCCAACCCACTGATGAGATGCGTGGAAAGTATGGTCTGTCTGTCTTGTCATGCCGAGGCTCCTTGCCCCACCAGTTCCCTTCCAGCTCCCTCCATCTCTTGTCGTGGGCAAGACAGGCAGGCAGGGAGGCTTCCAATCAACAAACTGCCACGCTCACTGTCCCTCCTGTTGGCTCTGGAGATACTTGTAAGCCCCGAAAGCGAGGAGCCCTCCGACGAGGATGATGGCGTAGACGCCGACGCCCATGGAAGCCGAGTCGGTCGTGGTGGCGGTGCTTCCAGACGCTTCGTAGGCCTTGGGCTTAGGGTCACCCTCCTGTACACTCACAGTCAGCGAACACTCTCACATCAGCGGGGTCGACACAGGAAGTGTACGGTCCTGCGAGAGCTGTGGTGAGAGCGGAACGGTTCCGAGTCCGAGGCTCTGATCAGATAGTAGCGCTCCCGCGCCGTTTGCCGATTGGGCAGAAGCGGATGCAGATGCAGACCACGAGCGTCGGAGGTGGGCAAGCCTCGGATGCGCGTGGTTGCGGGAGGCAGGCGATTGCGGTGCTTGTGAGAGAGGAGATGGCGATGCAGGAGTGGGTACCTTTCGCTTCAGCTTGCCGACGAGTAGGCCGTCCAAGATCTCACGGGCTTCGTCGCTGTGGCCGACGTCCTCAAAGGCTTCTGTCGCGTCCTGGCCGCCGACGTCGAGGAGCACTTCTTCGCCACCGCTAGAACCGAGTTAGCGCATGTTGCAGATTTCTACATGGCCGATATTTCGAAAAGACATTGGAGGGGACGGATGAGCATTCACCCCACAATGAGGCGGCTCTCGGGGGTGGGGGCTGTGTTGCGCAACGGGAGTCAGTTAAATGCGACGACGTACGGATGCTCGTCCACAAAGCTCGATGCATTGTAGACTTTGTCGTGGACCACGATGAAGAGATCCTTCTTGGTCGCATGCTCCGAGACGTCGGAGTAGGTGTATTCCTTGTCGGCCATTGCGTCTCAAATTATCGGTGTAGGAGCGGGAAAGAGGGTGGTCCTCGGACTTGTCGACAGTCGGGCGGCGTCTCGGCGATCAATGAGTGGTGAGAGCGTGCGGCGGAGAGGGTTGCAGCGAGGTAGACAGCGAGGAAGAGGCGGCGGGCGTGAGATGGAGAAAGGTGTTGATAGTTGAGGGCCGTCGGTAATCAGAATTCTGGCCTAGCGATTGGATTGGCCAGGAGGGAGAGATCGGACCACCCGACAATGTGCCGACGTCCCGAATGGGAAAGCAAGACCCTGAGGGAAGGAGTGTGGGGCTTCAAACGCTTCACCGCCGTGGGGTTGAGCGTGGGCAGCGACTCAAGCAGTAATTATAGTCGAGCAAGGCCTCTATCTCTTCACGGGTTCAGATATCACCTGTGTTTTACAGAAGGTCTCGCGATCGCACACCATCGTCTGAGGCCAATTCATGTGGCAGCACCGTTGTTACACAACCTTCGGATAACATCACCCCAACCATCTTCCATGCCTATGAATTCACGCCACGACTAGAGTCCGGGCGGGTCCGCATATTCGGGTGGCCGTGAGTGCAAGAGATGGGTCGGTGTGATATACCGAGTCATCTCTGGTGTCAGCAGCGTCACAAGAAGTGCAAGTGAGAGTGGGCATGATTTTGGCGACCACGCACCGAATACAATCTATGACACAACAGGAAGAGGCATTATACCAAGGTCGTGCCTCTCCATAGCTTCAGCTAAGATAAGGAGTGTAGGAAATGAGTATGGCGAAAGCCTGACACCCAGGGTATGCAAGCCAATCTGATGCTTGTGACAACCTTGTCCCGATGAAATGCGATTTCAGTACCACGCGCCCTTATACCGACAACCATGAGGAAAACTTCCATCACGAGCCCAAAACCTTGACTCTCATCCATTCACTGGTTCCCACTCCCAGATTCAGCCCGTTTAGAGCCCACCACTTCCTGACATCCTCTCCCTTTTCACCCTCGACTCCATCTTCCAGCGCTTCTTCGATGTCGCAGGTCTTGTACTCGACCCTCAACCCGCTCGTCTTCCACCACTCCAGGACATCCCTGTGGCCCATCTTTGTGGCGCCAACCAGAACCTGGTTATCAAAGAGCATCTTCTCACCACGGAGCGTTTTCCAATAGTCGAGAATTTGCGTGTGGCCGTGAGTCGAAGCTAGCTTTGCAATGGTATCTTCGTGGGAATAAGGAATTCCCGACTGAGCCCAGAACTCGATGGAAGGGAGAGAGCCGGCTTGCGTGGCGTACGTAATCGACTTGCCGACTTTCAACTTCAGTTCCCGAGGTGGTTTGGACTCTTCGTTCTGGCCATCTTCGGACGAGGACGGCGTTGTTGTTTCACTTCGGTAGCTGCTGTGTTCTTTCCACCATTCAAGAACCTGTACATGTCCTTGCGAACTCGCCTGCTCCAGCGCGGCTTCAGTGAATTTCAGTTCGAGGCCGGAGTCCCACCACCAATTCAATGCTTGTACCGAACCAGTCCGACTCGCATTGTCCATAGCCTCTGCCGAGTATTCCTTGGTCAGGAACATGGGCGATGTACGCCAGTATTCTAGGATCTCGGTTTTCCCAAAGACGGAGGCTTTGTGAGGGAGGAAGGCATGGCCAAAGGTACTCCAGAACAGCTCTTTATGCACAGTCTCCAGGTGCTCAAGGACAGGGACCATGGCAAAGCGCAGGATGAGCTCGATGCAGAGTCGGGATATACGCGTAGGCTTGTCAGCATCGAAGACCAATTTTATGTCGCGGTAAGATTCTGTCAGCAGAGTCCATTCCAGCCTCTGCATTGGAGTCTTCGGGCCCTCTTCGCCTGCTGCTTGACGCCACGCTGGAGGGACGGGAAGGTTGGTGTGGACATTTAGTGTGGTTGCAAGTTCCCAATCTTCGGTGAACTCTAGTATGATAGACCAAAGCTCGGGGGGTAATCGTTTACCCTTACTTTCAGTCGGCCTTAGGGTAGGCATATGGGCGAGCGGGAGCGCGATAGTCCCATCGCCCACAGTCATGAGATCAATTTGAGTCTGGAGAGACTCGTGTAATGATTTGCTGCCTTCCCAACGCTCATCCTTCCGGCCGCTTGTGTCGAATGTCCACAGCAGTGGTGGCAGCACGCGGATCCAGTTCCACTTTTTCCGAATTTTTGTAATCTGCTTTTTTGACATGGGGTTCTCCCACATGGCCGATGACATGGAGGGTATGAGCAAAATCTTCTTCGAGACATTCCATCCTCTCAAAATCTCGAGATCAAGACTAGTTGTAAAACCACCAAGCATTCGGGCAATCGACTCGACGGAGAAGGGTGCCAGGAGGAGCAAATCTGCCCATGCACAATATTCGGCAGCTTTTGCAGCCCTGTGTTCCGGGCGGCATTCGGAGTCCCCCTCATCTTTGGTCGAGTAGCGGTGCCACGCACCCCCGAGGCACGGAGGCACCTTTACCGTGGTCTCGAGATCGTAGCAGGCAATAACGTGTGGGGTAACATGGTCGAGGCGGAGAAGGCGGACGACGACTGAGTAGCCGAACTTGAGGCAAGCGGGGTCGGTGATTGCGATGAGGACGTTCAGGGAGCGCTTCGGAGAGTGGTGGGGAGGCATTGGGGGAGTCGGTGGTCTGGTCGGTGGGTGGCTCTGAAATCTCGAGGGTTTGACCGCCGACCGCCGCTTCTAGCCACCGGGCGTGGCAAGTGCGTGGCAGTGGCAGTGGCGTGAAAGCGTGAAAGCGTGAAAGCGTGAATGAAGCGCCTGCGCGTGGGACAGGAACAGGAACAGGCCTCGATTGATTGGCCGAGTGACGTTTTCTTGGACATCCATGGGATGCTTCTGTCACTTCGCGCTGCAACACGCAGTCACTCAACAACGGTGGCGGAAGCACGTGAGAGCCACATGCCCGCGTTCGCATTCACGTGTCTCCGTCCGATCCGACCGGCGGCCGCCCGCATGGCATTTCTGCTTTGCCATGCGAGTTTCCGCTCCCTGAAGAATACCTCATGAATGGCCCGCGCGGGGCAATCTGGCAATCTGGTAATCTGGCAATCTCTGGTCTTCGGCCTCCTGTCAAGCAGTCCCACTCCGAGTTCCGAGCGCGGGTCTGAACCAAAGGACCGAATGTGCTTCGAGCTTGTGTCGGCATGTTCGCGAAACGAGGTTACAGCGTTCCGCTATCGCCGTCTGCTGTCCCGGAAGATATGCGACGCTGGGAGCATTCCCGGCCCAGCTGCCCCCTGGCCCTACTCGCGTACTTAGTAGAGGCGGGCATCGACCTTGAATATGACGTAGCCCATTGTATCAGAGGCGCAACCAGCCTGCCGCAAGCACCGGGCGACTGCCAGAGTAATTTGGCCGGCCTGCATTCGCATAGTCCCATTGCTGTCCGCGGCTTTCCCATCTCCAGCCCCCAGACCCGCCCCAGACCCTGCCGCAGCCTGACGAAGGAGGGCTGTTGCCCTGCTGCGCGGGCCCTGGGCAGGTTTCGAGGACCTGGCTTTCACCCAACGCCATCTTGCTATCCTAGATCTGGCCGCGATCGTCGGCACGTCGAATAAACCCCCTCTAGTGGCCACCGGGGAAAGATCGCCGTGCAAGAGCCAGATGAGCCAAAAGCCACAGAGATTTGCATCGACCCGCCTGTGGCTGCCGGTCCCTTGGTGGCCCACTCAGTCACCACTTGCCGTCACGGCCAACGCGTGCCTGCTCGCTCATGACACTGCCATCTGTGCTGCCCCTAACGCGCCTCTCGACTCCTAACCTCTGTTTAGCGCTGCGGACGGCAGAGTCCCCAGATCGCCAGTCCCGCGGTCTCTCTGTCCGCTGTTGCCAACGATTGTTGTGATGCTCCCTCTCTCCTAACCTCCATCGTGCCGCAAACCCCTCGCCAACCTCTAGAGTGCCTCTCCCACCGCGGCGCCGACCACCTGCCACGGCCTCTACCGGGCCACCTTGGGCATCTTGGGCATTTTGGGCATCTTGGGTCAAACTAACCCGGCAGCTGCATCCGACCGCACGCATATCCTGCTCGTTATTCGCCCCCCGACGCATGCATTCACAGGGTCCAGCAACCACAGCCCTGTGTCTCGTATTGCCCTGCATACTGGTAGAGCCAAGTTTCCGCCGACCTCACTTGCATTGGTGAATTGCTACCGAATCTGCGCTGTGCGCCTCGCACCAACGTCATACCTATCCCGGCCCATGGACATTCTTTGTAGGCGAGAAGACTAGTTTCCACTCAGTTCGTGACCCCGACAACTCAACCACCCTCGAGCCTGAAGCAACCCCGCCAGAGGGTTTCCTCGTCCTTCATCTTGCCTCAATTCCGTGCGTGGTGCAGAGGGGCAGAAATTTCCTCCATGTCTCAACCACCCTCGTCCCCACCCGCCGCCGATACTGCTGCCTCCGACCGAGCGGAAACAGAAGATTTGCCATCGTCGCCAACGCACAAGGAGCTGCCGCAGACATGGCCCTCTCCCCCCGATTCGGCCTCCAAGGCGCACCGGGCTCCTCCACAGATCAATTCCTCCGTCATGTCTCCATCCGAAGGAATGGGCCAGCTGGGCCCCTCCACAACGGATCGGGTTTTCCCCATCCGCAGCGTCGTTTCCGTAGACCCCACTCCCACGCCGACACAGCGGGGCCAGACCGACTATTTCCAACAATATTCTCGGGCCCTTCCCAGTGACGCTCGCCGTCAATCGGCTAGCTCTACTGCCTCACAGGGTTCCCAGGCCTCCGGGCGAGTGCCTGGTCCTCGGGCTGTAGCAAAGGACGATACAACGCCAAAGGCTACGGCATCGTCCTCTGCCGCCGAGCCAAAGCCAAATTCGACCCAACCGCAGCGAACGGAACACCCCAGAATGGTCCCGCCACGGCTTCCAGCACAGATATTCAGCGATATTGTATCCAGTAGGTCGGGGGAAAGTGAAGACACATCTACGAGCCAGGCCGCTTCATTTTTGCTGAACCGACGGCCATCAACTGGGTCAACAAAAAGCGGCCAGAGCAGCATGGGAGATGTTGCAGGCCTCATGACACATCGGTTCAAGCATGTTGTGACTGAGGGTGGTCATGCTGTCATAACTGGACGAGACGGAGAGACGCTACAGCGCTGCGAAGATGAGCCTATACATATCCCCGGCGCTGTCCAGGGCTTCGGCCTCCTGATTGCGCTGCAAGAGGACCCGGGCGGCAGCGGCAGCCTCCCCGTTCGCATCGTCAGCGAGAACTCGAAGAGGATCATCGGCCGCTCGCCGAGGGAGCTCTTCGCATTGGAGAGTTTCACTGACATTCTCTCAGAAGAGCAGGCAGACAATCTCCTCGATCACATAGACTTCATCAAGGACGAGGAGAGCGATGTGGTAACCAATGGGCCCGAGGTCTTTACAATGTCTGTCAAGATTCCGAACGCACGGTCTCGGAAGCTGTGGTGTGCTATGCACACCAGTGATGCGAATCCCGGGATGATAATATGCGAGTTCGAGCTGGAAGACGACCCTATAAACCCTCTGGTGCCCCCAAACGACCGCACACCAGAATTGCCCGAAGACACAATGCAAAGTAACCCAACCGCGGAAGAATTCGCAGCGAGCACGGAAATCAAGAGTCGGCCCCTGAGAGTCTTGAGAAGCGCGAGGAAGCGCAAGGGCGAGGCAGCGGCCATGGAAGTTTTCAACATCATGTCACAAGTCCAAGAGCAGCTGGCAGCGGCACCCAATCTCGAGAGATTTCTCCAAGTGCTCGTAGGCGTTGTAAAGGAGCTGACGGGCTTCCATCGTGTCATGATATATCAGTTCGACAACACTTTCAACGGTCGTGTGGTTACAGAGCTTGTGGATCTAAGAGCGACAAAGGATCTTTACAAAGGCCTTAATTTCCCCGCGTCCGATATTCCTAAGCAGGCTAGAGAGCTATACAAACTCAACAAGGTTCGCATGCTCTACGATCGAGACCAGGAAACGGCCCGGCTCGTCTGTCGGACCACCGAAGATCTCGAAAATCCACTCGATCTCACCCATTCTTATCTCCGCGCAATGTCGCCTATCCACCTAAAGTACCTTGCCAATATGGCTGTGCGATCCTCGATGTCGATATCAATCAACGCATTCAGCGAGCTATGGGGTCTGATAGCCTGTCATTCCTACGGAAACCGTGGGATGCGGGTTTCTTTCCCTATTCGAAAAATGTGTCGTCTAGTTGGGGATTCAGCGTCAAGAAATATTGAAAGACTCTCATACGCTTCCCGTTTGCAGGCTAGAAAGCTCATTAATACCGTTCCTACGCAAAACAACCCCTCTGGATACATCATTGCTTCCTCGGATGATCTCCTAAAACTCTTTGATGCAGATTTCGGGTTATTGTCGATACGAGATGAGCCCAAGATTTTGGGCAAACTCGACCTTTCGCAAGAGGCACTCGCAATGCTGGAATACCTGCGCATGCGGAAAATCGCCTCAGTCATGACCTCGCAGGACATTACGCAGGATTTCCCCGATTTGCGTTATCCCCCAGGCTTCCACGCGATCGCCGGTATGCTCATTGTGCCTTTGTCGGTCGGCGGCAGCGACTTTATCGTCTTCTTCAGAAGGGGTCAACTCAAAGAAGTCAAGTGGGCGGGCAACCCCTACGAGAAATTTATCAAAGAAGGGACCGAAGGATACCTAGAGCCGAGAAAGAGTTTCAAGACCTGGAGTGAGACGGTGGTAGGAAAATGCAGAGAATGGACCGAAGAAGAGATCGAGACCGCGGCTGTGCTTTGTCTCGTTTACGGCAAATTCATAGAAGTCTGGAGACAGAAGGACGCGGCTCTGCAGAGCAGCCAGCTGACGCGATTGTTACTAGCCAACTCAGCTCACGAAGTTCGAACGCCGTTGAATGCCATCATCAACTACCTTGAAATAGCACTTGAGGGCAGTTTAGACCAAGAGACGCGGGAGAACTTGGCACGGTCTCATTCAGCATCGAAATCTTTGATATACGTTATCAACGACCTCCTGGACCTCACGAAAACAGAGGAGGGCGGCGCGTTGATCAAAGGTGAAGAGTTTGATTTGCAGGCGACATTAAAAGAGGCTACGGACATGTTCCAGGGAGACGCAAAGCGCAAAAATCTGAAGTACGAAATCATCGAACATCCCGGATTGCCCCGCAACTGTATCGGAGACCAGCGTCGAATTCGCCAGGCGATCTCAAACATCACGGCCAATGCTATCCAGAACACTGCGCAGGGGAGTGTCAAGGTGGAAATGTATGTGTCGACATATGTTTCACGGGATCGTGTAGAAGTGGAGGTCGCCGTCTCCGATACGGGTGCCGGCATGAGCGCCAAGAAACTGGACCAGTTGTTCAACGACCTGGAGCAAGTGCAGTCAGAACCCGCCGTCATGCTAGAAGACGCGATCGCACCCACGCCAGAGCAATTGGAGGAGAAGGATAAAAAGACGACGCTAGGTTTAGGGTTGGCAGTTGTGGCCCGCATTGTGAGGAATATGAACGGGCAGCTTCGTCTCAAGTCTGAAGAAGGAAAAGGCTCCCGCTTTGTGATTCAATTTCCGTTCGACTTGCCCGAATCCGAGATCGAGAAACAGCCGAATGTGTCACCCGGTACCGGTGGTAGCCTGACACCCCAGCCGGAAGGAGAACGAACACTCGTAGCACCTGATCTCACGCGCAATGATTCCGATAGCAACAGTAGTAGTAGCAGCAAGCTGGGAAGAAAACAGAGCGGCGATAGCATCAATAGCAAGATTAGCATGAGGAGCTTCAAGAGTGGCTCTAGCACGAAGAGCCAGCGAAGCGACGTCGACAGGCTTATCGAGGCAATCCAGGAGCCCCACATGGTCGAGAGAAGGCCTACAAGCGAAAGGAGCATGAGTACGCGTTCAACGAGACCTGTTCTCACCAAGCGGGGCAGCATGGATAACTCGGTGCCATCTTCGCCTGGTAGCCACCACCGAGTGCAGCGGTCAAGAAGTTTAGAACTTTCGGAAGGTCATGCCCTCATACCACCTCATCAGCGCTCATTGGACTCTGCCGTCCCGGGCGAAGAATACGTGTCAGGCTCGAATACAGCAGTGAAAGCCGTTAAAATCCCTGACGAGGTCGGTTCTCCAACGGCACTCGGTCGATCAATGAGCGGCATCTTGGGAGAGGTTTCTGATAAGCCTGCACCGATCGAGGCCAAGTCGGAACCACTTACCCCAAACCATATGCGTGTGTTGGTTGCCGAGGATGATCCCGTCAACAGCAAGATCGTCAAGAAGCGACTCGAAAAGCTTGGACACGAGATATTCCTCACCATCAATGGGGAGGAATGCGCAGGAGCATTCTGTGATAAACCTCAAGGCTTTGACGTAGTGTTGATGGACATGCAGGTATGTCTGATTACTTGAGTGGGACTTCAGCGGCGGACCATGCTCACATTTGTCTAGATGCCGATTGTCGATGGTCTCACATCCACGAAGATGATTCGCTCTTTCGAAAAGACGCATTCCGATATACTCTCTCAACGAGCTGCCCACTGTGGCCGAATCCCCATCATCGCCGTATCTGCCTCCTTACTCGAAAGAGAACGCCAGGTATACATAGCCGCCGGTTTCGACGCCTGGATCCTGAAACCGATATCCTTTACCCGGTTGAGCGAGTTGATGGCCGCCATCGTGGACGACAAAGTCCGAGAAGACTGCTTGTATCGACCGGGTCAGTGGGAGAAGGGTGGATGGCTGCACACAGGGCAGAAGAGTTCGGCCGAGGTTTGTACCGTGCCTTCGGGACATGTGCCTACGTCGGGTCCATCGGCGAAAGTCAAAGAAGCCGCGGCCGAGGATGATCCTATGTCTGGAGATAGGAAGGGGGAGATTCCTGCTAAGCAGGAGAGGTTGTTACAGCCACAGGAGAAGGGTAAGGGAAAACATGTGCATTATGAACAGGAACTGGAACCCACAACGAGTGGGGAAGATGCAGGAGATGTGTCTTAAGAGAAGCTGGACAGTATATGCTGCGCATTTGGTTGTGGATTCGCATTTCCCCGCCCGCTGTACGCTTCGGATATACGCCGACCTCACGAGATATTCCCGGGGAACACTGAACAGCCGAGAAGCGATTACGATACTCCTCACCCGAACGATACCACTATCCGCGTTCTCAATTCTTCTTCCAATACCACTATCCGTGTTCTCAGTTCTTCTTCCGACAATTACCATTCTAGAAATCGTTCAGGCGCGAGATTCGGCACGTTAAGACGCCCCCATACTCCCGCCCTTACATCATTTTACCGCTTTTGTTGGAGGGCGCACTATGATACCACTCTCGTTATAGACAGACTTGATTCTCTTGGGAATAAGCACAAGACGGACTCGAACTTTGTTGTATTATCTCCTTTGGCTCTTTGCGTATACGTGTACATGACTTTCACGGTTCTTGGGGGTTTTCCTTCTTGGAGTCCGAGCATACGAGTGAGCGAGCGCACAGCACAACATATGTCTGTAGTGTGGGCGGGCGTACATCGAACATACCATGGACTATGGCATGTCATGGCATGTCATTTTTGGGATCTCTTTAACCTGTTTCGTTCTCTTCGACCGTGTGGTAGAGGAGAATCGGCAGACCGACCGCGTAGAACGAGCCAAGGAGTGGAGTAGGCGGGATTGAGAAGGACTGGGGAGGATTGGATTGGATACGGTGGCATACGTACTGTAAGCGCTTTTTATTTCTAGCACAGCGCGAGTCTGTCATCTGCTTTGCTTTGCTTTGCCTGCAATGCGACGCTCTTGATGGGCAGCGATTGGAAAAGTCTCACGAGCTGGCTTTGGGCTTTAAGTCAATGATGATATCTATTAGAAGGTGCGATGGTGGGAGGAGGGGGATAGGATAGATGAGATAGTGGTCGAGTTGAGTCGAGACAATGAGAATAGAATTGGGGAACGGAATGGTATTGTGTGTGTAGAGGAGGTGACATGTTAGCATGGCATGGAATGGAGTGGAATAGAACGATTTGAAACTTCTAAACCGTGTGTGGCTTTCTTGGAGCCATGTTTTCCAGTCGTGTAATCGATAAGTATTGTGTTGGAATGTTGAATTTCAAATGGGCTTGGCCATGTCTGGGGTCGAGAGGAATTGGGACGCGGATTTTGATATCGATATGGGGTCTGGGAGTTGGAGAGAGTTGCTAATTTGCTGTCTTGGGGTTTTGTGTAGGAGTATAGACAGAGTAGGAATTAGATGTGGATTTAGATGTGGATTTAGATGTGGATTTAGATGTGGATTTAGATGTGGATTTAGATGTGGATTTAGATGTGGATTTAGATGTGGATTTTTGGACGTGTGGATGTGTGGACTGGATCATCTGGATTGGATGTAGATAGGAGTACGTATTGTTTGTTTGGTTTAGGGGTCAGCGGGCGTGAGACGAGACGACAGGGAAGGGACGGGTGTGAGGAGAAATGAATTGTGTAGGAGAGCGAGAGGGACGTGGAGGAGGAGGCTTCAGGACAGAGGATATTCGAGTTCGGCAGTCGTGGTTGGGCGGGCGGGCTCTGGTTGGTATGTATGCTTGCGGCTGAAGAATAGTCTGATCGGTATCAGGGCTATGTGAGGTAAGCGAAGCTGGGCGCTGTGGGATTGTGTTTGTCGTCTGGGCGAGGAAGATGGGTGTTGGAAAGTTGAAGGATATGGCGTAATGGGAATTGATGGAGAGGTTGTGGTGAAATGGGGAGTAGAATGATGGGCTCGTGTGAACATTATTCATAATGTATGACAGACGGGTCGGTTTGACAGAGAAAGTTTCAGTGCGGGAATCTATCCCATGGAAAAGATCAGCTAAAAAAGATGGGCCAGCGCGATTTCTGGCCAATGACCCGTCATATCAAAGACCCGTTTCCCACTGGGAGACTGTCCATTCCCATTCTCAGTCTCTCCCAGTGCCTCCGCAGGAAACAGCCAGAACCCAATAGCCGGTCTCACGGCGGCTTCTCCCTCAGTTGGTAATGGCTTAGCGCTTTCTGTAGTGATTGCATTTGCCGGCTCAAATTCATGGGCAAATCTCTGGTTTTCAACCCACTCTTCTTGTTCCTCTTCCAAAAACTTCTCTGCACTTTTGAAGTCGTAGATATCCTCCCCTTCATACGAAAAGGGGTCGAAGGCAAAAAGCACGCGCTCGCGTACGGGCATCTCGCGCCGAACTCCCCAATTCTTGAGAATGTCTCGCCATACTGCGCGGATTTCTCTCGGGTCGGGGGAATGAGTGAGAATGTGCTTCAAGTCTGAGCTGATGGGCCTCGAGTCTTTTTCAAGTAGGCTAAAGGATGGCGAGCTGGCCTTCACAGGCATGGAGTGATTAAATGCGTATGTGGGGCATCGGGGGTGGATGTATCGACCCTGCATGATGCGGCCAGCTGGAGACTGAGCCATCCACAGGATGTTCTTCAGGCTGGTGAGGAAATCGATGAATGTCGCTCGAGCTGGGCTGTTGAACGTACTCGTCATTGACAGGTAGGAGAGAGCAATCCTGTGAGTATCGCTGGAACCGCCGAGAGCAACATTTATGAACCCGACGCCCCGGGGGTCCTGGGATTTGAGATCGTGGATTAAATCGATGAAGTCGTGTGACGTGGAACCATTTAGGATAACGTGCATATAGTCGTACTCGGGGTTGAAGTAAAGGATGGATCTTTTATACCCTCGCACTGATCGCGCTTTGTGCAGGTAGCACGGAATATGGACCCGGTAGAAGCGGAGTGCTTCTTTGCGCGACTCTCGGCTGACCCGGAGGAGTTTGCTATGCAGTTGAATTCCTCGCACCAAAATGATGTACTTGCGATCGCTGAACAACTCGTCTAGAGTTGAATAAGGCGGATTCTTTGTGTCGTGGAATTTACTGGTTATTTGCGCTTCTAGCAAACGATGCTTTTGTACTGAGAGTTCCCATATGCGAAGGCGAAGCTCTGGAGGGAGACGTGGGAAATGATGGAAAGTATCATGTTCGTCGTTCCGAAAGGATGGGTTGATGATCTGAAGATGTTGCGGCGTAGTAGTCATGGCGGCTACAACGGGGCGGCGGTCGGAGCGAATATGGAAAGGAATGGAAAGATGACCAAGATCTGGGCGCGCAGCTCCTTCGATCTACTGACTTAGATGTGTGTACGGGCTGTTGTCTTGGGGCAACGCGCGAGCTTGACGTCGTATTTGAATCTATGGCGGGGCCTTCGTGGCTGATAGTTAAGGCTGGAACCCAGATCTGTGGCTCTGGCACACAGCAGCCATGCCGACGGCACACGCTCAAAAGAAGGCTGAGAACACCATCGTTTCTCTATTCTACATATTTCTAGTAGAAGTCTTCTAGAAGAATACTCTTTTTGATTCCTGAGTGTATTGCATCTTACTCCATTATAAGAATAAATAAGGTTACTAAGGCAAATGTTAGGCAGGGGACACTGGAATACAAGCACACAATGTATGGAGGCCCAGCTGGGTCAACGATTGTCCACGATAATCGCTCCACGGTACAATATCTGCACCATGGAACCATATCAGACAAGCATCAACAAGCGTTAATAGTTAGAGAAGGAGGAAGTAGAGACAATGACGGGTCAATTTAAGACTTCGTCAAGTGGATCAACATACTCTTAACCACGTGGCTGCTTGGATCAGAAGACGAACCTCGTTTAAAGGACCCATGAGCAATGCGACTGGGAATAAATGAGCCCCTATGTCACCGAACGATCTACCCAGACCGGTTCCCTGTAAACATCTCGGTTCGATTCCATACGTGGCAGTGGCATGGGCATGATACGGAAAATATATTTGCAAGTCTTAATTAGCGGTTCTCGTTGGCTCCATTAATAAGCTTTCATAAGGGTTTTCAAGGAAGAAAACCAGGGTGGACTAACTGCCGCTGATCAAGGGTCTACAAGGGGCGCAACACGGATTGGATGTAATCTAGGGTACTCAGGGCCTACTGTTAATCAGCAAATAGACCCAACAAAGTGTAGAGGGCTAGAAAGTTTATGAGAAATATAACGCTGCTTCAGACTAATGAGAGACGACGGTGAAGATAATACTACAAAAATTCAGGTGGGTGAAGACGAGGAAGAGACATCGTGAAAGTGGGGCGTGGGTGGCTGGGGACTTCCACGGATCTGCTGCTCGTATCAGTCATGAACTCATCTTCGGATACGGCAGGCGTGCGGGATCTCCCTTGCGACCTGCATGTGGCATGCATCTGTCTCCGCAGGGCTGACAGCTTCCACCATTATTGTTCATCGGCATTCTCCCGCGAGAGTACACATTGCGATGCCCAGGTTGACTTGCAGATGATACTTCAAAAAGTATCTGCTCACAAGGCTCTGTTGTGACCAGTTCAGGCGATGGGGACGAAAGTCGTGCTAGTATCAGGGTGAGGTCGGATGAAAGGACAGAAAGGAGAGAGAAGGAGAGAGGAGAGAAAAGTTCAGGAAGGAATTGCAACCTGAAGCCTGTCAAGGAACCCAATTCGCGCAACGACCTCCGTATGCAGCACTGTGCCTTTATCAAATAATTTGCGAAGAGGTGAGCTCCACCGGCCAAAGCTTGCATCTTTTCAGATCCTTGCCTCGCGATCAGGGGGTGATCGACGTTTCATGTTCATCCAGAATCTTTCTTCGAGCTTTCAGCGCTGCAGATGCCAAACACATACATCGTAACCTGGGTAGACGTGTCGTTGTCATTTCAATAAAGCTCGGGTTTGAGTCTCATCTTTGGAGATAAAAAACGAATTCCAGGAATCCGGGTGGACAAATTGATGTGTCGGTAGCGCAGCATCGTTGTCTCCTCGTTCCAGAGCCGGAGCCGCGGGGGAGGGATGATGCCTGTTATAAAACTCCCAACATCTCACCCTCTGAGCATGGCAACCCCGCCAAGGGTGAGAGCAAAGTGTTTTCGGACGCGAAATGGCTTTCTTTTCGCCCTTGTAAATTGGGGACTTCATTGCCGTTGCTGGAAAGCAAAGCAGCCATTCCTAGCCCTTGTGAGCGTTGTATGTTGGGAGCTTGACCACTGTCTTAGACATCCTGTGGGCAGCGGCTTTCTGGCGCAGTCCGGCTGAGACTGACAGCTATCGTCAGGCCCGAGTGTTGTGCGGCACCTGTTGTGGCATTCAGAAGCGATTAGTGGCGTGTTTCATGTTCAAGACGAAGGTCGAAAGTCTTTGAATGTTGTGCACTGGTCGGCAAAGGGTGAGCGCGGGAAAGATGGCGTCCGGTCTGTTCCTGCAGCTTGGCTCTCTATATGTCTGCTTTTGCAAAATGTTGGCAATTGGCTAACTGTGAAGATAACAGCCCGCATGCGTTATCACATCTGCTGCGAGATTGGTGGTGCCGAAATCTCCGAAGAGGAGTGGAGTATGTATCAGTCTGTTCCCGCCCTGCTTTTGTTTCCAAGTGACGTCGTGGCTGCAAGGCAGGACGGGAAGCATCTCTGGAAGCCGCTTTGCATCACCGTAGCTGCTGGTGCAACATGCCTACCAGCTAAGGGTATGTGAAAGAGTGCCGGCATTGTTTTTGGCGATGGCAAGAAAAGAGCGAGATGAACTTGTTGAGGTCGCGGTTGTTTGAGCCGACTCGTCTTTGGAGTCATTAGAAAGAAAAAAGATGCTTCACTTGCCGTTTTGTGACGCGTGCCCGGGGTCCACGGTTCACTGAGCAGATAGACGAGTCGAGAGTGGAGTTTCAGGGAACAATGGTGCCATTTCTCATCCGGGCCCCAGAGGGCATGGGCGTCGTTTGTAGGTGGATACCAAGTGTTTGCTCGGTCTTTGCTGGGTTTGTTTTGGCTGGTCAAACTCGGAGAGTTGCATTACTCGCTCAAACAGCGGCCAACATCGAATGGCGCGCGCAACGGTGATGTGCCGGCAGATGCACCGGGCTGCCGGGCAAGCGTCGTCCGGCTGCAGCAGCGTTTGAAGGCAAAGTTTGTGTGCCGGTTGGAAATTCGAGGAGCATTGCCCGAAACGGCGTCGACAGACTGGCGACGCCAGGTCGCAGGAGCAGAGTCCGAACGCGACATGCAGTGCATCTGCACGAAGGTATCGCGCGAGAGGCAAGAGAATGCCAGTGAGGGACGGCCGCCTATAAACAGCGACTCACTGACGATGGTGGAGGCATGGTGGAGGAACCGGCTGGTGGTGCTGCAAGTTGGCAAGAAGGGCAGGCACGGACGGCCCAGCAGGGCAGGAAGCCGCAGGGTGACGACTTCCAAGGCTGGCGAGGAGGCAGGTGCGATTGGCGGCAGCGGACGGGCAGGACAGGCAAGGTTTGGCGCGACGGGCAGCCGTCGAGATATTCTGAGGGTGCAGGGAGCCTTTTCTGCGGCTAAAATTGACACGCTCACTGGCATCTCTGCCCGCCGTCCGTGCCCAACTGCGCTCTGGACGGTGCCGGTCCTGGTGTGGTCCTGGTGTGGTCCTGGAGCAGAGGCCGTGAGGGTGGAGCTGTCATGGGCGCAGTGGGTATCAATCTTAGAAGAGGCCTCGTCGTCCGCCCGCGCACTTCATCCACACGCCGGGACAGGGCACATCTGACATTGGACATTCCACCCACTCGCCTCGGGACTCGTAATTGTGATCTCGAATTGCCCCGAAAAATAAAGCGCTGCTCCTGCTCCAGACGAATCCCGCCGCCCAACCGCCTCAAAGCCACTGCGTCGCTGGTCAACCATAGGTTGCTCGAAGGAGGAGCCGTTAATTGCTGCGTCCCCTCTGCTGCAGGTCCTGTGTACCCTCCGCCGTGCGCCTGCCCGCAACGAAGCCCACCACGAAGCGCCAGCAGCAACCTGGCTAGCGAGCCCGAAGCATGAGTGTCGATGACCATAAACCTCACAATCGCCTCCGCAAGAAGCAGCCGCCGCTCGCCTTCCACAACACCAAACAGACGCTCCGCCGCGCCCCCTCGGCCCCGACCTATCCCTCGTTCAATCCCTCGTTCAACTCGTCCACCTCGCTCAACTCCGGCGGCGGATCCCACCATCAGCGCTCACCCACCAGGACCGACCTGCCGCCAAGCCTGTTCGCTGCTCAGCCCGCCTCGTCCGCAACCTCGTCGCTCCGACACAAACCCTCCAACAGCCCCGTGCAGTCGCAGTACTCATATTCACCGCATGTAGGATCCCACACGCCCGCAGAGTCCTCGACGCTCGACAAGCGTCCCACGCCCGAGCTGGTTGGTGCACCCTTCTCCTTCGACACCAGAGCCGTTCTGCAGCACCTGAGCGACTCGGCCCACGACGACAACACCTCTCGCCAGCCGCCACGTCCGCCGCTGCAGCACGCGCAGACAACCGGCCCAAAGGTGAAGTCGCCCACGCTCCGCCAGTCGGCCAGCTTTACCGCGCTCGCCCGCAAGATGGAGACCATCACGCCCCCGCGATCTGACACGGGCGGCTCGGGTGCGAAGAGCCCCCGCCAACGCTACAGCGACGAGACCGAGTCGTCGCTCAAGAACCGCAAGTCCGATGGAGGAAAGAAGAAGGGCACTTTCTCGAGCTTCATGAACAGCATGCTAGGTTCGCCGCGCCGCCCCACCATATCCACGCCCACCAACCCCATGCATGTTACCCACGTCAGCATTGACAACAAGACTGGCGAGTACACGGTACGTGACACGTTGACAACCCTCTGCACCTCCCCTGCCACGGCAGAGGCGCGCAGAACCCGCTTCTCGTGCCTTGCCGCTGCCTCTGATTCCCGCCCCATCGCGTCGCCTTATCGTGCCCCTCCTTCGTCCGTCGTACTAACGCCGTCCAGGGCCTGCCCAAGGAATGGCAACGCATGTTGCAGCAAAATGGTATCACAGAACAAGAGCAGAAGCAGCACCCGCAGGCCGTCATGGACGTCGTCACCTTCTACCAGGACAATGCGGAAAAGAATGGTGATGACGCGATATGGGATAAGATGGGAGCAGCTCCTCCGCAGGCGTACGCGTACCAGGCGAACCTCACCCCCAACTATGGAACCCTTCAACCGCTTCTCAGTCCTCCCCAGAGCCCTCGCTTTCCGCGCAACGACCAAGACAGCTTCGAGAACCCGCGTGCTCCTCCTCCAATTCCTCGCAGTCACACTTCGCCGGGTATCACGTCTCCAGGCTCGCCTGCGATCAATGGCGCTCTCATTCCGAATAGGCCGGCTCCGAGACCGCCAGGTGCTACAGGTGCTTCTAATCTTGTCCCAAGCCGGCCCGCTCCTCCAGCTCCTAGCCCGATAATGACCCAGCAGCCGAACCGGACCCCTCGCGAAGACAACGAGTTTCCCCAGGTAGCCTACGCCCCTCCTACTATCACAGACAATTCTCATGGACCGCCATCGGCACCTCGGAGTCGGGCCAACACAACTGGTGGCACTCCACCCCGCTTTGATTCCCCGTCGTCTGCCACAGCGGCAATTTCTCCTGCTCAGCAGTACCAGCAGCAACAGGCCCAAGCCGTCGCTGCTGCCCAGCAGACCATGTCGGTAAAACCACAACAGCAATTGGGAAGGAGCGTGAGCCAGAGAGCCCCTCCACCCCAACCACATCTCACCGCAGTCGCCCCAGTCCCAGTACAACCCTCTCCGCAACAGCAGTTTGCCCAACAGTCGGACCCGCAGAACATTCCCCTTCCCTCTCAGCAAGCGCGTGTTGGTCCTGCCCCGCGCCCACGCCAGAGACCTCGACAAAGCCAAGGACCGGATATTGTGGCCAAGCTCAATGCTATCTGCACCAACGCGGACCCAACTGTCAGATATCGGAATCTCAACAAGATTGGCCAGGGTGCCTCGGGTGGGGTGTATCAGGCATACGAGGTTGGTACGAATAAATGCGTTGCCATCAAGCAAATGAACTTGGAGCAACAGCCTAAAAAGGATTTAATCATCAACGAGATTCTGGTCATGAAAGATAGCAAACATAAGAACATTGTCAATTTCATGGACAGCTTTTTGGTGAGGGGAGATTTGTGGGTGGTCATGGAGTATATGGAGGGTGGAAGCTTGACAGATGTGGTAACTTTTAACATCATGTCAGAGGGGCAGATTGCCGCAGTGTGCAGAGAGGTGAGTTCTTTTGTAATACGTAGGCGCTCCTATCTAACAAGCGAAGACACTGAACGGCCTGCAACATCTGCATTCGAAGGGCGTCATCCACCGAGACATCAAATCGGACAATATCCTCCTTTCGCTGGAGGGCAACATCAAGCTGAGTATGTGAAATATTCTTATATTGGCTACGCAAAAACTCACGAACAATGTTTAGCCGATTTTGGTTTCTGCGCACAGATCAACGAAAGTCACAACAAGCGTACGACAATGGTTGGTACTCCATATTGGATGGCCCCTGAAGTTGTCACTCGCAAGGAGTATGGCCGCAAGGTGGACATATGGTCTTTGGGTATCATGGCCATCGAGATGATTGAGGGAGAACCCCCATACCTGAACGAGAGCCCGCTACGCGCTCTTTGGCTCATTGCGACGAACGGAACGCCAACCATCAAAGAAGAACACGCACTTTCACCTGTGTTCCGTGACTTCTTGGGCTTTTCACTCAAGGTAGATCCAGACAAGCGGGCGAGTGCTCACGACCTCCTCGTGGTAAGTTTGGTTCCCGCGGCCCGAGATCCGGCCGTTAGTCTTTCAGAGTCAAAGTCCGGAGACTGACAGTGACACAGCACCCATTCATCCAGACTGCGGAACCATTGAGCACGCTGGCACCCCTTGTGCAATCCGCGCGGAAAGCAAGAGCAGAGGAAAGACGAAAGAAAGGCGGTATGTGACAGCATACCTCTGACCTCTTTCGGGTCAGATCTTATTTAGCTGTTGCAATAGGTTCAGACGCTGCGCACACGAGCGGCGACAGCGACAGCAGTCCAACCGACTCGAGTCCGGGCCCGTTTGACAGCTTGGTGTACTTGATGGTGGATGGCGGGCATTTAGATTGAAGGAATCAAAACGTGTCGGCATGGCGGTCTAATACTGGACCAGGGCTTCGGCGTTCCTTTCAGCATGGAAGACAGAAGATGACGAACACATCACTACAACTCCCGCGCCTCACATCGGGCATTTCGATATTTACCGTCTCAAATCCCCGACGGGGGTTTGTGTTCTACGGTCACATATCCCGTATTCGAGGACCCGGTCCGGGTACTCGATAAGTTCGCCCTTACTTTACCGATCGAGGAGGGCTTCGAGTTCTACACGACTCGGTCCGTGTCAAGACCAATGTATAGTTTTTCATTTACGGTTAATTCGGGCCGGGAATACGAACCAATCATATCTCAAACCAAACATATTTTCTTCGTTTTGGAAGGACTAGTCGGTCCATTGGCTGTACTTTTTGGGTGGGTCGGACAGCAACGGTGCAATATGGGAGCGTGAGCGACTTGGGATTCTCTTTTGAAATTTTCCTCGGGGTCTTTGTCTTCTCATTTGTCTTCATGGGACGAGTAAAGCAATGTCGGTGTCTGTACGTAGCGTTCCATCCTACCAGGCTCCAAGGGATGGAACTTTCCGGATCGAGGTATGAGTGGCATTCCTGGGATACAGAAAAGTCGAGTCAAACATACTTGTGAAAAGAATACTCTTCGCAAGCTCGTTGCTCATCATTTGATCATCATTTGGCTGCGTCCTGAAAGTCAATGATGATAGGCCAAGAACCAGACTTGAAGATATGCAAACACGGGGGAAATAGAGCCTGGACTAAGTCCACGCACTCAGGAACAGGCCCTGAACCGAAGCGATGGTGATGGCGTGGAGCGGCCGTAATTTCACCCGCACCTGCCCCGTTCACTCCCTCAAATGCGCATCGCATGAGACCTCGGGATTCGTCAACTGGCACGGTTACGCCACAGCAGTCGTCACCGCGCCAAGCCTTTTAACCGCATTGGTGGGGGAGCAGGCGCAGCTTACTACGACCACTCTCGACACTTACAATAGGTAGCAGCGTACCTGCAACCACCACCTCCTCCCTCCTACATCGCTCGACGCCAAGTTACCCGCTTACCACCCCAGTATCCACCTCGAACCAAGAGGCCATCGGGCAGCAGACCATGTTCCGCGCCCAGCAGAACGCCTTCGATGATGTCGTGGGTAAGTTCGACTCAGACTTCGATGGCCGGAATCGTGACGGGTGGACGAAGATTTGAGTGGTTACCAGTCTTCGTCTGCACCAAGTGACAGGCCTCAGAGATCCGATGGATCTGTGCTAACGCCGGGTACAGTCAAGGCCACCGACGAGAACCTGACGAGCGAGAACTGGGAATACATCCTTGTACGAGAACCCCGATACCCTATCTGTTCCCTCATATGCCTACCTGAGCTTCGCAAAACCGTGGAGTTCATCATATACGCACGAGGATCGCAACCGTCCCGGAGCCTTGGGGTGCGCACGAACAAGGCTGACGAGTGAATAGGATGTCTGCGACAAGGTTACCACTGAAGAGAACGGTGCGAAGGATGCCGTCGCCGCATTAATTAAGCGCCTCGCCCACCGAAACGCCAATGTGCAGCTGTATACCCTGGAGCTTGCCAACGCTCTGAGCCAAAATTGTGGCCTCAAGATGCACAAGGAGCTATCTTCGCGAAGCTTTACGGATGCCCTGTTGAGGCTGGCAGCAGACCGGAATACACACCAGCAGGTTAAGGCCAAGATCTTGGAGCGCATGGCAGAGTGGAGCGAGATGTTTGCGAGCGATCCGGATTTGGGAATCATGCAGGGAGCTTATCTGAAGCTCAAGTCTCAGAGTATGCAAGCACCATGCTCATTGTAGCCTCTTCCCATGCTCACCTTAATTACTAGATCCTAACCTCCGACCACCCTCCAAGCCCCAGAAGACCCAGATCACCGAAGTGGATCGCCAGAAAGAGGAGGAGGAATTGCAGATGGCTCTGGCCATGTCTATAAAGGAGTCGAAAGGCTCCAGTCCTTCAGCAGCGAAGTCAAATGCTCCTCAGGAAGCAGGCTCAAGCTCACAGTCTGCGCAAACACCACAACCCGTCAGCTCAGGAACCACTGCAGCCACTGTTTCCCGCGTACGGGCATTGTTCGACTTCCAACCGTCTGAGCCTGGTGAATTACAATTCCGGAAAGGCGACATCATCGCTGTGCTCGAGTCCGTGTACAAGGATTGGTGGAAAGGATCGCTCCGAGGCCAAACTGGTATATTCCCATTGAATTATGTCGAGAAGTTACAAGACCCAACCAGGGAAGAGCTGGAGAGAGAGGCACAGATGGAGGGAGAGGTGTTTGCACAGATTCGGAATGTGGAGAAGCTGCTCGCTCTTCTGAGCACGAGTTCCCAAACAGGCGGTGCTGACGTACGGGATAATGAGGAGATCACCGAGCTATATCACTCCACATTGGCAATTCGGCCGAAATTGATCGAGTTGATCGGAAAATACTCGCAAAAGAAAGGTAAGAATTTCATGAGGCTTGACCCATGTCGTATTGCGGCTAACATCTATTCTAGATGATTTTACGCAGCTGAACGAAAAGTTCATCAAAGCCCGTCGAGACTACGAATCACTCCTTGAAGCTTCCATGTCCCAGCCTTCCCAGCCTGTCTATGGCCGCCCCTACGGATATAGCGTCCCACCTCCGGGTGCGGGGGGCTATCCTGGTTATGCTACCGCGTCTCCGCCTCCCCAACAAGAATCGAATCGTTTCTATGGAGGCATACCACCAGCTGCATCGCAAGAACCCCCCTCTCAGTACCCTCCCTCTCAACAAGGCGGCCCCGGACCTAACCCAGCCTTCTTTATGGTCCCACCAACTCAACAGCGCCCGCAACAGCAGAGCCCGAAGCCGGTGCCATCCCAAGACCCATATGCACCACCACAGGGTAGAGTGGGAGCAGGGAGACCACAAAGCTTTGCTCCCCAAGAGCTTGCAACCGGACACTTCGATTCACCAGTAGACAATCGTCAGTCTCTGATTCAGCCGGGACCAAATCAAGTTCCTCCATCAGCGCCTCAAGGCTATGAGTACCAGCAACCATCTCAGCCGCCTGGTGCTTATCCACAACCAACAAATCTGCCACCCCAAGCTCCTCCGCCAGGACCGCAGAATCCGTACGAGCAGATTTCAAGTCCTTACCAGCAGCAGAATGCACTTGAGCAGCCATCTCCGGCAGACCCATATTCGCAGGGGCCACCGCAAGGATACGGATATCCTCCCCAGCAGCCAGGCCATGCTCCTCCCGCACCTCCTGCTGCAACTTCGAGCCCTCCACCTGCACAGCAGAGCTACCTTCCCTATCGACCGGGAGGACAGGCACCAAGTGCACCGGTCGGCGGTGGAGACGAAGGTTTCTACAGGTAAATCAATGAGAAATTTTTCCTTGGCCTGACTTGTATTAATATGGCTCGACATGTTTGGGTAATGCGACATTACTGGAAGAGATACCACGGGGCGTGGCATTCTGGGACGGAGTGGCCATGCACACACGTAAAGAATGAACATTTGACGACCCTGGCATATTGTATTACATAGCGCTGCGAAACGGCATGTATGCGATTTCGATATATTAACGAATGGCTTCTATTGTTTCGCGTCTTCAGCTGAAGCTTCAGGGCTGCATTAGCGCTTGGCGGCACGTGCATAAAGAACAGCCTAGAGCTCCACGTCGGGCACACGAGCACTCCGCGACGGCTGCTTACCACCAATGAGGCCTACGCAAGTCTAGTGGGCAGCTATGTGGAAGCCTTTCTGCAGCTGAATCAAGAGCAGCTGAAACGGAACAGGGTGCGGGGAGGCGGCCTCGATGATGGGGGCGGAAATAGTCTCACCGGTTGCAAGAACCGGGAGAGCTGCAGCGCTGGTTTAAAGTCTCGAGCAGCCTTACTTCTAGATTTGAAGGTTTCCGCGCATGTTTTGAACGATGGAGCACTCCCGTCGCCTCTTTGCTTCATTTTGGCTTTTACTCGTTCTCCATTCCGCATCTGTGATTGCATCTCCCGCTGGCTCCCATGGCCTCCAAAACTTTACTGTTTCCCTGCCTGAAGGAACGAGAAATCATGGGAACCCCAGGCTTATCTGCACACCTACAGAATGGACAGATGTCGCGACGTTCTTCCTGGGGAACTACATCACACACGCCCTCACCGTCGTCATCCTCCCCGGAGAAGAGCCACTCTCTTATATCACGAACGCGCTCAGATCTCTGCTCTTCCCTGCTTTCGGAGCCTATCGAGGCCTCAGAGCCATTAGTGTGGGATATATGACGCTCCGGAAATTGGTGAAGAGGGGGTGGCCAAGGGGAACGCCGTTTAAGAGATTGTTTCATGCAGAGACATGGGAGGAGAACGAATTACAGATCGCGAGAAGATCGGGGGCGTTGTGTATGATTGTGAGGAGTAGTGAATGGGAGCCTATGGATGGCGATGAGATTCAGGGAGTGCTGGCGCTTGATGCGGGGAAGATACCTGTCAAGAAGAAGAACAAGACGACGACGACGACAACCACTTCAAACGGAAAAGACGGCGTAGTGGTCCAGGAGGAGGAAATCACTGCTCGAGGACCCAACATGGACCATGTGCCGGATACTCAAGGCTTGTTGGCACACTCAGCTATTGAAATGAACACCCTAAACCCTACGTCTGATAGCGCAGAGACAAAGGTTCCATGGGTCCGGATCCTCACGTACCCTGCTCCGTGGACATACTGCAGGGAAGAAGGTGCCGACTCTATCGGTTCTCGCACTGTCCGCTGCTCGCCGGAAGACACCCTTGCGGACGGATACAAAATAATAATGTTGCCACCGAGCACACCTGTGCGGGACCTCCCCAGGGACCCGAATGACATGGCGACCGATCGCATCGGGGCGAACTACAGCATCATGAAAGTCATAGTGTCCCTCGTTCAAGCGGCATTCGCCGTCCAGACCCTATACCAGTCGCGTGGAGATCAGACGAAAAGGTACGGCTACTCTGCTTTCGGACTGACTGTGGCACCGTATGCAATTATGAGCTTCATCAACCTTCTTGGCGCGCTATCGAGACCAGAATACGATGCGATCTACTTGGTAGGGTCACAAACCATGATCGAAGAGCGGAAGAGAAAGGGCCTTGATGGCTATTATGAGGGGACCGTGGGCGAACTGCTGCCTCCAGACCCAGACATGGATATCGATTTCACAACCACCAAGACCACCGACGGCATGACCTTCATCCCCGGATCCATCAAATTCTCAAATTCACCCAAGGGCCTTCTCCACGCTTCCTACACGCCCCCTCCCTCTCCCTCCTCCACCCAAAATGCGACGGTATCAGTACTCGTATGTGCACGCGACCCCGATCTCAAAGCCATCTTGCCAATCACAGGCCGGACTTATCTTCTCATCCCTTCCACCCCGCCATTCTCCTATCACATGAAATCCCCCGAAAAACCACGTGTTTACGACGGCGCACTCCCCTTCCCAAAATACAACTACACCGCCCAAGGCTTCTCCTTCCCGCTCGCTCGCGCCACCATGACACACCTCCTCCCCCGCTGCGTTCGCTACCTCGAGCGCTCGCGCTCCTTCTCCTTCTTCGTCAGCATGACGCCTCTGATTCCCATCGGTGTCTTATCCCACTTCAAGACTGGCGATTTGAGCAGGGTGTCCGAGAGAGTGATTACGATGTTATGGTTCAGCTGGGGCGCGGTGATGGGGTGGCTGATTGCGGAGATGGGGGAGAAGGATACGGTGGGGAAGAAAATTAAGGGGAAGTTGAGTGTGAGTAGTGCTGGATGGAGGATGGTGGGGTATCTGGTGTTGGGGAGTCCGGCGATTTTGGGGTGGTGGGTTGTGGGGAGGATGTTGGTGGATTATGGGACCTGTACTGTATTGCCCGGGGGTTAGGATCGGGATGGGGGTTGGATGTGAGGTGGTTAGTACTAGTCTCTTTGATCCCCCCTTGACTTAAGTAATGATGTCATACTGTTTTTTTAAATCTCTGATGAACTGGATTGTCGAGATCATAGATGATTTTGAGCCGAGGGCGCGATCCTATTTCTACCTCGATCACCTTAGCAGTCGTCTAAATAAATTCCGGCTATCAATTTTGTATAACTATATCACCTAGGGCGAGCCATAAAGCTACTACTGAAGATCAAAGATGATTGTCTAAGATACTGACTCCTTCGTACACCTTGACTTGAAATGGTTGAATTGCGTCGGATGGCGAGCAATCCGTTTCAGTATCGGCTATTCACTTCTCAAAGCTTGCTCTCACTGCGTCGTCCAGGCGCGCCGAGGGAATATATCATCTTTTCTTTGTCAAGCTCAATGAACTTGAATAACGCCACTGAATAGCCCGCCCCACATTCGAGTCTCACGATGTGTCATCTGTGTACACAAGATTCCGAAGCTTTGTTGGTGGGTACATAATCACGCCCACAATGTCTTCGTCAATAACAGATCCTTTATTGGGATTTTCTTTAAGCCTTTGTCCGTCAAACAAAGATATTGTTAACCATTCAAACCCTAGTGTATCACCACATATCCGTATTCAGGTAACTCGAATCTCTATACGCATCCTATTGAGGCTTATTCAAGTCGGGTGGGACAAGCGTTTGAACATGGCTACCGCCAACATTGCGTATCCTTTGAGGTATATAGTTCCCACAGTTGGATACGGTACCTCGACTATACATAATGTAACCTAGTTACTTCTTTCAACACATAATCTCACCCCCATCAAAATCATCGAATTCCATACCGACCAGCTATTCTACAATCTACAACCTACGAACCACCAGCTACCAACCATCAGCCATCAATAGGTCAGCAAAAAGCATATTTTCGTTGACTATGCTGATCAAATACTTTACCACCATCCTCCTCTTCGCCACAGCCATCCTCGCGTTACCCACCATACACCTGCTCACAGCCACACCCTTTACCCTCTCAGTCCGAGACGACAAGCACCCTGCTGGTGCAGTCTGCGAAAAAAATGACCTCAAAGGCCCTACCCAAGACTACTACCTCTCAGCTGTCCCCCGTTTCTGCGCGCTCCTTCCCGCCGCGGGCAAGAACCTCGACGGCTATGAAGACTTCGTCGGCACCGTGACCCTGCCCCGGTACTCGGATTCCAAGAAAACCATCGACTGGGTTTTCCGAATCAGCGTCGTGAACCCCACATCTAATGCCCACTCTCCGCAGTTTATTTCAAGGGAGAGGTGTGAGACGGTGTTCAGGGGGTTGGTGCAAGAGGGGGTGCTTGGCAAGACGTATTGTGTGCCGGAGGGCACGCAGAACGTGGTTGTGACGGCATATACGAAGACCGAAAATGTGAATCCTATGGGGCAGATCAAGTGGGAGATGAGGCCGAAGAGGGGGCAAAAGTAGGAGGAGGCGTCTTCTTCTTGATGACGGATATGGTAGAATTTCTGCTTTACGGATTTCCTGCAAGATCGTGGATTTCTTGCCAATGGTGTTACGACTTCCGCATTCTCAGCTTCTCGACAAATCCGGAATCACACCATGACATTCCTTTATGCATGCTTGCTTGCTCTTGTTCTGGTTTTTCGGATCCTAGGTCCTGTGCTTCCCAATTAATTCTCCTCTGTGTTTGTTTCAACACGAAAATATACGAGGAGGAGAGTCTTTTCAGCCTGCCATTCCCAGGGAACTTTCAATGTACATGTCTTTGCTTATGATTTCTCTAGCTCATGGTGTTAGTTCGGTCGCGTTGTCTCGTGTCATGCTTAGGTCTTGGATAACCCAATTATAATCACACCTAGTTATGGAGAGCATTGCAGTGAAATAGATCATCAAAGAAACTAGTTTTGGAAGCGTGACGCAGATTCCGGAAAACGATGTCGTCGTGGGCTTCGGCGTCGATGGTGGCCGTTCCCCGGATACGCCGCGGCGCCCAAGCCGTTGAGGGCTAGCTCCGTGAGTAAGGCCGGCACCCGTTTCCACGTGAGCCTTGGCGCACTCCGTAACTTTCGAGCAACTTCTGGCTACTCCTCTTGAACGTGGCCCGTCCAGCTCTTCATCGCTCTCACCTAATTTTCCCCTTTGCTCTCGCGCGGAAGCTTAATTGTAAAGCCCATTAGCTGCACCGTCGCATCGATATAGACCTGCCCACCACGGTATGCTCTACCACTAAACAGCTTCACCCGAGTCCTCGTTTCTTTTCCTGGTAGCCCCAGCGAAATTCGGTGAGCTCCCTAATCCTTCCACCGCATCCAATTCGGAAAAATACAGCTTCGCTATATAACCTGCTCGGTGACTGACATTCCACCCCAAGAATACTTAACCCCCCGCAAACCCCCAACTCGAAGACCCATCTCCGTCGTGGCGCCGCCTACTTGCTAGCCCCTACCCCAACGTCTCCGCGATCCACCCCTTGGTTAACTCGAACGGATAATTCTCATCATGGCATCCGAGGTTGCTAGTGGCAGCTCTGCCCCTGAGAGCAAGACTGCAGCTCAATTGCTTATGGAACAGCACGAGGACGGCGACCACCACGCCACCGTCGAGGATGCTGTCGACGAGGAGGATGTCATCCATCCGCCCCCTTCTGCTCATTCCACCGACGGGGCTGCCCCGACTCTCAGTGAAAAGGCCGCTGGAAAACAGAAGGCCGATGATTCTGCGCCCAAGAAACCCGCCGGCTTGAACACGGCTTCTGAGGAGCTCTTCCCGGCCTTGGGCCCTGTCAAGCCGCGCACCCAAGCTGTTGCCCCGACCTGGGGTAAGAAGCCTGCATCTGTCACTGCGAATGGCGCCAACGGTGCTGCCAACGGAACCAGCAATGCTACCTCTCGTGCATCCACCCCGGCTTCTGGGGCGCCGACTCCAATGTCTCTCCCTCTCGGTCGTGGCCCCGGACAGCCGAACATGTCTCTGCCTGGAAAGCACAAGGAAATGATCTCTTTCCACCCTTCACAGCTCACGCCTCGTCAGCAGCTGAAGAAACCCCTCGGAGAGATTATCCGCGAGATCAACAAGAAATCCAAGGCAAAGCTGGAAGTCAAGCAAGGCCAGGGCGGAGTCATTGTCTTCGAGTCCACTGGACCAGTCGATGCTGTCCGCCAGACCCTCAAGGACATTGCTACCGAAGTTGGCTCCAAGGTGAGCCCGACTAACCCACTATCTTGCATGATGATATGCTAACAGAATGCAGCAAACCGTCAAGGTTCCGGTTCCTTCCTCGGTCCGCTCCTTCATCATCGGTCGCCAGGGCTCCAAGATCCAAGAGATTCAGAAGCGCTCCGGAGCCAAGGTACAAGTCCCACGACCGGAAGCCGGAGAGGATGAGGATACGATGATCGATGTGGTTATTGAGGGCAATGCGCTCACTGCAGAGATGGCTCGCCGGGAAATCGAGAGCATTGTCAACGAGCGCACCTCCACCGTCAACCTGCGTTTGAAGGACATTCCTGCTGAGTACTACCCCTTCCTCGCCGGGCCTCACAACGCGAACATCAACAACATCGAACAGGGTCGGGACGTCCGTGTCCAGATTCCGCACTACACCACCTGGAACACCCAAGCTCCTCCGCAGGCCCCCCGCAATCAGCCGATTCCCTTCGTGCCTCAGCCTCAGCTCCCAATCCAGATTTCAGGAGAGCGTGTTGCCGCCCAGGAGGTCCAGGCCATGATCGAGCGCCGTGTTCAGGAACTCCGTCGCCAATTAGCAATTGAGCAGCGGTCAGTCGAGCGAGGGCGTCATCAATTCATTGTTGGCGATCGTGGAGGTTCTCTACATGACTTTATAAAGGAGACTGGCTGTTCCATCATTGTCCCCCCGAACACCGATGACAGCGAAATGATCTACATTGTTGGACCCCCTGACAAGATTGATAATGGTGTCAACAAGCTGGAGGACATTGCGGGTAGCATGCACGTAGCAATGGTCGATTGTGCTCGTGAGCATAAGGGCGCACAAGCTCAGACCCATGCCCACAACCTCACCCGCTACCTCAAGCAGCGCCAAGCGCTACAGGAACTTGAGCGCATGCACGAGGCCAGCATCGTCGTTCCTCATGGTCGCAATGGCCCAACCGCATGGGAGATCTACGCGAGGAACGGCAAGAACACCATGAAGGCTCGTGGCGATATCCAGTCTGTCTTCGCTAGTCATCCTCCCAGCAGGTTCTCTACCGTCGACGTTGATCCTTTCTACCATCATTTCCTCCAGCAGCGGAACGCCCAACACATTCGCGACGACACGGGCGTTCACGTTGTCTTCCCCTCTGAGTCAGACGACGAAGAGTCCCCTGAGCTGATCCTGGTATACGAAGGCACAACTCCGTCGGCCGACTATACCATCCCTCGTGGTGCCCCGCCTGCAGCCGAGGTGCAAGCCTACAAGCAGGCTCTTCAACAAGCTCAACAGTTCATCCAGAGCATCACGAGCGCTCAACATAACATCGTACTCAACAATGTTGATGCGCCACCAAAATTCCACGAGAAGATTCGACGATATGTCGACCGTGAGCAATCATCTCTGCCCCGAGATGTGATCCCCGTCCAGCTCCTCGTCGGTGACAGGCGACCTCAGCAGGCGCCCAAGCCGTCCAGCCCTGGTGTTGCCATCCGCGGCCCGGCTGAAGCTGTGGAGGACTTGAGGGCGAAGATTCTTGCTTTCATTGAGCAAGAAGAGAAGGATGAGCTGGAGCGTGGCTTCACGATGTCCTTCGACTTCCCCCAAAAGTTCGCCAACTTCCTCATCGGCAAGCGGGGTGACAACATCCGGAAGCTCCGCGAGGAGTACGATGTCGATATCCAGGTCAACGACGGCAAGGTTGAACTCAAGGGTCCTCAGGCAAAGGCTAACGCTTGCAAGGCACACATCCTGTCTTTGGCTAAGCGTCTGGAAGATGAAGCCACCCACACGCTAAAGATCAAGTCGCAGTACCACCGTGACTTGATTGGCGCCAAGGGTAGCCAGGTCAACCGCCTTCAGGACCGGTACAATGTCCGCATCAACTTCCCTCGCACGTCTAACCACGCAAATGATGACGATGCCGCGACAGAAGGTGGTAACTCTCAGAAGAATTTCCGCCAGCAGGCACCTGACGAGGTCATCATCCGTGGTCCACGCAAAGGTGCTGATGAGGCCCGGGAGGAGCTACTAAATCTTCTCCAATGGACCGTTGACAACTCTCATACGGATGCCGTGTCCGTTGCACAGAGCCAAGTGCCGTCCCTGATCGGGTCTGGTGGTAGAGAGATGGAGAATCTCCGCCTCACGACTGGTTGCCAGATCGATGTTCCAGGTGCTCGCGAGGGCGCTGATCCATCAGGGCGCGCAGAGATTAGGCTCAAGGGAACCAAGAAGCAGGTAGAAGAGGCTAAGAAGCTCATTCAGGAGCGAGCCAAGGTCTTCGATGACACCGTTGTCAAGAACATCGACGTAGACCGGAAGCACCACCGGACTCTGATTGGCTCGAATGGTAAGTGCATCTCACATTCAGAGCAATATGGACGCATAAGACTAAATCTACTCAGGCTCCAACATTCGCCAGATCGTGACGGCAGCAGGTGGGCCCGACAACGCCCGCGATTTGGCCCGTTTGGTCAAGTTCCCCCGCGCTGACTCCGATGGCTCGACTATCAAGGTCGAGGGACCGAAGGCACTCGTGGAGAAGATTGTAGCTTCGATCGAGGCTCAAGTCGCTTCGCTCGACGGCCAGATCACAGAAACCATCGACGTCTCTCCAGACAAGCATCGCATTCTGATCGGCCGAGGCGGCGAGGCACGACGTAACCTCGAGAGCCAATTCAACATCCAATTGGACATTCCCAAGCAAGGCACTACGGGTGCCGCGCGCAACCAAGTTAAGATCACCGGAGAGCCCGCTCAGGTCGAGAAGGCCAAAGAACATATCCTAGACCTGGTCAAGGGACAAGAAGGCGAGACGATCCAGGTGCCAGCTCACCTCCACCATGCCATCTCCGACAACGGCCAATTCTTCCGCCGCCTCCGCAACGAGCACAAGATCACAGTCGACCATGCTGGACAGCAACTTCCACCCAGACCTACTCAGCCCGAGGGTGGAAAGGCCCGCAAGGGCGCAAACGGCACCTCTCTGCCCCTCATCACCGACGACACAGACGCCGGCGCCGAGGAAACATACTCCTGGGAACTCGTCGACAACACGCCCGCCTCCGGGGACTCATCGTCCACGATCCCCTGGGTTCTCCGCGGACCGGCTGACAACCTCCCCAAAGCGCGTCAAGCCGTCGAAGCGGCCATTGAAGCCAACTCGAAGCCGTCGTCCACAGGATACCTCATCCTTCCTGATCCGCGGAGCTATAGACTCGTTGTTGGATCGGGTGGAAGCACGATTAATAGTATTCGGAAGAAGACGGGGACCAGGGTACAGGTACCGCGGGACCAGAAGGATGAGGCTATTGAGATCGTGGGGAGCAAGGAGGGAGTTGAGGAAGCGAAGAAGATGATTTTGGAGATTGTGGGAAGGGGTGGGGGGGCGAGGAAGTAGGATGTCTCTTTGTCTGTCCAAACCGACGACGAAGCAAGAGATAAGGAGCGACTCAAGTGGTGAAGGAATTCGAAATTCAAAAAATGAATGACCGGACTGGGGCCAATGGTGGAATGAGGATGGCCTGGTACCGAACTTATGATGGGAATCTGTACGGTTCTTGCTATGTTTTTTTTCTGCGGCGGGAGATTTGGAATATAAGGAATGAGCGCTAACCAGATATCTATCTTCGAGCATGGTTCAGCGAGGTGTGGGGGTTAAGGATATCAAAATTATGATTGCCTGGTCTAGTTTTATGGGTGGGTTAGCTATGCATGGTGTGCAAAATTTATGAATGGCATGGCTTTATTCTTCTGTTCTGGGATGAATTGAATAAAATTGATAAGCGGAATTTGCGGTGAGGTTCTGGATAGTGAGTGTGAGTATGACCGATTGACTGGCAAGCTGTTGCTTTTTCATTGTATTCCAATCTTTTTGCTGATTTTGGCAAGACTCGTGAGATTGCTCCATACAGCATATGAATATTAGTAGTGGAACGGAAAGTGCTGTCTAGACTCTGTAAACCGGCCCTGGGAATATTTCTACTGTAGGCACCACTACCAAGTATCGTCATATCATGTGGCTAGTTGCAACGTGTATAGTTCTTTACTATAAAGGAAGCTGGGATTCCTGCTCGACTCTGAAGAATAAACCCACGCTTGCGTAACAACGTTGCGGAACGCAAAGATTAGGAAAGGTTTACTACCACCCACCTGCATTGCTACCAACTCAAGGCCCACCCCATCCAGACCATACCTTCTCTGTCCCCATCTCCCCATCCCCGCTTTGACATCTCCACGTATAGAGAGCATACTGCAGGGCGGAAGAGAAAGTCGCTTGAGATGGAGGCCCAGCCTTCTGGATCCATCTATCGTGAGTCCGAAGTAGGTACGTACACGCACGGGAAGTCACCGTTCAGCATCGAAATCAATGCAGTCAAGCGGGAAGGCAGATCAATCGATCTCAGATTGGCTTTCCTTGCCTGTGGATGCAGGCCTGGTGCGTGATCTAGCATACCTACATGCATTCTGACATGGCATGGCGACGGCTGGCCAGATTTTGAGTTTCGGGAGACGTGGGGAGGGATTCTGATCGGTGAGAGGGATTCTTGGTGGATGATGTAAGAGGGTTGGAGGTCGGAATAGGGATGGGACGGAGAGAAAGAAGATGGTAGAATGGGGAGGAGGGTATGGATCGATGCTGCGTAGCCATTCAACTGACAGCGGATGAAGATTCCGGAGTGGTGCGGCACAGCACCGAGTAAAATGAAGGTGTATGAAGAGTTTCGGAGCAGAAGCCGAGATTCGCATATTGACTTTCTCATTGAGTTGAGCCATATGAATTATGAGTAGGTATTTGTCGTGAAGGTCGCAAATTTTGATCTCGATGATGTGGTGTTGCGGCACAGCACATAGTCTTTGACGAATTCGGTGGGCCCGACAGACAACGAAGACAATTCATTGTCGACCCGCCTGCCAGTGTTGGGTTGGCATTAGATTGACGCATCGGACCGAATGATACAGATATACGCCGCGTAACGTTGCGTTGCGTTGCGTTGCGTTGCGTTGCACAATCAAGATTGATACGACTCGTTTTCGAGATTCCGCGTGATGGACATGCACAGCTGGGTGTGGTGCGACCTTTGCTCGCACCACGGATTCCTTCGCTTTCTGCACAAATCGACTCCGCGAGCCCCACGTATGGACTTCGTACGTATCGATGTAGATAGGTCTGTGCTTTTATCGTACTGTACGTACGGACACGGATACAACGCGGGTTGGACTGCTTTGAACCACACTTTTTGTTCAAAGGATCTGTTCAGCTGCTTAGCAAATGCCGACCGACATAACGCCCACGCGCTACTGCAGCGTGGAGCTGTGCTCGTTTGCTCCGTGCGGCAGATGTGGAGTGCTTGGCCGATCAAGACTGGATTCTGGCGGCAACTCGTCCATGGATAGAGGCCAGACTGAACAGGAATCGTGACTTGTTCCGCCCGACACTGCCTGTTGGAATTAGACTACCTACTCTGGGTATTGTACAGGTCGGCGAGTAGTGTGACAGAGTCGGTGAAGAGGAGCGGCGGGACTCGGGGACGGATGGAGAAAGGTCATGTTTGCAGACGGCGCAGCGCAGCAGCGAGATGCTAGACTAGGGAGAAAGTGTGAAAGCTTGAGTGAGTTGTCGATTTCCATTGTGTCGGTACGGAGACTTCGCTGTACGTCGCTGGAGGGCACTGGGCCAAAATCACGCTCGTGAGATTCGTGCAAAACGGCTCCGGTCTCGACGTGGTGAACAGATGCGAGCCTCGTGGGCGCCCGGAAAAGAGATGTTTTTCGATGGAGAGAGACGCCCGTTGGCAACTGACTCGGCATGCTTCTTAAAGGTCAAAAATAGCTGTCGTCGTGTCGTCCAGCCGCTAGGGCCTGGGATGTTCCCAGGTTATATGGTGTGTATCTTAAGTGGCTAGGAGGGTTGATATAAGAAACGAGCGGGGAGGTCCCGCGTCTTCCCTAGCCGCCGCTTGCACGCTTGCACGCTTGCACTGCTTGATCGGCTGTTCACTTTGAGATTTGACGCCGCGTGCTCGCTCTTAATGCCGCTTTGGACTGATTGTTGCTTGGACTGACTGCTGCTTTGGATGCTGGCGTCGGAGGCCAGCAGCCGTTGATCCCCCGCTGTGGATCCTGCACCCGTCCATGCAGGGCTCCGTTCTCGTCCGGTGCGCGACGCAGCAAGCAGCCGCTTCGTCACGATCCGGGTGCAAGATAATCGCAAGGCGATCTTGTGCGAGCAAGGTGCATATTACACATGTGCCGAGTATATTGTCTGCTGCTGCTCCGACTTGGGCCATCGTTCTTGGTGGTAAGCGAGGCGGCTGGACGAGGGATAATTGATGCCAACCGCATGGGACCCCTTATGGTATGACGGGCAGGCATTTATCCCCCCCGAACGCTGCACGACAATCACTGAACAGGGCGGTCTGACCGTCAAGCGACACCTGCAGTGCGCACGGTAATTTTCTAGCCCCCGCGCGCCTCTCTGCCGTATTTGAACTCTGATGTGCCGGGTTTTTGCTGTTTGTGAGGAGTCGCGACTGAACTCTGTGTGCTAGCCCTACCCCTACCCGCCTGTACTTTGAACCACCCGCCTTGTCGCTGCGAGACTTCGACGGCCACTAGCATGGCGTCTTCGAGCGCAGCGCCACCTGCAGAGGAGCAGTTTGACGTTCCGAATGTCGACATCGAAGCCGAGTCGGTCGAGGTAGAGGGCCCAATGATAAAAAGAAGTCGCAGGCCTAAGCTGACGCTCGAATACAGCCCTCAGACTCGGACTCCGCCTACGGTGACGACTTGTAAGCCGGCGTGGACAGCGGGACGCAATATAGATATCTAACTATTTGATAGGGAAAGTTATACAACGTCTCTGAAATCCACAGTCCTGAAGTGAGCCCCACCTCTAGCCCCAGCAGAAGGCCATATTCTAAGTGAACAGTTATCGCTTTGAGAACGGGAGGAGATACCATGGGTTCAAGGAGGACACCGCAAAGTACATTCTTCCAAATGACGACGTATGCGACTCTTGGCGCAATGCAACTACAACACAATTAACTCGAACTCAAGGAAGAAAATGACCGACTAGACCTGTACCACCACATTCAAACGCTACGACTCGACGGAGAACTTCATCTCGCTCCAATCGGTGACAGCCCCAACAGAATTCTGGACCTGGCAACAGGAACCGGAATCTGGGCGATAGATATGGGTACGCATAGACATGCCATGTAAAGACACTTCACTGACATCGTAGCAGGAGACAAAGCGAGTGTTGCCATATATACCTCTCGTGACTCAAATCTGACATCTCCTAGTACCCGACCGCGGAAATCCTCGGCAACGACATCAGTCCAATCCAGCCATCCCTCGTTCCCCCAAACGTGAAATTCGAAGTCGATGATATCGAAGACGAATGGGTATACTCCACCAAGTTCGACTTCATCCACGCTCGATACCTCGCGTGTTCAATCCGGGACTGGTAACAAACCCTCCACCAGATCCCAAATTCGTGAAATACCGACTGACTGTAACAAAAGGCCCAAACTGATGCGCCAGGCATACAAGTACGCCGAATCCCTATTTCTTTGAACCCTCGATCCTCCCTCTCAGTCAATTATATTGCAGTATGTGTAGAACTTCACTGACCAAATCCCTTCTTCCAGATTCACCAAACCCGGCGGCTGGGTCGAGCTGCACGACTTCGACACGACATTCTACACGTCCTCCAAGGGCGACTTCAAATCCGACAATATCCTCAACGACTGGGCCGACAATATTCGCTCGTCTGTCAAGAAAATTGGCATCGAGCCCGATCCGGGGTACGTAAACCCACCCACTCACTCCAACCCAGTTTCCCAAACACAAACGTCGCCCATTGAATAGGACTACACCGAATGAATCTCGCGGCTGATTTGGGGATTTTGATTGTTATCAGCCCACAACTAGAATCCTACCTCAAAAACGCCGGCTTCACAGACGTCGTTTTCAAAACCCTTCCACTACCAATCGGAACGTGGCCGAAGGATAAAACACTTGTACGTTCCCCCCTCCCCGGCCTCTCCCGTCCTCCCATCTCCTCCCATACTTACCCTTCTCCTTTCCTATAGAAAGAAATCGGCGCCTTCAACCTAATCCAATACCTCGACAACCTCGAAGGAATTTCCCTCCGCACCTTCACCGGCATGCTCGGCTGGACAACCGAAGAAGTCAAAGTCATGTGTGCGAAGATGCGGACCGAGCTTAAGAACCCGAGGCTCAGGGTTCAGCATAATTGGTATGTGGCGTATGGACAGAAGCCGTTGGATGCTGTGGATTAGATGGGGACGGAGGCGAAGTCGGAGCTGAATATTTGAGGAATGGACTGGGGTGGTGAATGAGGCAGCGGCCATGAGGGGGTATGTGGAAGAGGAGGAGGGAGACGAAGAGGATGGTAGCGTTGTTCGTCTCGACTCGATTCGTTCGCTTTTGGGTTTCCGTTCACACACACACTTGCGTTCCCTACCCACCCTCTGTAGATGTCTCGGGATGGGAAACGGCTGGGTTGTGCGAGGCATTGGGTTGGGGATATATCCGGCGCAGGACAGGGTAGGGCAGGGCAGGGTCGGGGGAAGCATAAAAAAGGGATCGTTTGGTTTACTGTGGCGAGGTGAGCGTGGTTTTCTGTTTCACGAGTGGAAATACTGCATATATACACACATGCATGAAGCGAGCGCGCCAATCGCATAGTCGTTTATGATATCATTCATGTACTCGTTTCTGCTCAGCCCAGTCTCAAGACCCATGACTGAAGACACACAGAGCCCAGACAGAAAGAACGCCATATTGCAATTCAGCAATTTAGATGGGGGTATCAATACAAACAAAACGCAGCACACCAGCCAAGCCAGCCCGGCCAGCAACCAGAATCTAATACAAACTTTTCCCATCCCCATCACTCCACTCTTTCCACTCCTCATAAAACTCCACCCACTTCTCCCTCTCCCTCTCCTCTCCTTCCCCGCCCTCCACCTCTGCCCCCACCCCCTTAACATCTCCATCCTCTTCCGCCTTCTTCTTCCCCACCTCCCATCTCAACCGCCATAGTATCACACTCAACCCCGCAACTCCTATCACGAACGGCACAGACTGTCCCATACTCCCCAATCCACCGAATCCTAGTCCCCGCACCCCGTTCCAGCGAATTGTGAGTTCGAGCTGTAGGATCAGGAAGATGTGGATTAATGCGTCGAGGACGGCGAATATGTATTTAGCCTTTTGGCTTTGGGTTGGTGGAGGGAGAGTGCTGAGGAGGAGTCCGGAGGCTAGGGTGAGGGATGTGTGGGATGGTGTTGTTGTTGGCAATGAGGGTGAGGGTGAAGTAGGGGGGTATGAGGATGTGAGCGCGGCGTGCAGTTGATACGGTCCGGTTACTAGATTCAGAGCACGGGCGCGGAGGAGGTGTGATACGAGGGTTGCGGCGCGGCGGGGGAAGCGGAGAGTAAGGATAGCGGTGAGGAGGGAGAGGAGGCAGGTAGTGTAGGGTGGAGGGGGTGGAGGAGGGTTTGGCGTTGATGTTGACATTGAGCTCGAGCTTCGTCTGGAGTGGTACGTCGCCGCGTCATTAACTTCCTCTTCCTCATCCTTCTCTTCCGTTAGGGGCCCCGGTGCGAGTCTCAGCGATAAGAGAATCTTATACAACCTTGGATACCGCCCTTCAAACCACTTGACCGACCCAGCATCAACGCACTTCCTCATCCAGCACTCGGCCTCCCAAATCTCCTCAAACCCCTTACACACCACTTCCCTTACCCCCGGACTCTCCGGCTCATGCCAACTCGGCAGCCTCCCCGGCGTCCACGGCGTATTCGGAATCTCTGGAATATCCTCCTTCACCATTTCCGTCTGATACAGAATCCTCTCCACTTTTTCCGAGATACTTTCCTCGTCACCGTCATGCGTGCTGGCCCCCATCGTGGACATGGATATCCGTTTCCCATCTCTGAGATTTGTGTGCCAGGTCGGTGACATGGCGGTTTGACTGCAAGTATCAGCCTCGGAAGATGCATATGAGACGGTAGGCCACGCGGCCGTGCCGACATCTTCTTCATCCTCCGGAGCCGGAATCGTGGGTCCAGGGAAGGGGGAGTGGTCGTTTTCGGTAGTTTCCCATAGTTCGTATTGCTCTACGGCCTGGCGCGCGAGCTTTTTTCGCTGGGATCGCGTTCCGGAGCTCCATAGGCCGAGTATTTGGGTCAGGAGACAGGAGATTTGGTACAGGATCTCCAGCATAGCGACGCCTTTCATCAGCTTGCGGAACCAGCCGTCTATGTCTACGCGCGCGAAGAAGAAGACTTGCGCTGTGCAGCCTTCTTCTGGTTTCTGCATTAAGTCCAGGCCGGCGAACCAGAACCAGGTGTGGAGGATTACGACCGCTATGGTGAATCCCTTTGTGAAGCTACGCCGCAGTGCTTTGTTCTGGAGCGGAAGGCTAGAGTGCGAGGTCGAGGTCTGTGACCGTACGCCGCTGAAGCAGTTCCAGCTGAAGAGCTGGAGCACGATGAAGAACTCGACGGCGTATGTAGATGGACCGTGGACTGCCAGGACGAGGGTTACGGCGAGGAGCGCGATGGAGAAGACAGTGACTGAGTTCCGGACAACGTGGGCTTGCGAGACGAGGAAGTAGTTTGTGATCCAGACGGCTACGGTCTGGCAGTCTACAGTAAATAGTCAGAAGTGTACCTAGAGCAAACCGAATTGGGAGCATTGACAGATGCCGATCCGTATTCCAGGACCATAGATGTCTGGATTGCCTTGGATTCCACAACTTGGTGTCGTTGTCCTCGACACACGAAGCGGGGTCGTAGTAGCCCGCGATGCGAGGAGGATAGGAGCATGGAGGGGATAGGCTTGAATCTGGATTAAAACGGTGCAGAGAAGAAAGATGTAAAAGAAGCGCAAGCAAGAATTCGAATTCGCCATTTTCCCTAACTCAATCAAACAAATCTCGTCCTAAAACATAATAGAAGTTAAACCACATCCCTCCTGCTACGTCAAGACCGACCCAGACAGACCGACCTCGAAGTACTTTTATCTTTAGAATAGGCCCCCAACTAGGGTCCGAGATAGTTGTTGGTGGCATGCTGTGCCGCAAAAGTGGCGGCTTGTTGTTTCGTTTAGCCGCCCGAGTTGAGGGGTTTGCCGCGTCCTTATTCGACGCCGTTTGATGCAAACTGTCAAATAGAAAGCGCTTTCTTTCGCCGAGCTGATCGATTCGCGATGCTGGGTGTCGGTTGGACGGTCCGTATACGGCGATCGGTGACAAGCGCGCTTGTGAGATGCGCACGCCGGAAAGAGGAAAGCGGGTGCGGGAATAACATCACCAGGCTGGATGGAGGGTTTGTGGATCGGAAATAGATGGGGAAGGTATGCATTGATAAACACAGGTTGAGTGATACCCTCGAATGCTTGAACAGCGGTTGTGATGTCCAAGTAGGGATCAGGTCAGGGAGTATCGTAACAGACGTGTCTACAAGACGGCAAGCAATGCAGCAGAACGACAGACTCAAAAAGAAAACCCGAGCACTCATGCCCCAAAATTTCAAAAAGAATCGCTGCAAGGCAGAAAACTCAGCCGCCTCCTAGCTCCAGGGAACCTGTGATGTTCCAACTCCTGTTGTACTCCCGATAGCCCTCCCACCTAGGTTCTGCAGCCCTTCTCCATCGTTCCCAATCGGCCGAGCATCTTCGGTGGAAAGTTCCAATATATGCCTCCGTTTACATGACGGTACAGGGGATGATGCAGCACGAGCAATCGTCGCCGCACCAGCACGGGGCCTTGACGGGCTTGGTGACGGACGAAGCGGTGGAGGAGGTAGACGTCGAGGCCGGCATTGTCGCAGGTGTGTGGTGAATGCTCGCTCGATTCGATTCGATTCGATTCGCGCAGCTATCGCTGGGATCGTCGTATGCAGGTGGGTGGATGGGGGCGAGGCTCTTTTGTGTTGGTGGTCCTGAGCGAGTGTGCTCTGCGCAGCGACGCCATTAGCAGTCATTCGCGGGGAGGGCTGTCTGGGGCGGAGTACAACTCACATATCCAACGCAAGCTTGCGATATCGTCCAGCAGGATAGGTCGAGTGTTCGGGAAAGCCGAGCGGCGGAGTGGATGGAGATAAATAGTTTGCAGTGGCGGCGCTTCGCACGTCTCAGCCCAGCTTGCTGCAGGCCGGGCGGCCTGCTTGGCATCGATGACGTTGCCCGTCCTCCACTGGTGGCAGTGCCGCCGACGAGCGCGGGTTCGAGCACTCAGCCCCCATATGGCTGGGCCACGACACATAATAGCCAAAAGGGCAGTGATGAGATTGGTTTGGATGGTGTCGTCGATTTCGTTGAATCGTGAATAGAGCCCAAAGCAAGGCCATGTTCTGGACGGCTCTCGATATCCAGACCGGGTATCGAACCAGGCACGAAACGCCCGTGACTCTCAATGGGGGTGAGCAATTGGAATAGGAAACACGAGATATCATCCACCTCACAAGAGAGTAGTCCCTCAGGAGTTGTAATCTCTACCAAGCGAGGTCCCACCTCAGACCTTGCAAAGCGCGGATTAGCTGTGGAGGAGTATGTACCTAATGAGGCGCTAGCTGATGCTCACGTGGCAAACGAACTAGGCTCTAGCTGAGTAGGCAACGTTGGGTTCTGACAGCGCCCCTATCTACCGCTTTTTCTTTGGTAGAAACTGCACATACCCATCATGGGCGGCTCTATTTATTGGCACTTACCGGTGGTCATGAGCTGAGCGGTGGGGGAACAATCAGCATGTTCGGACTTGTACTCAAGCCTGTTGCAAAGAAAGGACTGCAAAAAAGAAATTCCAGAGTCGGCATTTTCAAAAAGATGTTTTGTGACGATCCAAACGAGAAGCGGGCCAAAGTCAATGAATTCCTTGACGAATTTGAAGAACAGGTCACCGAGCTCATATGATCACTCATGCGATCTCACGAATGCAACAAGCTTTGCTAGTTGTCCGTTCAACAGGAGCTTCTCACTCTTATATTTCCCTCCCTAATGAACACTGCTTATGCCACTAATACAGCATGCGGTAACTCTTCGTAATCCAACCCAGACTGTACATACCACTCACTGAACAACTATAACACAAGCAGGCCATCTCTCCCCAAACAGCATACAACAGGTTTCGTCAACGATCACCAATCATTCTCGAACCGGACTTCCCACCAAATCCCTCGGATACGCACGAGAAGTACTCAACACGCCCGCCCCCAACTCCTCTGCGCTTTTCAAACCCCCATTCTCACAGACACGATTGTGTGATGATACTTACACCGCGGAGAAAGAGATTCCCGCAAAGTTTGCCAGGGTTGTTACACCGATTTGGTAGCCTGGAAACTTGCTGGTGGAGTGGGTTACGGTCAGTCTAACGGGCATGCAAGCGACCTAATTTTTGAAGATCAAGGCTTGAGAGAGCCTGACTCTCATCACAACTTCTTGGGCAAAGAGAAAAAAGGTGCTCAGCTCTACCCTATCTAGCCACGGGAGTGGCGTTTTATCTTCCGATTCTCTAAAACCGTATCTTCGTGAAGCCATATGTTGGGTATAGTCATCTAGGTAGTCAAGTGAGCACGTGCTCTAGTAGGGCTTAGGCCAAGAGGGAACTGCGACTCTATTCTTTTAGACTCAATTGCTTGTATTCAGCGTAACATGGACAAGCTCTCTTCTAGTGTGTGTCGTAAGCAATCACTGAAAGGGCCACTAATATCACGAGGCAAGTCCACAAGGACTCTTTGAAATAACAGGTTCCCTGGAACGGCGCACCAAGCCACTGTGACTGTAATTCACAGTTTCAGCGGGCTTTATACAAGAATAATTATGCTTTATGCTTTCCAACGAAGGAAATCGACGAGGGGTCCGTGGCTTTGACCGTCACCTCTCACTTATTTGTGTGCATGAGCTCGAGCGTGCTACCCAAAGAAGTTAGAATTGATGTCAAATTACAGGAGAAGAGTTGAATCTGGCATGATGCGGTCAAACTATCCTGGAAAGGAGCTCAACAGTCTCGGCGCTTGCTGCTTCTTTCCCCTCGGTCAAGTTACAGTTCCATTCCCCAACTTCACTGATTCCGCTACTCAAACGACGCAAGGCTGTGAAATTTAGAGTCCGCTTCCCGCCATAGACTTCCACCCACAATACTTCTTCTCCACAACCATCTCCTTAACCGTCGGCAACGGCTTCCCATCCCCAAACGCCACTGCCTGCGCCATAACCTCTCTCCACCTTCGCCCCGGGGCAATTTTCCCACTAACAGTGTTCGGCGTCAAAGAATCCGAGTTGACGGGCACGAGCGCTGCCCTGCCTAGAATAGCTTCTAGCCCTTGCTGCGCAAACGAGACGGCCTCTTTCGCGTCCGACGGAACACCGGTTTCATCCAACGCTCGGATCTGTGTGTCCGGGAGTTGGGTTTTGAGGTACGAGATGATGTTCGGGTTGCGGGCGCCTCCTCCGCACATGAAGATTTCGTCGATTTTGCGATCCGCGGGGAAGTACTTTGGCAGGAAGGTGCGATATTGTCGGACGATGTTCTGGGCGGTGATGCGAGTGATGGTGGCAACAGTGTCGTGCTTCGTCATACCCAACGATAGGCACTCGTCAATGAGACCTTGTGCCTCGTTATCGCCGAAGGTTTCTCGGCCCGTGGTCTTCGGAGGGGAGTGATTGATGTACCAATTGTTGTCGAGGAAGCGATCTACGATGTCTTGATTGACGACGCCTTGGGCGCCCCATAGTCCGTCACGATCGTATTCCATTTCGCCGTTCGTGAAGTAGCGCATTGCTGCATCAATGAACATGTTTCCGGGGCCGCAATCCCAATCCACCATGGCATCAACACCCCCTTCGTTGTCTGGTGGAATGACGCAAAGGTTTGCGATGCCACCGATGTTTTGACAGACCCGAAGTTTTGTTGGATGCCGTAATAGTAGGCCGTCGATGAGAGCAACGAGGGGAGCACCCTGTCTTCCGACTGCTTGCTCCGCCATTCGAAAATCAGTAACCGTTGTGATGCCTGTCTCGGCTGCAATCACTGTCCCCTCTCCAAGACAGAACGCTGAGCGAGTCTCGCCGTCCTTGGGCATTGACAGTAGCCAGATGGTCTGGCCATGGGAACCGATGAGGTCGATCGAGGCTCTGTCTACACCATGCAATTCACAGAATGTCTTTACGGCGTCTGAGAACATCTTTCCGAGAAGGACATTGATCTGTGACATGGCGGAAGGTGTGGTTTGCGTTTCCCGAAGCATTTTGAGAATGGGGGTTTTGATCCACTGGGGGACAGGGATTTCATCGTACTGAAACCGTATTAGCATGTTCAATTGCCCAGATAAGCGTACTCACTTGAAGAATTTGCATGTGTAAGGGTGCCTCTGGGGACTTTTGTCGATAATGTACAAGAGCACAATCAATTCCATCCATGGCCGTTCCACTGTTCATACCAAGTACCTTCAGGTCAATGGGAGCGCGTATAGATCTACTACCGCCGTTGCTCTCACTATGACCATTGGCCCCATTGGCCCCATTGGTACCATTGGCAAGATGAACGTTGAGAAAAGAAGTAGATGATGGCATGGCGAGTGTGTGGTTTACGAAGATGATGCCTCGCCATGGCGCAGAGTCGACCCTTCAAGTACCGGCGAACATGTTGATCCCAAATTGCTAGGCACCGAATGCCGAGTGGGGAGAGGGTCGCAATGCGAACTTTTGAGATTGTGGAGGCGACAGTTGTTTGTTACAAGCATTGTTCGTTACGAGTCTTGTGGTCCGGGGAACTTCGACACGAACTGTTCGTTACGAGTTATGCGGTCCGGGGAACTTCGATACGAATTACTAGTTTAGATAATGGATCTTCGCCGTCTCCGTCTCGGCGGAGTCAGTGGATCAAAGAGGAATTGCACAATACATGTGCGGGTTGGATCTTTAATCTGGTACTTCTGTGACTTTAAAGACATGCTCGTGGTCAGTTCCAACTCTCAGCGTCCCATATTATTTTCAACTATCCATTCACCAAAGATGCCACATTCAACCGATAACACCCCGGCAAGGGGAGTATGGACATCGGACGATGGAACAATGGCATACGATACCGCTCGAAATCGCTGGCCTAAGATTGTACAGGGGATGGTCGACGATTTTGCCCAGGCAGCATCAACCTGCGATGGTACTGCGTTGGTCGAGGCGCGGGAAATTCAAGTAGCCCTGAAGTCTATCAAGCACGAAATTATCAACAACAAGGCCTTGAAGTAAGCATCAGCCTTGACCTCTGACGGAAGAAGAGCTGACAATACCGCAGGCCTCTGCAACCCGATGGAGTAGGAGACGTCGTGAAGTTCAACGTGGAGATAGAGCAGACGGAAAGAGGATATACTTGGCAAGATTGCCCGTGGCTCTTTGGCGAATGCTATCTTTATAGGTCAGTAACGGGAGGGCCGTTAGCACGACTGTAACTGACCCAATTAGACGCGTTCAGTCTTTGTTTGCTCGCTCCACGGACTGGAACTCTTTCGACGTCTTCAAGGGTCAAAAAGACTCTACTTTCGTCAAATCCCGCGCGGCTGTCGAAGAGCTCGCAAAAAGATACCTGGAAATGATGCAGAACCTGGAGCAGGCCTCAGAAGAGGCACTACGACTCATTTTTGTGGAGATGACACAAGTTGCGCTATGGGGAAATGCAACTGATCTGTCTCTTCTCAGCAACCTCAGCCTTGACCAGGTCCAGAAACTGCAAGGTCGCGAGGCTATTGAGAGAAGCCAACGAAACATTGTCGATAATGACACCGAAGAAGTGTGGGGCTATTTAACGGACCCGCATCGATCGAATCGAAGAATCGACATCGTCCTTGACAATGCTGGATTCGAGCTGTTTACCGATCTCGTCTACACCGCATACCTTCTTGAGAGTGGTCTGGCTTCGAAAATCAAGCTGCACGTCAAAGACTTTCCTTGGTTTGTCAGCGATGCGACGCCATCAGATATATCCTCGATGTTTGAACACCTCTGCTCTGTAGATATGTTCCCGAATCGCCAAGCTCTGGACATACTCGTGCCGAAACTTCGAGGGCTTTTCGAGTGCGGGGCCATCACCATTGGTCAACATGGCTTTTGGACTACAGCAGCGTCGTTCCATGAGATGGAAATCGATGCTACTGGACTATTCAAATGCTTTCAGGGGAGTTCCCTGGTGATCTTCAAAGGTGATCTCAATTACCGGAAATTGGTGAGGGACGCCCTTTGGCAGCCAACCACAGGCTTCAAAACGGCGATAGGCCCCCTAGGACAGACAAGTGGTATCAAAGTACTAGCGCTGAGGACGAATAAGGCCGACAGTTGCGTGGGCATTGAGAATGCAGCTAGAGTGGAAGAGCTTGACCGAGAAGCTCCCGGTCGGCAGTGGGTACGGAATGGGAAGTACGCTGTCATCTCGTTTTCGGATGGGCGTTAAGATGTGATCCGAAAATCCTGGTCATAGAGTTGCGCAGGTTTGGAATACCAGAGTTGGAACATTAAGAATTGTGTACGATCTGCGCTTGCATACCCCACTCCTCCCGCAGTGCATTGGCGATCCAAGTAGTTGGCCAGACATGGGCATCTTCGAAGTTAGTTAGGAGGCGGAGAACCCCTTGTCTCTCTACCGCGTCTGTCATGAGAGGCCCCCATATGAAGACGCTGTGGCAGAGGGTGATGAGTGCGGGCACAGTAGCGGGAGAACCTTCACAGGACCCGCAGATTGCTCGCGCGTGATCCAGAATCCGATGCTGTCAAGATTAACACGATATCAGACTAGGGGCGTTCATGCTTTCTCACATCCGTTTCACGTAAATTTCCACCAAGATTGCGGACCGCAAACCTTGGAGCAGGCTTGTAGGTCAAGAGAAGGAGACAAGCAAAGTTGAAGAAGCCAAAAGCCATGACTGTATGTCATGTCAGCTAGATGCCTGTCACGCTTCTCATCCTGGGGAACTTACCATGCCAATCGGCTGCAAAGAGGGCCCTAGGGAATATGTGATCATTTCCTGCAGGCCCGGCCCAGATGGGATCAAAGGTGGTCGGTCGGTCGTTGCTCCACTGCTGCACATCATTCCATAGCTCCCTCCATCGATGCAAGCGCCCGGACAATTCTAGATGGGCATCGGCTCCGCCACCAAAGCAGAATTGAACGACTGAGGCACAAAGCCATGTCATGTTATTGGCCCAAGCTGTTTCCCCTTTCAAAGTAGCTAATGGGTCTGCGAATTGAAAGGTCGATGCAGCGGGGTGCAGGCGAATGTTCACATCTAGGTTTGGCGGTTGCTGGTTGATGCTGGCGTTGTAAAGGCATTGGCGTACATACACCCAAAAAGCAGCCTCGCGCAAGGTCGGGGCGGAGGGGTCGATGGTCTGCCCCTGAGATGCACGAAGTATTGCCGAGCAACCTGCTAGGTGCTGTTCATGATCCGAGCCAGTGGCTACCGGAACTGTCGATCCTTAGGTGTGCCCAAACTTGGGATATGGGACGTACCGTTGAGTTGCTCAAAGACTCTCAGTATGACTATGGCGCAAAGGAGAGCATCATCGTGCGTAGCGCTACTCAGTCCCAGCCTTTCGATGAGGAGACTGAGGCAGCAGTGGTAAGCTTGGTCCGCGGTTTCGGCATCTCCGCAATGCCTTGCTCCAAACGACAAAACGGCATGTAAGAGCAGGGGGGATTGCTTAACAAGGACGGGTATCCGCAGGGTGAATTGGCGCAAAGCGTCTGTACAGTCTAGCCAACGGCCCAAATGCTGGGCATAATGATGGACCAATGCAGCTTCCGGATAACTAAGCTGTTGCTGAAGAGGAGTCCTCACGGTAGGATAGGTTGCGGAAAGTGTATCGGAAAGCGCATCGGGAGATGTAATGAGTGGAGAGGCGTGGTGAAAATTGGGTGGTTGCAGGTGATATGGAGAGCTCACGTCGGGCCGGGAGATGCCGTCGCCACCAACATCCTCACAGTCTGCACCCTCTACCTCTGTAGCATTTGAGACGGCATTTGGGCGATATTCCCGCATTGTGATTCCGCATGGCTGCCATCCACATGGTCGTCGTTTCTTCCGGCAAGGTCCGCATACAGGTTTGACTTCGTCGCCTACGAAACCGTTCAGCAAATTGTGAACATCATGGAAGACGTTCTCCATACATTTCACTCGCCGCGCGCGGCAGACAAGACTACACATGGGAGTTCAGTCTTCATTGAGTCCATGGTGTTGAGCAGGGAATGAGCATACCATCCGTTCCTCGAGCGTGAGGGTCGATCCCTATTCCCGGTAGCGCGGGCTTCCATAGCTCGTCAAACTCGCTCAAAACTCGATTCGAAGAGCTCCAGATTACTCGAAACGAGGTAGGAATGGTTCGGATAGTGCTCTTGAGCGAAAACGAGCGCCCTTCTCCGATATTCATACCTAGTTGACCTCCGCGGAACGGATATTACCTTTGCCGCCTTTCTACATTAGGAAATTCGAATCGAGGTTTAGCTTTAGAGAACCGACATCTGGGGTTGCTGTGGGATCAACCCGGTGTGAAATCCCCAAGATACTAGTCCCGCATTTCCCCAGAAAGTCAAACAGTCCAGGGCTGCCACGTGGAGTATATATTCCTGGGCCCCGGCCATGGTTCCACAAAACATCGATCACGACCATCACTCTTCCACGCACTGTCACCACACACTGTCACCATGAGGTCTTACTGGAAAAGCATGAGTGGCGATAGCCTTTTGAAACTTATCATTACGGTATCAGCTTTTGCTATTGCCTATGAAGGAATGAGCCAGGGTGTTATGGGTGCTGTCAATGTTGCTCCCGAATATGGCGTAAGTTTTCCACCCAAATGTGCACATGAAGTATCAGTGCTCAGAGCGATTACAGCAACGTATGGGCTTCATGGACGCGAACGGCGTCGTCATCAAGCCGACACTTCAGGGTGGTATAGTAGCCATGTACTATGCTGGGTCCCTCCTTGGAGCATTTGCTGCGGGAATTTTCTCTGATAGCTATGGGCGTGAGTACTCACCTTACTACACATCCATCATAATTTCGGTCAATTACTAATTCACCTATTAGGTATCAAAGGGATCTGGGTTGCATGCTTCTTCTGTACATGCGGAGTGATCTTACAAGCGAGCGCCGTGGATCTGGCCAGTATTCTCGTGGCTCGCGTCATTGCCGGAATCGGTGTCGCATTTATCATCGTCATTGCACCTGCCTGGACGGCCGAGCTTTCCCCTGCTGCCCATCGCGGTAAACTCATCACTTTGACCTTCCTGGCGAACTTCTCTGGCATCGCACTCTCCTCTTGGATTGGCTTTGCAACCTCTTTCACGGACTACGCCGGTGGGCAATTTCGATGGAGGTTCTGCTTTGCTACTCAAATCATACCAGTGGTCTTTCTCTTCGCGGGGAGTCTTATCATTCCAGAGTCGCCGAGATGGCTGGTAAAAGCAGGCCGAAAAGAGGAAGGATGGGAGATTATCAAGAAGATCAGAGGAAACGACGATCCCACTCACCCCGACGCACTCCACGAGTACCATGAGATCCTTGCTGTAGCGGAATTGGAGAAGGAGCACGATACTACAAACTACTTCAAGATGTTCCTCGGCATTGGATCAGGAGACATTCATCTCGGTCGCCGCATTCAGTTGGCCTTCTGGTTGCAGGTCCTCATGCAATATGGAACCGGCATCGCGGCTGTGGTTGTCTACAGTGGGACAATTTTCCGTACCGCAGGGTTCGATGACCTTAAATCAAACTGGCTGTCTGCTCTATGCAATATGGTCGGTATTCTCGGGACCGCTATCGCGGCATTCACCATCGATCGAGTCGGCCGTCGCAGGACGCTGTATTGGGGTGCGATATCGCTCTCCATTATTCTATTCATTATCGGCGGGCTCTACCGGGGTGCACTGAACAACCCTGATCAAGCGACGCAGTACGGAACAGCAGCTGCGGCGATGGTTTTCGTCTACGTTTTACTGTTCAGCAGCTCCTGGCTCATGATCCCCTTTATCTACCCCACGGAGATCTTCCCAACCTGGGTTCGTGCGAAAGGAAATGCCTTCGGCGTTGCAGGTTGGGCCGTCGGATATGGTGGTGGTACATTGCTCGTTCCCATCATGTTCAATGGCATCAACGAGAAGACGTACTATGTGTTTGGCGCTGCCATGTTCTTCTACATACCGATCGTTTATTGCTTCTTACCGGAGACAAGCGGCAGGACTCTGGAGCAAATGGACATGCTCTTCGCAAGTAAGAGCATGTTGGTCTGGAATGAAGAGAAGGAATTTGCGTTGCGCAACGGCGAGCTTCAGGAGATGTTGAGGGCCGAGAAGGTGATCGACGCGCATGGCGAGATGGAGAAGGGACCTATCTTTAGGGAGTTTTCGCGCTGACCTGGCTATGTGCCGAATGGGTCGAGCTTTGTAGTCCTGTATCTGATACATCATGTACATACAACAGAATCCCAGTCAATAAATGCCTCGAGAAAGCCGTCGGACGTTCAAGACTCAACCTTGCTGACAATAGCAAGCAAAGCCAAAAGTGCTGTCCAAAGTTAGCAACCATCTTAACCCGAACAAGTAAGCAGGAATCCATAACTCACACGTCCCAACCGTCAACAAAAACCCCGCAACTGTAAACGCTGTCTGCGCATCCCCACCCCTCGCCGTCCAAGCAACTCCCACAACCGTCGCCAGCACCCAAGGTACACTTCCCACAATCCCAATCCTGAACCCCGACCACCCTTCCACGAACTCAAGTGCGTGTCTCCGGTCTTTCTGACGAAGACGAAATACCCACTCTATCCAGCTGCTGTCCGTCGTTACGGTTTCCGGATTGTTGTATGCGTGGAAGACTTCTTGAAGTGTGAAGTCGTCCAGGGGTACGATTGTTGGACGGGTTGTGGGTGTGTAGGAGAGAAGTCTGATGTGTCGGAGGGTTTTGAGGGAGAGGTGGCGTCGCCAGAAATTGCAAATTTTGGTGTTGTATTCCTGGCGAATCCGGGCAAAGAACTCTTGGTCAGAAGTTATGAGGCTTGGGTCTGCTTTGATAGCCTGTGTATAGTCTGTGTCGGAGGTATAGCGGGATCGACTTATGACGCGGATCTGTTGAAGAACGCAGCCCTGGGAGCCTGGGCGATAGCAAATGAGGTTTAGAGAACATGTTGGCTTTTTTAGCATACTCTCTATGGTTGCCAACTGCTCAGGGGTTGGGGCCCCGATTCCTGTCTCGTTACCAGGTTCCTGGCTGGGTAAGGGTGCTCCGGGAAATGTCCTATCTGGCGCTTGAAATATGGGGTTTCGGGGTGGTGCCGTCTCTGCAGGCGCGTAGGCTTCCGTGAGAGCGTGATTAGTTTCCAGCGGGAATGGTGCGACTGCCGCTTGAGGATCACCCAGCGGCATCGCTTCCTTTTCTGTGTCTGTGTCTCCATCACCCTTAACTTCTTTCACCTCTTTGTCCGCCAAGGTAGAAAGCCTACTCTGCCACCCGGTTACGTCTTGCGAGTATACGTTGAGCGCTCTCCGGGTAGGTGGCCGAACACTAGGGCCTACACCATTTGCCCCAGCATTTGTGGCTTCAATGTCAGCATCATTTGTATTTTTGCTTGACCCCACTACTAGCTGTACCGGGTGTACATCCGGAGCAAAAGTAGAAACCGCGTCTGCATGAATCGCTTTGAAGGTCGTATCATTGAGACCTGATGGTCCGGAGGATAAGAATGGGACCCGAACGGGGTCAATAGAAGGGTCCGGAATCTCAGGAATGGTATTCAGTCGTTGTGGGGGCTGAAGTGATACCGATTGATGCGGTGATGCCGGGGAAGAATACGCAGGTATGGGAGGTCCACCTGAGCTGGATATTGGAGCAGAAATATAGTCATTAGTATAAGTGTAACTCGGAGGCCTTCCAAAGACATTTTCCAGTAATGGCGGCGCAACTCCGGAAGGATCGTGGGGCTGCTCGACCCTGGCAGGTGATGGCGGCGGTTTCCCCTGAGATTGACGGAGATTGAAGATATCCTTGAAGAGTCCTACCATGGTGAAAATAGGTTTGCTGTAATACTGAAACGATTAGCAGATTGTTATCAGAGCCTGATGATATACAGGGTGCACTGCCCCACCTTCGATTTCGCCTTGGAATAGCCTCGTGCACAGCCGCATCTCTAGCGTGCGGTGGCTACAGACTCACCAATAAAAATCGACGGAGACAGGAAGGCAAACCTTGGAACTGTGTGGTCTCGATCCGGTTAATTGCGGTCTGTAATCTCGGTTCAAAAAGCAACAATGTGTAGGCTAACCGCAGTTGGGGTTGGGGGCATGAATGTTCACTTCCATACCTATTCTATCCAATGCTAAATTCTCCCAAGGGTATTATGGCCAACATCACAGAACATCGTGTCTCATAACCAACCATTTACAGAGGAAGAAAGCCACAACATTTGCGCTAGAGAAGCCCCTCTCAATATCCTTGAGAATTAGATCCAAACACCTGGGAGGACCTCAAACGTCTCTCCATGTCGGCTCGCCTCGCTCGTATGGCGTTTTCACGGCTGGTCGAAGTCAGCAAACAGCGTACGAATTAAGAACACTCATGTCTTACCATTTGTATCGCTGAAAGGATTGTCATCGTCCTCTTCCACTTCCGGCTCGCTATCACTCGGCTCTACCCTCTGCTTTCCCGCGGGAGGCATTGGGATGCTTGTTGGCCGGAGTGGCTTTGCTGGAGGTGTTTTCTGTATACTGAGTCCAGCCATTGCTGCTTCTGCTCCACTGTTCGCCCTCCCTGATCTCGTGGTCGTGGGTTGCGCCTCCGTCTCACTGTCGCTGTCATCGTCGATGCTCTTGTCCATGATTTCAAAAGCCATCAGGCCCTTCACAAGCTCGTCGTTGGCGCTCAACAGACTACCAATGTATTGGTCAGATTCGACCAACTGGATATATCGTAAGATCTGGCGCCGAAGAACTTTGCAAGTTTCGAATCGCTGCATCACTTCAGGGTTGGCGCTGACACGTTGCTCTTCTCGGTTTATAAGTTGCAGGGCGTTCATGAGGTTGGTGCTGGCGACCGAAGCGGAAGCGATGGTCTCAAGAAGCTGGTGCTTTTCTTTCTCGAGGTTGAAAGGCTTGTTCTTGTTCTTCTTATCCTTTTTGAAAAGCGAAGAGCTGGGTGTGGGAGCGGCACCAAGGGCCACCGGCCTCCCAGACGATGAAGATGCCAAGGGGAAATGAGCTGGCGGGGAGCTTCGTCTGGTAGCGGTTGGGGAAACGGGGGGAGAGGAAGCATTTTCACGTGCAGCCTCTGCCTCGTTGTCGCGGACGACTTTAGACTGATGCGGTTGCGGACGTCGCGTGTGTGGAAGTTGTTTGTAGAGCGTTGCGATCTTCTCCAGGCCTTGCGTGCCTTTGTATGCAACAGCCCACTGGCGGAACAAGACATTGCACTTTTGCCGAACCTCAGCGTCAACCATCTCATCTTTCGCCAACAACCTCAATCGCTCAAGCAATGGCTCGTCGGCGAATGCCTTTTGAAATCGGCTTCCGGCATTTTGTATCAAAGCATCGAGGATTATCAGAGCGCGAAGCTGTCGATGTACGTTTCCATACTTCCTAGAAAACTATTAGAGGGTGATATCCATGGGCCCTAGCTAGTAGCATACAGCTTCTTCCGAATAGCGCGAGCAGCTTCCGTTGGACCTGACTCTTGTATTCTGATGACCTCAATGAGATCGACAAGACCTCCCAGGTCGTTCTCCTCAAATTGTTCGCTGGTCAGGCGATCAATTTGAACCGTGACGGCTGAATATGGCTTTCTCTGTTTGCGGATCCACTCATTCAGTAACTCGCGGCAATATCTCAATAGACAAAAAGGGCAAGGATTTTCAAAGATTGGGAGGTCCTCGTAGGTGGACGCGCCATATTTATGATAGTGAAATGACTTTCGGAACTTCTTCGCTCTGAGAGATGAGGCAGGGGAAGCAGGCCGTTTTTTGTACATTGGGGGGTCTCGAGGGTTGGGGGACGTGATGCAGCTGGTGTAAGACGGGGGAAGATCTAGCCTGCCACCCAGCGTGCCATCCAACAGCGGATGATTGGCGAAATGGAAGGAAGTGGCTAGTGTGAGAGCCATTACGGAATTAGGAAATAAGGGAGTATATGGCTGGTGCAAACCGGAGAAATAAAACAAAAGAAAGGGTAGGGAGAAGAAATGCATAGAAGATATATGAGATATATGCTTACCGGTCCGCTGAACATGATGCTATTTCGAGGACCAAAGTTCGTGAGTAGCTCGTCTTGTGAGCGGTGCTCGACGCAGTGTAAACGTCTTGGACGCCTTTGCAGTTGGGCCGAGGGTTACTGGCGGTCAAGCAGATTGGCCAAATGAGGATGGAGAGCGCAGCCGACGTAGCAGGGCTTAGACGGTTTCCTGAGGTGAGGTAAGGTCAGAGGGCGATTGAAGGTGGAGACCCGACGCTGTTTCACACGCTGCGGACAGCTCCGGGCAGGGAGGAGCCGGATTCACGAAGGCGGGGAAGAAGAGTAAGCAAGGAGGAATGCGAGTAGATTTATGGCTGAATAAAGAATAGTTGCGCAGAATCAGCAAGCCAGTTGCTCCACGGCGAGTGTTGGAGTGCTGAAGACGAGAAAGCGAGTAGCCTGGTCGACCTTCCAAGTTGGCGTCTGCCTTCACAGTGGGAAGAGCCGCGCTGGTTGTGGTGGGGTGAAGCTTGGCGTGAGAGCTGTGAAGGAAGTCATCCCGGCGGAGCTTCTGCACGGCCTTCACAGCTCCCCTGCCCCCGGCTCGCTTCCCTTCACCTGCAGTCATGATTGCAGTTTCACTCTTCGCTGTCACCCAAACTACCCCACACCTGCAGTCACCCTAGAGCTTCAACTTGTCAACACTTCAATCGCACTTCTATTTATGTCAAGCTTCTTCAATGGCTTTATACCGTGGATGGGACTTTAATGAGGTCATGAAGGGTGGCTCCAGCCAGGGCGATGCGTGAGCAACCCGCACGTCCACTTCGACCTTTCCTTTCATCAGCACCCTTCATCAGAACGCATCCTATCTTCGCGCGTGACTAATAAGAAGCAGAACAAGCTTCGACCCTCCGAGTTTGGGCTTTACCCCTATAAACCGGCCGCAACCAGGTCAACCAAGTTTACCAACACCAGCGCAAACAGCCACGGGCAACGAAGGTCGTTCCGGGACGACTGCTAGAAAACACCATCCTGCAGTTGTGGAATATCTTCATCTAGGTGCCGAAAGAGATGCCCCTTCCCAATTCGATAGGCCCGCGCCACCACCTCCCGAGAAGACAAACAATCGGAAACGTCCGCGAGCAAGTGACAACAAGTCGACAAAGCGAAGCGAAGGGACCCCGAAAGCTCTACCAAAAGCTAGACGTGTGTCTGAGGGCCTGCATATCACAAAGTCGTTAGGCAATGTTTCGAAATCGAAATATGTCCAGCAAAGCGATCAAAGTGAGAATGCGCAGTCCGGCCACGGCGGCAATGGCAGCTCAGATGTGCTCTTTCCGTCCTCCGACATTGGCATGGACCAATCCAACTCCTTCCAAGTCGAGCGGCCTTCGGATCCGGTCCTTCCTTCGGATTCACTGGACCCTACGCGCGCTCTTTCCCTAAACGGCTATGACGTCCCTCACGATGTTGGGGTCGGAGACTATGATAGCAGCTGTACGCTTTCCCCAAGCACTCTGCGGCCTTCGAAGAGGGCCAGATCAAAGGCCACCCAATTCCCCAGATCGTGGGAGAGTGAGGAAGAGAACTGCTAACCGCCTGTTATAGGTCGGCAGGTAGATCGTCGGGCCTCTCCATCGTCCTTGTGGCCTGATGCTCCTACCACAGCCCCAAACTTTGATGATGAGATAGAGGCGATCCTGGCCTCTCTAGATGTTGATACTTTCACTAACGCCGACTATGAGATTGACAATACCAGCGCAGCTTCCAGTACAACGGCGCAACGGGCTCACATCCCGACACATGCACACTCTGATGATGAGAACTTTGACCTTGGGCTTGACGACGAGGAATTTCTGATGCTGACGACTGATTGTAATGATGGTTCCGTCGATACTATTGACAAGCTCGGAACCAAAGCTTCCAGTTCTCTGAGAAGTGGCCCAACTCACATGCAGGACCCGCCTCTGACGTCGCGAGGGCCGTCTGGGCAATTCATATCACCCATCACACAGAAAACTACGCGAATTATACAAAAGGCTAACGACCCTAATGAGAATCTCACGCCAATCGTTAGGCCACCATTTCCAAAGCAAGTTTGCGACAGATCACTGGTCATTGGCCTCTCTCCAAATACACTCCTCCGAACTTGCTTCAGAATTGGAGAGGCAATAAACGCTGGGCGTTCGGCCGTCAGGGATGGGAAGAACGTGATCATCGAATTGTATGCTCGAGTGCTCAATTCACATCGGGATGAAACTAGGCAGCTATTTACGTTTTGCGACCTGTACCACGTGAAACCGCCGCATGTCAACGGGGTCTACGATGGGGCAATTTGGAAAGCGGTGGAGCTTTTCAACTACGACGCTGGTCGGCTACTGCACGAGCACACGATGTGTCGAATCATCGGGAAGATGAAGCGGGACGGACAGCAATGGCACCTATCGGTGCTCAATATCTGGGAAGCGACTCGTGAGTACCGTGGAATTAATCCTGCTTATGGAAACTAACCCTTCAAATAGGGGAAGACATTGCATGGACCGAAGGCATCGTGAACTCATAGCACTGGCAAAGTCAGGGGGTTCTTGATCTAGGGAATATGTAGTGGAGGTCATGTGTGGCATCTGCACCGCACCTCACTTCATAGGGCCGGCCTAAAAGCTGTTCGGGGCCAGTATGTTTTGTTAGCCCTGGAGGCTACGACGGGGTATATCAGACTTGTTGCTGGAATGTGAAGGAATTTTTTTAGGGTCTTATCTTCAAGTTTAAAGCTCACCCATGATATGTCGCATGCAGTCCGTACAACGAGTGTGGAGATGTTGGGGATGCTAGCCACGGTAAGGCCCGTCCACGTGATTAGTAATTTCCAGATTAAGCGTCCCCGCTCCATTCACCTTGAGCTTCACAAATGAAACGTTAATCGGTCGCACAGTCGCTCTCCATCTCCGGACATGTCCAATTCCCACATTGCATCCAGTTCCAGAACCTTTCTAGAACCCGTCTAGAACCGCCATGACCCCCGAAATCCACAACGTACCGGCCATCGAAGCCATGATCGGAACTCGCCTTGCCCGAAGGGCTGGATCTCACGAGGAACGTGATGCATCATCCGGCTCGCGGTCGGGATCACAGTCATCTATGCGCACTCCTCAGAAGTCCAAAGCTCGATCTCTCTCAGACTCAACGCCGCATCCGCAGCTTTCGCCCTCCCCCAAATTCCGCGAACCACTACGTACCTCCAAAGATGACCACACCATCATCTCCAGCCCGCGAACCCCCAGAAGGCCAGAGTTCCTGTCCAGAGGGCTTTCTCTACAGATGCCGTCTCGAGACACGCGTGATATGCCCATGCCCAGTCCGGCGCATTTCGCAGCCCGCGTTCCGCTCTCACCGCAGCTAGATGCCCGCAACACGTACGCTTCCCCAGCATCGCTCCTCCCACGACGGTCGCGGGGCGCCGAATTCTCGCGGGCTTGCACCAACCTCCACCACTCGACCACCGTCGACCAGTCCTCGCCGGACTCGTCCCCGACAATTACCCAAAAGGGTATGATGATACCGTCCCGAAAGCCGCGCGCAAACTCAATGTTGCTGGACTCGCCCAACGTACACTCGCATCACTCGCATCATGCATGGGGAATGGGAGCTGGCGATAGGATGGCAGCCTCCAGCTCTGTAGGCAGTATTAATATGCTAGGCTCCGACGACTCCAGCAGTAGTTCCGACGAGATCGACCCCATGGAACCCGACGACCCCGACGATCAGATGCTCATGACCCCGCAAACAAAGTCGAACAATACGCCATTTGGAGGCCCGACTATTACAAATGCTGTGAATTCTTGGTCAAGCATGTTCTCGCCTGGAGGAGCACCTAATTTCATGAGCATACAGCGGGCTAGACTGCGCAAGGGACGGAGTCGGAAGAGCTCCAGCTCGGCAAGCGGGCACAGCTCTATGGCAAGCCCTGGACCGGCGTCGCCGCCGAATGGGAAAAGCGAGGGATATTTTGCTCGGGAGGCCGTGATACGGAAGGCGGGGTCGCGACGCGAGAGCCTATCCCTGTTTACCAACGACCTCCACATCTCTTCTGGAAACGACAGCGGCGACGAAGCAGGCACTGTACCTCAAACACCTGGCGTGGTCCGAAGGCCAGTCACGCGACGGGGAAATCTGCTGGTGAGTTGGATGAAACTTGAGAATTATGTCATGCTGACCTTCTGCAGCCAAAGTCTCGACAATTTGGGCGGATAAAGGCTGAATTGTTGGAAGAGTCAGCACCGATTGACAGTGAGTTTCGACGCGAAGCCGAGATTATTCGTCAAGTACGAGAGAGCGATGTCGATCTGGAACGACCGTCCGCCACTGCCCAGTCTTCTCCCACGTTACTTCCAGCCGTACCCGGACTGGATGGTCCCCTCGAGGGAGTGCCAGAGGAAGGGAGTGAAAGCGGTATGAGTCTTGACAGCTCCACCGCAAAGGGACTGTTTGCAGCCTTCAACATCGGCGCTGCGAAGAATGCCAATGGCCGAGGCTTTTGGAACCAAGAAAACCCAGCACATACACCGCCGCCAACCTTCCCGCGCGCAAGCTCATCAGCAATAAGCGAAGACGTGAATATGGACTCACCCTCGGTTTCTTCGACCTCTGCATCCCTATCCTCAACAATGGCAACTGCATTCTCAGAGCATGGTAATATGTACGGCTGGCTTTCCAGATCATCGACTCCTCAGCCTATGGTACCGCCCACCGCCGCTGATGGCCTCAAGAAATCGAACAAGCGACGGCGGGATGACGACTTGGATGGCAATTCGATCAAACGGCGTGCTGTTTCTCCTGGCGTGAGTGTCCAGAATAGTCCGGTGTTGTCCCAATCTCCTGCACAGAGGGATGGGGGCCTTTGGGGTACAGCTGCGAGAGCAAGCAGGGAGAATTCCGGGAGTGGCCAGGCTACGGGAGAGAGATCGAACAGCGGAGGTAATATTGCTATGACCCCTTCTCTGGGGCCGAAGAGGATCGGATTGCAAGGGATGACAGATACCAGCGACGGACTCATGAAGATGAGTATTGAGTGAAAAGCGTGGGACTTTGTACTTCGTGTATTAATAATTTTGGGATTGCTTTGAGCGCGGAGTTGGGGCTGGGATAACGGTCATGTAGCACCCCGACCGGCGTGCTTAAGGGATTTGCACGGCCTTCTAGCTGCGATAGGAAGTTTTTAATTGACGTGAAGGGAATTACTTTCGCCTTCAACAAATCTCGACAGAAGCGAAACTTACACATGCATTTGCCGGTTGATACAGCTAGGAATACCCTTCGCCTCTCGTACTCACCTTACAGCTTGTCCTTCTTAGTCTAGCTAGACAAATAAAACAATAGAATAGTTATCTAGAGGAATACTAAAATAATATAGGTAGAATTACGATCATGCCCTCTGCTCAAAATTACCCATGATACTAGCAATCGTACGGAGGAGCTAATTTTTTTGAGGAATACCGTGTCCAGATTTTTCAGGATAATAGGTGACTTTTACGCGAATCTGAGCAGAGGGTAGGACCATATTTCTGCCTATATTGATCTAGCAACCCTTTAAATATATTATAACTAGTTAGTATAGCTGTATGATTATGGAGACGCTGTGAGCCAAAGCCAGCGGAAGTGAGGGCAGATTCCGGCCGGACCCCTCGCCAAGCCCGTCTCAGCTCCCACCTGCCCAAGACCCCAAACGGAGCCACAACTCAACTCTCGACGCTCCACCAAATCCTATCCGAATTCAATGACCTGTTCGATTCCATTCTTGTCTCCAACATGTCAAGACAAGCAGCGCTCTCATCCTTCGTGGAAAGCACACCACCCGGCGAGGTAAGCTCTCGTTCCCCCCCACTTCAAGGCATTCATTAACCCAAAGCAGCTTGCCGACGTTACAAAAGGTACGAGACCTTCTCGCGCAAAATCTCGATCCTCAATTCTTCCCTGCGAACTTCCTAGCGACCCGTATTGACCCGATCCTAGCCATCAAATCCATTCTCGGCGACGAGGCGCAGGCGGATCTCGCACCCGCTTTTGAGAAGTACAACGAGGATCAATTCGCGACCGTGAAGCTGCCCGGTGGAAGCTCGGAGGTCCTAGTCAGCCCATACAATTCGCTGGGCGATGGCAGATACTATGATGTTGAAAGCCAAAGCTCCTTCGCGTTCGACCATGCGACACAGAAAGCAAGCGGCGTCCAGTCCTACGTGCTAGACTCAAGTCACTCAGACTTAGTGTAAGCTATCTTTCAGAAACATAGTTATCCGTCGGAATTACTGATGTTCAAGCTAGGAAGGGCTTGGTAAAGAGTCTAGGAATCCACGCCTCGGAACACTACCCCAAATCAAGTCTAGGTGTCTACCCCACCGAAGACGACTCCCAGCTCGCCATCATCACAGTCGCAAACAAATACTCTCCCTCCAACTTCTGGAACGGGCGGTGGCGCTCGTCGTACATCTACTCCCCATCTTCAGGGTCTATCATGGGAGCTATCAAGGTCGACGTACACTACTACGAGGACGGCAATGTTCGACTTCTCACAAACAAGGCGGTGCAGCTGAGTGTTGGGGCCTATGCCGGAGCAACCGAGGTTGTGAGACAGATTGCGAATGCGGAGAGGAAATACCAGGAGGACCTGAACAAGGCATTTGGAAGCTTGAGTGAGGGTGCGTTCAAGGCGCTGAGGAGACAGCTCCCGATCACACGGCAGAAGATTGAATGGGAGAAGATTAGTGGATATCGGTTGGGACAAGATATAGGAGGCGGTCGGTCTAGGTAATGAGGCTTGGTCACGACGCTGCTGAAGAGACCTAAGCCATCATGGGCATGGAGCGATGATTCGAAGTAGGAAAGTCTCATGAGTCCCCTTCTCCGTTCTTTTCCGTTTCCCTTCGTGACAGCCTTGGACTCAATGATTGACAAGAAAGAGATGTTTCAATTTGACCTGCTAAGACATTCCCCTCGGCGGATTGGCTATCACGATGAATCATCCCAGTGACGGGAGATCTTTCTTCGCCATTAGTCTCACACCTGGGCACAAACCTCTGAACGTCCTTTCCACGTGTTGTATGCTTCATGCCACGATTACAAAAGCCCCCCAATACACACTCCCATTGTTTGCTACGCTAGGAATTTCGAAAGTACCAGGGTTTCCAACCGTACGTAATATACGTAATACGTTACGATTCACCCGAATCTGGCCCGTAACGTCTGAGATTGTTAGTATCTTTCTACTATACGGCCGACCAAGCCATTACGTTGCGTAACAGTAACAGCTCAGCTTAGCCCCTACGTTTCTACGTTACGGCTGACTATACGCCGTTACGGCACTCATCTTCCTCTACTGAGCTGTTTTCTATGGCAATTACTAAGGAGCTTAGCTCTGTTGTGGAACAATCACCTGCCAAGGCCGCCAAACAGGGCTGTTAATGATACCTACCAGGGTACCAAGACTGTCAACCGTAGTACGGTACGTAACTAGAGCTTGCTTAACCGTAAGTAACGGCTCACATTTGCCCTACGTTTCTCCTGCTCACGTGACCGTAGTGTAACCGTACTACGTTAACGTACTACGTGTTGTTGGAAACGCTGGTAAGTACCTTCTTTTTACACCAACACCACCATCCGATCTCATCTCCCACGTCATCCGGCACGATCTCCGCTCATTACCAGTCCTTCCACAAAGCCTCCACGGAGTCGGTGGATACGCCGTCATTTGTGTGCTTGTCACTAGACCGCACCGTCGCGCCTTCACCTGAACGTACTTTCCGCTTTCACTCGCGCACCTCCCACAACCTCAACTAAAGTCAATACCTGGGCAGCATTCCCCTCGCCACATCAACCCAGGACTCGCGGATTGTGCAAGGGAACCATGGCACGAGGAAAGGACGGACCACCGCCGGTCTGCAGATATTTCAACACACCTCGAGGTTGTCGCAGAGGCAAGGATTGCAAGTATTCTCACGTCGTTTTCTGCGGAGAAGCCGCAACAGATGAGAGGGCCAACGGTGGAAACAACTCGCAAAATAGCAGGGCAAAGAAGTCCTCGAGCAGCCCGCAGGACGCTCTGCTACGTCGATGGCGTTTCCACACGACCGAGCAATCTTCACCCGGGAAGCCGCTTACTCAGCAAGCACGAAGCAAATTCTTCCAAGACGCGTTAGAGCTAGTGGAATCAGATGCAAGCAGTATGCAATCCGTCATCCAGGCTCTGGCTACAGATGGTGGCTCACAACGGATCCATCAGTTGGTGAAAGCAGATCTGCGGAGCGAACTCGAACACGAACAGATAAGCATCTTCAGGTCAACTGTACTGCCCTTCTTCAAGGTCATCGTTCACCCGAAAGTCCTCGCATCTGGTCTTCTTGAGAATCCGGTGGGAACAATATACAACACTATGTTTGGCTCCAATGGACGACACGCAATGAAGCTTTTCGAGTACATCTGCTGCATTGAGAAGGCACTGTCAACGCAGGAGCTGGAACCCACCATGGCGGTTTTCGCCAACATCTTGGACAAGAATGGCACCGCTCAACTGGTGGATGGGTTCACTCAGATTCTGGATGTCCTTGAGACCGCAATCAAATCTGCCAAAGATGAGGGTGGAGGTTTGAGTGGCGCCAACACCCAGAAGTGGTTGAACCGAGCGAAACACAGCCTGGGCATTAAAATCGGATTCGCGAATTCTACAGCATCGAGACACAAGTTGGCGAAGCCCCGCGCTCGATACGAGAGCGTGGTCGATGGACCGGGCGAGCTGTCTGCAATTGGCCCCAGACACGACAACGACCATACTGTCATCAAAAACATCCAAATACTCCCAACTTTTCAAGAGATTATTTGCGATAGGAAGCCGTATCTGCCAGTCCTAGATGCCTCGCACTTTCATCTTCCAGGCATTGCAGGTCTCCTCGACAGACACTTCCGCCTATATCGAGAGGATTCCTTGGGTCCAGTTAGGGACGCTGTCAATACCGCATTGAAACTCCAGACCAACCCGGGACACCCACATGTCTCCGATACTGGACTTCGGATCAACACATATGCTGGCTTGGCCTTTGAAGAGATCCGCTGTGACACGTTTAACGGCCTCATTGTCACACTATCCATCGAACAGCCCGATGCACCGTCAAAAATGACTGAGATCGATCGCGAGAAATGGTGGTTGTCTCGAAGTCGCCTGCAGAAAGATTGCCTAGTTTGCATCTTGGACTCTATGGGAAGGGCTATATTCGCCACTGTTGCAGAGATCGATGAAGATCTGGCAGCCACAAAGAAAACTGATTTCCCGTATCAGGATTACACATCAAATCCTCATCGTGCTATCCTCTCCGTTGCCCCAGCTGAGCGGAAGGACGTCCCTACTCTTGCGGACTACTTCTCTGGCGAACGATTCTCGACGAACTTGTCGCTACTCGAATTTCCGAAGATCCTTCTTCAGACATTTCAGCCAACGCTGGTAGCCATTAGAGAAATGTTTGAGGCCACCGAGATCCCATTTGCGGATTTACTTGCACCTTCTGAAATCGCCTCCGATCTAATGGAGGTCGGGCTCCCGAACTACACTAAACAGCGAGACTTTCAGTTCGACTTGAGTTGCCTGCTTACAAACGGTCAATCACTTGCTCTCTCCCCGGGAGTAGCGTTCAACACCAAAGCACTGACTACGAAATCGACATTGGATTATAAGCAGGCAGAGACTGTTGTTCAATCGTTGTCACGCCGTCTTGCGCTCTGTCAAGGTCCACCGGGGACAGGAAAGAGGTGAAGCTGCGACTTCACTATTGGCCACCCAACATATGCTAATCTTACCGCAGCTATACTGGTGTTGGCTTAGTCCGTGTCATGCTAAGCAACAGGACGAAGGCGGAACTTGGACCAATACTCGTTGTAACATACACCAACCACGCCCTGGACCAGTTTCTGGAACATCTCCTGGACAGTGGCGTCGATCGTGTCGTTCGAATGGGCAGTCGCTCGAAATGCGAACGACTCCAAGACCTCAACTTGCGGGTAGTCACTAGAGGTATGGACCGAACCAGCTCCGAGAAACAAGTAGAGTACTACCGCCGTCAAGTGGTCGAGGCAGACGCATTATATGCCACTGGAAGTATTCGAGATCTGAGGCTTGCGAACTCCCCTGATGAACTGAAGAAGTACCTGCAAGAAAACTATACGCTGCAATACGAGCAATTCTGGGGTGTGGACAATGAAGGCTTCGAAATGGTCACATATAGTACGGAATACATCATGAGGGCATGGCTGACTGGAATGCCGACCTATACGGGACGTCCACGAGCTGAACGATCAATCGAGGAGCTGTTGATGCCGAGCAGCAAGGTCTGGGAGATGTCTTCTGATGAACGAAAAAAGCTCCACAATTACTGGAAGAAAGACTGCAAGGCACTTCGCAAGCAGATGTTCCTCTCTGCCTTGGACTCGTATCACAAGAGCAAAGTAGAGCACGACGATGCCCGGCAAGAAATACATCTTCGGTGCCTCGAGGACGCAAACATCATTGGAATCACTACATCTGGGCTGGCCCGGAATAGGAAACTCCTTGAAAGATGCTCGATCAAAGCCGTTCTAGTGGAAGAGGCAGGTGAAGTGTTGGAATCTCATATATTGACCGCTCTCCTCCCCTCGGTCGAGCATCTCATTCTCATCGGCGATCACTTCCAACTCAAGCCTCAAGTTGCAAACTATGACCTTTCATCGGAGAGCTCTCGGGGAAAGAAGTACTCACTGGACATATCGCTTTTTGAGCGGCTTGTAAGCCCCCCAAAGGATGGTCCAGGCGTCAAATTGCCACTTTGCACACTTCAGACCCAGCGGCGAATGCATCCTTCCATATCCAAATTAGTTCGGAGCACACTCTATCCTAATCTAGAGGACGCCGAGAATGTTACGCTTTATCCAGAAGTCTCTGGAATGCTGAAATGCTTATATTGGCTAGATCACCGACACCTTGAGGCTGGTGCGGAATCGAACGAACTCCTAGCAACATCGAAGTCAAACGATTTCGAGGTAGGGTTTACGACAGACCTTGTTGGACACCTCTTGAAACAGCGCAAGTACCAGGCTGGAGAAATTGCAGTCATAACTCCATATCTTGGGCAGCTGTTCAAGATCAGGCAGGAGTTATCGTGCTACTATGAGATAGTTCTCGATGATCGCGACACCGAGGCTCTGGAGAAAGCTGGTATCATGAAAGAGGACGACATGGCAATCAAGAAGAAGTCCCTAAAGAAAGAAACATTCCTGAACTCGGTAAAGGTGGCCAGTGTGGATAACTTCCAAGGCGAGGAGGCCAAGGTCGTCATCGTGTCTCTCGTCCGATCAAACAAGGAGAATAATTGCGGGTTTTTGAAAACGTTCAACCGGTAAGTATTCGTGCCAATTTTTGAGGATGGATTAGCTAACGATTCGTAGGATCAATGTCTTGTTGTCCCGCGCAAAGCACGGGATGTATATCATTGGAAATTCCGAGACCAGCGCTAGCGTTCCAATGTGGGCTCAAGTCATCGAAATGTTGAAGCAAAACGACAGCTTTGGTCTAAGCTTGTCTTTGTGCTGTCCCAGACATCCCGATACTGACATTCAAGTTTCCACTCGCGACGATTTCCAATTATACGCGCCCGAAGGTGGGTGCAACCTCAAGTGCGACCGACGATTAAAGTGCGGTCATGCGTGTCTTTACAAGTGCCACTCAGACTTCAGGCACGATAGCGTTAGGTGCCTTGAGCCATGCCCTCGAACCAAGCCCGGGTGCGAACATGTATGTCCCAAGTACTGTGGAGACCTATGTGATCGTCAATGCCGGGTCGTTCTGAAAAACATCAATGTCGAGCTTCCGTGCGGCCACATCCTCCAAACCCTACGATGTTGGGAATTCCAAGCACAAGACAAAATCAAATGTACAGTCCCCGTCCAACGGACTGTCTCAAGATGCGGTCACACCGTCAATATTGCATGCCATGTTGACGTTAAATTGGAAAACTTCAACTGTCCTGCGCCATGCAATGGGAACATGGGTTGTGGTCATCCATGTAAGTTCTGTCCCAGATCAAACCATCTTACATACTCCATTAGCCTCCTTTCATTTCGCTAACACTTCTAGGCAAACTCGAATGCTGGCAATGCCGCACGATCTTTGACGAGCGTCATGGTACGTGTCCTCAAATGTGCCAGCGCAAGTATACGAACTGTAGCCATGCATGCCAGGCGCTTTGTCATGACGGAAAGCCTTGTGGACCATGTGAACGGCCCTGCGAAGTGGCTTGCAGTCATTCACGCTGTGATCAACAATGCGGCCAACCATGCGTGCCATGTGCGCAAGCGGAATGTCCATCGAGCTGTCCGCACAGCAAGTGGTATGTTATAGCCAGTCTGTTTTGCCTATTATACTATATTTCTATGAGAATAGTACTTACATTAGTCATAGTACGATGCCGTGTGCCGTACCATGCGACAGGATCCCATGTTCCAAACGCTGCTTGAAATCATTGGCTTGTGGACACCAATGTAAGTAAAAACCTTCTACTATCATTGGGGTATTACTAACGACATGCAAAGGTCCTTCACTCTGCGGAGAGACATGCCCGGAGGTCAAATATTGCCAAGTCTGCGGAGATCATTCAGTGAAATCAATGATCGTAGACCTTCTGGAGTTCACGGCCTACAGGGACGCAGATTTGAACGAGGACGCCCTTATTGTCCCCCGATGTGGCCACGCAAAACTTATGAGCAGCATGGATGGAACCCTCGGCATGTCTGCCGCCTACGACATGAACGAAGATGGTACCGTGAAAGCGATCAAAGGGTGCGAGCCATTCTCGATTGGAAGCACTACATCCAGTACCAGCGAGTTGAAGGACCTTCCTGGATGTCCTGATTGTCGCGGCTCACTGCGCAATATCAATCGCTATGGTCGCATCGTACGGCGCGTTCTCCTTGACGAGGGTACCAAGCGATTCGTGACTTCCGCTGGCACAACATTCGGTCCACTGGTTGAGAGATTGTATACCGTCCAGGAACGTCTCGGAGACTCCAGAGAACGCCCGAAACAACTCGACTTACCGCCGGTGCTGGCTTTAAATGGGAACCGAGAGCAACAATTCCAAGCTCTATGCACCGTCGTTAAGGCATGGGATCGGTATACGGAGATCAAGGCGACCCGTCAGGCCATTGCAAACTACTTTGCTAAGGTACATAAAGATGAGACGCCGTATACCCGCCTCTGGCATCTGGTTGAACACGCACGCCGGAAGGCCGGTCGGAGTGGAGCTGTCCAGGCGCATAGCTCGGTAGCTCACATGGCATTCCATTTGATGGCTCTAGCTTTGGTCATTCGCTGCGACTTGATGTTCTTGGCGGATGTCCTTAACCAGCTCAAAAAGCTTCCAAAAGGGCCGTTGGGTATGGATATCCGGATTGACCTGACCAAATGCCGTAATGAATGTCTCGAGCTCATCAAAGGAGCTGGCGATTCCAAAGATTACGAGCGCGTTGTAGAAGGCCACATTTTCTACGCACGCTACTGCGCCATTGAACGCTCTTTCGTACCAACGCCCGCCGCCAGCACAGCTCTCACGCACGACGGAACGGCTCATACCAATGCAGCACATTACCTCTGCGAGACTTTCGGCGGAAAGCTTGAGTCTCTGGTCTCTGAAGTCAAATATGTCGAGCGCAGCTTGTCCTCTGGCACTTTCATCCAGCCTGTCACGTCTGAGGAGCGTCGGTCGATTCTCACGGCGATGGCCAATGAGCTCAGGGGAACAGGACATTGGTATACATGCGAGAATGGCCATCCTTTTTCAATTGGAGAATGCGGCATGCCGATGGAAGAAGCGAGGTGTCCGCAATGTAATTCGCAGATTGGTGGGAGGAATCATACTGCGGTGGAGGGAGTTGTGAGGGCGACAGAGCTGGATGAGGAGCTTAGGAGGATGCATTTGGGCTGAATGGGTGCGTTTGTGGGCATGTACCGTCGGAAACAGATGCTGGGGTGAGCGGATTTCGAAATGACCATTTCGATGGGTCATTTACAGCTGATGGGTTGCCTCGAAGGGCTCCTTTTCCAAGCTGTATGAAACAAGATTTCCATTGCATCTCCATCAGAACTCGATGGATATTAAATATTCCCGGACACGCGTAACACGAGACCCAAGCTTCCAAGAACAGACAATCAATAGCGTGTTATCGTCTGATTCGTTTGGTTTTATCAATGACCGTTTAAGTCCCCTGCCGAGAATTTGAAACAGCCGTGATGTCTCCGCAATGTTTCTCCCGCATTTCATATTTGAACTCTAATATATGGAGCCACAAAGTTGTGGTTCTCTTTTCTGCGATCGACTGAGGAATACTAAAAATAAACCTGCCCATAAATAGGAGGCACGGTGCCTGGCGCTAATTCCCAGCCCCTCCCGTGGCCTCCCGTTACTCCTGGAGCTACCAGCACGCCAATATTGAGATCGCGGTGTATGAGGTCATTGAATATCACGACGAAAATTTGTAGCTGTACTTTGGAATCGTAAATCTAAGTTCGAGGATAAATGCAGGGACGCCTGGACACAAAAACAGAGAGTCAATAATGGTTCCGGGCCAGGAACCTTGCGGGTCGCGGTGTGAGTGGCGACTCAATAATGATCTGATCCTTTGGATGCGGTGATCGACACAGCCATGGGTCCTTGATTCTCGAAATCCCTGGCGGAATTTACGTTTTGGTCGTGGTCGTGGGACGTTGAGCTCGTATTCGGGGATGCCTAAGCGTTGGAATTGTGGAGTGCGACGTGATGGTGCGAGGACGCGATATTGGGGTCGAAAGATGCATGGGTATATGAACGGTGGAGAATCCGGGTTGTGATGAAGTTAAGAAGCTCCATTTTTGCAAACCGAGCATCTCGATCCACTATCACTACATTTCACACAACCATTCCCCAACTTCAACTACCTAGGCATCCCCTTACCTACTTCTGCCTCATATAAATCACAATGCTCACCAACGTATTCACCCTCGCTCTCCTCGCAGCAACATCCATCTCCGCATCTCCAACCCCCAATCTTCCCCGCGACACCCTCCAACCCTGGGAACTCCAACGTCTATATACACACTCCCCCTCCGGCCGTCCAGGAAACGATCCCCACCTCACAGTCAGTCTCTCCATACCCACACTCGCCCCCCCTCCTGCTACCACCATACACTAACAGTTGCTTCTTCCCAGCTCAACGCAACAATCCACGACCCCAACACCATTCCCCTCCGCCAAACTTCCACCGGCACTGCCGTCTTCCCTCCCTCAACAGCAAACTGCTCTGCGCAATGGCTGACGAAAGATGATGTGCCGTGGAATTTAGAGCAACCATGTACGTCGATTGATTATGGGGTTTGGACGATGAAGATGGTGAGGCCGGAGGGCGGGGATGGGGAGTTTGGAGCTACGGAGGATTTTGGGCTGGAGTTTAAGTTGGTCGATGATGTGAGAGTGCTGAATGAGCAGTTTACAAAGACGTTCACGGGATCGGGGACGTTCAAGGTTGGGGATAATTTGTCGGGACAGTGTGGTGGGAGTGGCGTTTGTAATTGGGGGTTGACGGTGAAGCCGTATCTTGTAAGGCAGACGGAGCAGACGGAGTGAGGAGGGCGTTATGGGAAAAGGAAGGGAATTCTGGAGGAGAAGAGTAGAAAGTAACAGACTTGTGTTCGAAAATAGAGACTGATACTCTTCGACATAGGGATATTAGAGACCCCAGGAAGTATAGCCCTAATCGGCCCTGACCTGCACAATCAATGAAACTGAAGGTGACCGACTTATCGATCCATATACAAATCAGTTGCAGCTTTCGAGCGTTGTCAATGTATTCATGTCCTTTGCGTAGTGGCGCACGCAAAATCTCTGTGGACACGCTCTGGGGGGAAGCTGTCTCTGAGATCGGAACTCCGACTTTCCCGACCGCGACCGCATAAGTGGACGACACGCACTCTTTTGAATAGAGACCGGCGATCTTTCGATGAGGCTCCGTTGGCGATCAATGGAGATTCGAAGGTGGCACAGGTGGGAAGCACCAAAGCTAGTCCACATTTGGTGCGCCGATTACCGGTTCCACGTTCAGGACATCCCCAGTTCCGATGAGGAAGATCATCCACCACAGCCTCACTACATCTACCAATACTTCCATTTCCGCGTGGCTCCGCATGGTTTTGGGGGAAGGGTGAAGCAATTGGTCTGCAGGAGGGAGATGAGGACACCCCAAGCCACTTCGGTGCACGACATTATCTTGCTTCTGATGATCGATTGCAGATCACAATGCCGATTTCGTCCCACCTCTTTTGAACTCGGAGCCCTCACCGGGGAAAGGGACTCCGGAGTATGGTCTCGCGTATCAGCTAAGCTTTCTATTCCCGTAGACCCTGTCCAAGTGTGCAAAGGTGGGCTGCATGTCTTCTGCTGTACCTTGAGACAGCAGAGGATCGGGTTTTAGATCTCGCATGTGGCGGCCTACAAGGGTCAGGGCGGGGCCGTGATGAGGGTTCAGAACTTCAGAGCGCCCCTGACATGCAATTAGCAAATGTTGTGTGATGTTGGATGTATTTGAACGTCCGGAGTCACCTCTTCTCGAGAACCACTCTTGTCCTTCGCCATCTCTTTCTTTCTTGGCTTTCGGAGTCCGAGAAATATGTTTTCATTCGCTTTAATTGCGGCGTGCGCACCAGTTCCTCTTGCAAAGACAGTCACTTGTATGACCTCGTCCAGGCTTGAGAACGGTATTGTGGCTGACAGAGTAGATAATTTTGACATTGGCTGGGTTTCGGCCGCGCCCGATGGATACACAAGACCCGTAATTGGCATCAATGGTCGATGGCCGTAAGCAATATCCTGAAATAATTCGAAGTTGTAGCTAAAGATGTTTCAGTATACCCACAATCGAGGCCAACGAAGGAGACACAGTTGTCGTGAAGGCGAAGAACTCACTCGGCAACGAGACCACCTCGCTTCACTTCCATGGCATGTACCAAAAGGGTACAAATGCTTATGATGGGCCGGTGGGCGTTGCTCAGTGCTCGATTCCTCCGGGAGACTCCTTCACATACACGTTTACTGCATCCCCGGCGGGTACTCACTGGTATCACTCGCACGACAAGGGGCAATACCCAGATGGCCTTCGAGGAAAGATGATCATCCATGATCCTGCGTGGGAGTCGAGTCTGAACGTTGATGAACAAATCTATTTAAGCATGTCAGACTGGTCAGTATACTTACAACAGCACTAATTCTTTTCTCTTACACTACCAAGGTACCACACTCAACAACCGTACCTGATCTATGATTACCTGAGCACATCCAACACCAACGGCGACATCCACTCCCCGGATTCCTTTCTCTTCAATGACACCAGAGAAGGTCCTACCTTCAACTTTACTCCCGGCAAGCGATACCTGCTTCGGATAGTCAGTCGTAAGTGTTCTCTGTATAGATGACACACAAAAGTATCTCCAAACTAACATCTACTAGTCTCAGCGCTAGCCTGCGGCGAATTCCATATAGATGAACACACCCTATCTGTAGTTGGCATTGACGGGGTTCAAGTACATCCCCAGGATGCGGACACCATCATCGTCTGTGCTGGCCAACGTTACGATGTTGTTGTTCAAGCGAAGGCGAACCCCCTGAGCAATTTTAAGTATATTGTAAAAATGGCCACGGACATGTTGACGGATAACATCCCACCAGCAGATGATATCACTGTCACAGGCTCCATCATTTACAATCTTGTTAGCGGCCTTGTCGATACCGTTTTCAACGTACTCTTAGGGTCCTCTTGGACACCTCAGGCGGTCCTCGACGATATGATGTTGAAGCCACTCGACAATCAGGCGCTGTATTCTCCGGTTACGCTTAATGTTGAGTTTGTCATTAATCAAACTTACTATGCCGGCATTGGGTCTCGCATCAAGATTGGCGTAAGTCTTCGTCAACTATTCGTTATCGTCGCAAATACTAATTCGTCGATCTAGAACGAACCCTGGGTTGAGCCCAAAGTTCCATCATTGTACACTGCTCTCTCAGCCGGCTCTGCCGCATTCAACGCGTCAACCTACGGCGTAGGCGCAGACCCTTGGATCACCAACCAGGGCGACGTCGTCCAAGTGTACTTACAGAACCCCCAGGTAACCCACCCTCTCCCTCAACATGCATGACGTGTCATTCTCTAACACACATACGTAGACCTATCCCCACCCAATGCACCTCCACGGCCACGACTTTCAAGTCGTAGCCCGCGGGCTCGGCACCTGGGACCACAACAGAGCGTCCCTCCCCGTCATCCCCATGATGCGCGACACGGGTACGTACCACTACTCCCGACCCCCAACATCCACTAACCGAGGCCTGCTCCTCACTCTAGTCGTCGTCCCAGCAGAAGGCTACCTCGTCCTCCGCTGGCTCTCCAACAATCCCGGCGTTTGGTTCTTCCACTGCCACATCGACATGCACCTCGTCGGCGGCATGGCCACCATCTTCGTCGAGAACCCTGAACAGCTACAGCAGGAGCAGTCGATTCCGGCGACCGGGGTGGCCCTGTGTCAGAAGCGGAATATGTGCTCGAAGGGGAACTGTGAGTGTGGGTCCGGCAGTGTTTCGCCGTCGGATGCGCAGAATAAGTGTAATACGATTTTCAATACTAAGGATGATGGGGAGGCATATGGAGCGCTGGTGGAGAGTTGATGGCTGCTTTGCCAGTTATGGGGGAAGGAAATCTGGGTAAACGAATAGTGAGAAACGCGGTGATTGTTACCTGGGTTGGGCTAAGGTGTTTATGGATGTTTTCGGTACCTGTGTTGATAAGACCATGGCACCTGAGTTTTGGATAGATAAGGCTTATTTCGAACAAGCCATCTCCTCTGCAACTTCTTTCTTGCTAGTAAAGATCTCTTGCGCTGGAGTTAGAGATATTGCTTAATTCGGGTTGGTATCCGGAGGTGTCGTCACCCTTGTGTCTAGGCCGCGTAACGCTTGCGTTGTTGACCCACCACGATCAGGCTATCAGGCTACCAGAGAAGGAAGGGTAATGGTGCCATAAACATATATTAAGGAGAAGACAGGGCTCACAATATATTTATCCAATCCATCATTGATCTTATCTTGGTATACTTCCTTCCCGACTCCTCGGCTTGATACGATAAATTGATTCTTTGCAGCCAACACTCCTCACTCACACTATCCGTCATGAAGACCTCAGCTATCCTACTTCTTGCTTTGGGTCTCCAAGCCACTGCTGTAATTACCAAGGGGCGTACAAGAAGCCAGGCCCTCGATATTGATGCCCTGGATATCAAGTACAATTCGCATGTTGTAAGAGAAGATCGACCGTCAAAATTCCTGGTGGGAGCAAGGGAGAGGAAGAGACGTCTCGATGTTGATGTATCGTCCACCGACAAGTAGAGTGTCTTGGAGGCGGCAAGTATGGGTAGAGTAGCTGAGCGCGGGAGTGGGAAGTAGGAGAAGGAGGGCCAATGCCAGTATGTATCAGGCCATCGTGTGGGAGGCTTGACTAACTCCTGTTGTCCCAGGTATAAGTTAGAAACGACAAAGACCGAACATCAGATATACCGTCGAGAACGCGCAGAAGAATGAAGAGTTGACAAGAATTTCTTTCATTTTGGACGATCAATACGAACGGTCTCTCGCAATATTTTCGTGGACATATCTACCACGGACCCCAAACGCCTACCGGTCCAATCCAGACTTGGTTCTCATATCCTCCAGACGCCAGAAACCCGACAAAAGTCCACTCGACCTGCTTGAGTAGATGCAGTCTAATGAGCGTGTCCACAGCCACCCGCAAACCGCTTGTTGCCGACCCTCTTCCTCCAGCTCCACTGCATCTCCGGATCCGTCGCCAGCTGCTTCATGGCATACACATCCTTATCCCGGAACCCATTATCAAGGGCCGAATACTCGACGCTCAGTCTCGCATACCTGATCGCATTCCACTTATCCCCGAAGCTGCTATACGCCATCGCAGCAAGTCGATACGCGGATCCCAGACTCGCATACAACCGCTCCTGGATCATGAGGCTGATCAAAGTTTCGGCCATCTCGGGCGTGGCGTCGGTATCGGACGTCCAGTAATCGAGTTCCTCTTCCAGGGTGGCAATTTGCTGGACACGATCGTCGGATTCGGCGGTCAGAGCGGGGTGGGCTGAGCAGCTGGAGCAGGAGCAGTCGAAACCCCAGTTCATCTTCAATGCAGCCATTCGCTTGCTTCGGACCTGCGCGTTGTTGATATATGTGATTGTGATTTCCTCGCCGGGAAAGATGTCCTGCGTGGCGTGCACGTAATGCGTCAATGTCTCCTCGTCGAAGAAGTACGCTGCGTTGGGTCGGCAGTCATGGTTTAACATCGCGATCTCGGGGAATACGCCGTGGCGCATGTTGCCGAAGATTTCGAGTTCAAAAG
>MCFA01000154.1:0-103758 GCA_002105025.1 Clohesyomyces aquaticus | reverse complement strand
TTAGAAGAGCTATAGTTTCTATTAAGACACTAAGCTAGCTCTAAATTATAATCTAAAAGATAGCAAAGGCCTTATAAGACTTGCTAGAACATAGATTATAGGAGCTAAAATTATACTATTAATAGTATAATTAAATTAAAACTAGCTAGCAGAGCTATAGTTTCCTATAAGACTCTAAGCTAGCTCTATATATAATCTAAAAGATAGCAAAGGCCTTGCGACACTTATAAGGCTATAAGACTATAGTAACTAACAATTAAACTATTAATAGTGCTATAATTAAATTAGAACTGTTAACACTAAAGGCATAAATATTTATAGCAAGGATCTAAACATACGTCTTATAATTCTTAGTAGAACATTAATAGTAACGTCTATACCTAGCTATGTACAGCTATACTAATCTTTAATCTAGACATAGTATAAAGTAGAGATTGTCTAAGACCTCTAACTCCTCCTTATCTACATGTTAGACTCTACTAATCTCGCCTTAATCTAAACTATCCTTAATACTAACTTTACTTAACAAATTTAGAACGTCTTTTAAGGCAAACGTAATCTAATAATGCTCTAAACGTTTGCTCTTGTTTAGCAGCTTGCTAAGTTATAGGATAAAAAGAAAATACGCTTAAGCTTAAGCTTAACTACGCCTATAGTGCACGCTAGGACGTAGAACTATTAATAGGAGATTTTTTAGAATTCCTAAGCTATCTACTAACCTAAGCATGTAATTATAGCTAACAAGTAGACTAAGTTGCTTAAACTTATAAGCGTTAACTCTAGCAACTTGTCTAAATTAGAGCAGCAGTATCTATAGTAGGTAACTATTTTCTTAAGGTTACTTTAATGCCTTATAATACGATACTAGATAACGTATCTTTCCTAGAGAATAGGCTTCCTTTCTATAGGAAATACCTTATAGAGAATTATTAAGATACTCTAATTAGTGTTAGTATTATAATTTATATATCCTAGTGTTTATAACTAAACAAACTATATTTAGGATCTAATTTAAATACTAACTATCCTCTTCCTCTTACCTACGTCTTCTGTTTATAGTTATAGGTTCTAGAGATATAGAGATTAAGGCAAAACTTAAGGCCTTAACTAGACGTGCTAAACTTTATAAACTATATTTATAAGCACGTTAGCTAGCTAAGTTAACTCTTAAGAATAATCTAGACTATTACACTCTAGGCCTTCTAGCATATGCCTGCCTAACGGGTTAGATAGTGCCCCCTAAGATAGAGGCACGAGCATGCCTAATAGAGGACTTAGAGACTGCTTTTACGTTATAGGCTAGACTATGTTTACTATATGTTTGTCTTTGCTTAGCAAATAATTCTGTAAAAAGGAAAAAGGCTAAGCTTATGCGTTAGTATCTAGCTAGTGTTAGGGGACTATATAATTTAGCTGCTACTAGGACAATAGTTAGACTTGCTTACGTCTTAGCTAGGTGTTACTAAGATTATATAGAATAAATTTAATTTCTAAGGCAGTTAATTTGTTATAATCTCCTTTAAAAAGCAAAGTAATAGAATATAGTATTAGCATTTTATAATAAGATGTTCCTTCTTAAGTTACTTTCTACTGTCTATAGTAGACAATTATGCTACTAAAGGTACTAAATATATCTTTGCTAGATGTTGCTAAAGCTTGCTAATGTCTAAATAGTAAAGTTAGCACTTTAGGTAAGGACACTAAAAATCGCTAACAGTTAAGCACTCCTTAATATGTCCCTCTACGTAATTAAGGTACTTGTAGTGCTTAACATATTAGTAATAGACCCCTAGCTTTAGGCAGTATAGACAGCAGCCTATAGCTGCTATTACACTGTTAAATGTTATAATAGGACTATAGATTAGAGAAGGGTTACTCGCATGTTCTAGGCAATAGTTAAACTAGTTAATGTCTAAGCTAAACTAGCTAGAGCATTTAAAGCAGAAGAAAGCTTTTATAGGAAGTGTTAATGCTATAAAAACATTATATGTAATATTAAGGTAGTAATGTAATAACATAACGTCGTTAAACAAGGCTAAGCAGTTATTCTATAGGCAAACATAGGTGTTTTTGTTAACCTGTTTGTTAACATGTCTACTAATATAAGCAGCATAATTAATATAATCCTTGTTATTATAGAATGTCTTTCTATACTTATTTTATTTATAGTATTTAAGTTTTAGTTATGTTATAAAAGCATCTTTAATCTTCTATACCTAATAGCAATAAAGCAGATATAATTTTACATAGGCTCTAAAGACATATAAGTTATCTATTATAGTATTATTTTTAACATACTTACCTAGAATTTTCTTTCTATAAATTACGTTTACACTAAGGGCATTTCTGTTATAAGGTTCTACGTTAGGGTAGTATAATTCGTGAGGGACTGTGTTAGCTGCCTCTATAAATAGCCTAAGGACTTCTAGGAGCTACAAGAACTCTAAGCATGCGCTATAAAGGTAAGAGATTATTATAGCTTATACTAGATTATACCTTAACTGCTAAAAAACTGTCTTAGATGCTAATTGTTAAAGCGTTATGTTGCTTATAGACTCTAAGGCTTTCTAAGCTAGATTAGCCTACGCAAGCTAAAAGACTGCTAGGGCGGTTAAGATAATCATAAGCTTTCTACGTAAAAGTTTAAAGATTATTCTGCTATAATCTCTTCTAATTAGTAGAGGGCAAGGAAGATTATTAGACGCGTAAAGCAAGTTAAACTCTAGCACCTTGTTAGCTTATAGAAAAGAATAGCATGCTAAATTTACTTTGTTGCTCTCCTTTTAGACTCATGTAAGCACGTAAATTATTTCTAAAGATTTCTTAGTACGTTTCCTTGTAGCTAGCCCTGTTATAAAAGCACCGCATTATCTTCTTAAGCAGCCTAGCTTTAAGCTAATAGGTTAGGGACATTATTAGGGCTCTAGAAAGCTTAGACTAGCAAAAGACGTGTTTTGTCCTACTTCTAGCTATATAGGACAACGTGACTAAAGTGGCTATTTATAGTCTTTTAATTAAAGCGCTAAGGAGTTAAGATCGTCTATGATAATTCTATCTGCAACGGCTATAGCTAGGAACAGGGTTACTAGGCACCTATAGCGTTTAGCAGGATATTAATAAGCAACATTAGAACCCTGTTTCTGTTAGCTAAGTATAGTAAATTACCTATAGACGTACCCCTAAGCTCTTATATAGCTATTATTCTATTTCTCTAAGGTAATTTCTAAAAGGAAACGTAGCTAGCTATCTTCTTGCTTAGTTATAAACACTCTTGTCTCCCTATAATGTAGACTATTATAGAGAGCCATAGATAGATAGATTCCTAAGTAGTAATAAAGAAGGATTAAAACGTAACTTAGATCTAATAGCAAGGATAATTATAGTTAAAACTATCCTCCTTCTAAAGGAAAGAGAATAGCTTCTTAAGGTGTTTATTAGTAACAGACAAGTGCTGTAGTAAATAACTTAGCATCTATAAGTTAAATAAGCATTAGGATTAAAGGCTGTTATAGTAGTGTTATAGCTAATATAAATTAACAGCAGAGATAGAGGGATTTAGCTTAATAAAAGAATAGGGCGACAGTGCCTAAAGAAGAGAGACAGGATATAGAAACCTTAGAAAGAAAGTTAGTAACTATGAACCCTTAAGTTGCTTTAGAGCACTATATTTATGCTCTAGAGTACGTGCTACACAGAACTGCTAAAGGCATAGGAACATGAACTAGATACTAGAAATAGTTACTAGAATAAGAAAGTGCGCTGACTAGCAGTGGCTCTATATCTTACTATTACTATGCAGACGGATTTGTAGTCGCCTTAAAACCTTAAGAAACTTGCTAAAGTTACTAGGTCTAGAGAGTGTCCTTAGTATTCTGCTATTTAATGCTATTCGTACGTAAACAAAAAGAAGAGATCCTTTCCCTTAATATTATTAGAGTTAATTAAGCTAGAGGGCCATAGACGTAGGAGGGAATAGAATAATTAAAACCTATAGATGCTACGTAAGCGCTAGGACTTGGCGCTTATTATAGAACATAGCTACGCGTTAAATAGACGCTAGCTACGCTACTAACATAACTCTATGCTATAACTAAAAACTAACAAGATTAATTTATAAATATAGAATATAATAAAATCCGCCTTATAGCTTTATAACAAGAGGTCTTTATTATTGCTTAGGAAAGAAGTCTTTATTATTGCTCTTATGCTTATAGTCCTCTAAGATTAAGTAGTGCCTAACTAAGGCGTAGAAAGAGGCACCTTCTAAAAACCGTTCTAGAGTCTTTCTAAAATTTCATGCATCTGCCCTCGTTTTCTTTGTCGCCCTATCGTCCTGTTCTAGGACCCCTACTAATTCCTTCTAAGAATTATAAAGTTATATAGCTTCCTCTAGTTTAGCATTACCTAATTCCTCTTCTATAAGGTACTTACTTATGTCTTATAACTTTATTTAAAAGTCTCTAAAAGCTTGCTCTGCTTAACTAGTTATTAATCTCTTAGCAATCTAAGTTACAGCTAGCTTAATTTTTATCTAGTCCTCCTAGACAGTCTCCTAAAGCAAGCTTAGCTCTATAGCTATTTCCTCTAGGAATCTCTTATCTCCCTAGAGTACACTGCCTTCTATATTCCTATAGCGTTTGTTCTAAGCTAGTCTAGAAGACAGCAGCAAATTAGAGCTCTCCCTAATAGCCTTGTTGTCCTTGTCGTTGTCCTCGCCCTTGTTAGTGCCTTTGTTAGCGCGTTTGTTAGTGTTATTATTAGTGTTATTATTAGTGTCTTTGTTAGTGTCTTTATTAGTGTCTTTGTTAGTGTCTTTGTTAGTGCCTTTGTTAGCACGTTTGTTAGTGTTATTGTTAGTATCTTTGTTAGTGTCTTTGTTAGTGTCTTTGTTAGTGTTTTTGTTAGTGTCTTTGTTAGTAGCTTTATTAGAGTTAGCAGGAACATTAGTGTTAACCTTAGACCTGCTATAACCCGCATCGCTACCTATAAGACAAGCAATTACTTAATTAGTAGATTCTAATTTAGTGCCTTCTAGCCCTACGTTACTAATTCTGTTGTTAAGAATTATTAGGTTCTCTATAGTTTATTTAGCATAAATCTAGTTAGAGACGTGTCTACTTACCCTTAGAGCCTTTTACATCCCCTATGTTACATAGTCTTTCCTGTTTAGAAGCAGTATTGTCCTTAACCTTAATTATAGTATTAACATAGAAATCTATAACCTCCTAGACCCTAACATTAACATTTCTACTACCTAATACTGCTAGGTCTGCTCACAGGACAATATTAATTGTATTAATAAGGCCTAACATAGGTCTTGTCTCTAGCAGCATGTCCTCCTTAACGCCCTTGCTATAATTAGTGTCTAGCATAGAGTTATTATAGGCAGGTAACGCTCTTTAACCCTTAGGCGTATTTTTCCTAATAATAGTTTCTTCTTAAGAGACATGCGTATTATTAACTAGCTAATTTGCCTCCCTGTTTATTAACGCGTTGTCTTTAAGGGTAGCAATAACAATCTTGCCTTCTACTTTCTATAAACGTCCTCCTATGTCCTTGTCTATATTATATAGTGTCTCTCTTATATTACTACAAGCTCTTTAACTTTAACTTATACGTTAATTAGCAGAAAATTAGTTCTAGTTATAGACTAGATTTTTTAGGTTCTAAGCGCCCTTAAGGAGTTCTACTGCCTATAGTAACTCTAGCAATAGAAGTATCTGCTTAATCTTAGCTAGCAAGTATAAGGGCATAGATCTCTATTCTTAAGGATGCCTAGGCACCTCTAGTAATCTTAGGTAACTTTGCTTTTAACCCCTATTCCTATATCCTTAAGTAGGCTACTCTAATTTACATCTCCTATAGTCTTGCTTGTTAGGTCCTCCGTAGAAGTAAGAACAAACTACATGATTGTATAGCTAGTAGTAGACCTACTAGATTTAGCGAGACTAGAAGTGCTGCTTAAGTTTACTGCTGTCCACTGTAGGGGTTTAAAGGCTAGCTATAAGCTGTCTAGGGCTATGCTTAAAGCATTATAGTCTAGGGCTGCTCTTAATGTTTAGTTACTCTACATAGTTAGCGTTTAATCTTTAAAGAATCTTTATAGTTAAGGAAAAAGAACTCTTAAATTATAGTAAAAGTAATAGCTTTATAAAGAGAAAGGTACTAAACAAAAGTACTAATTAGGGCAGGATAGACAGCTACTTATAACTTTCTCTAACGTAGCTACCGCCACGAAGGCGATACACTACCTCCTTCCTTTACTATCTCTAGCTAGCGTATAATCTAATTAGACCCTATAAAACAGAGATTTCTAGCGTAAAAACGCCCTAAGTATCTATATTTATGCTCTGCTGCCTAGTAGTAGAGAGAGATATGCCTATTAATTAGACTAGCTACGAGATAGCAAGACATGGCCTAATGCACTCTATAGCATTTTTAACATATATAAGAGCACTGCCACTCGTAAAAAGCAAAGGCATAGGCATTAATAGGCTAACATTTATTATCTTTACTAGGAAATTTTATGTTATTCTAGCTAGTAGAACATCTTAGGCTTCTAGTAACACATTATAAAGGTTAAACTACTAAATTTCTAAACCCTAACTTTATTTGCTACTTTTATATAACAACTCTCTAGAGTCTCCCCCTAAACATTATAAATCTTAGACGCTTTCTGCTTCTTAGGACTAAGAGGAGGTATACTATAAACGCTATTTATATAGTGCTAGAATTTGTTATTAGAGCTAATAGAATTATTATACTTTAGATAAGGGCAACGTGCTAGCAACAGGAATGCTAATAGATGCTTCTAAATATGTTTATATAAGGCGTAAACATTATAGAACTATGCAAAGCAATCTTACAAAGGGGCTTGCTTGTTACTAAGACAAAATAGGCAATACGTAGCGACGATGACTAGCCCGTGCTGTTAAATTAAACTATAGAACTCTCTAAGGACTTAGAGATAGCCTACAAGGTGCCTGTCCTAAACGCGGTCAGAATTAACCTAGCATGCGTGCTTATAGCAGAAATGTAACTTTATAAGAATAGTCTAGTTATTAGGGACATAATGCTTAATTAAAAGGTAAGAAGCTAGTTCCTTATAGTTAACAGCACAAAATCTATAGCAGTTCTATAAGCATTAGCGTATATTGTTAGCTAAGATATAGTTATTAACATAATAAGAGTAGGTTCTAGAACTCTTTAACTTAAATTAGTATTTATAATTATTCTAGGCATATATAGAAAGCATATTCTTAAAGTAATGTTTTATGTTGCTTGCTTTCTTTTTCTAAAGACGTAATTACGCGCATTAGAGCAGATAATTATTTATGTAGACAGGATGTTTCCTACTTTACTTAGCTTTATTTCTATCTATAGGTTAATATATATACTTATCTAGGAACTTCTTATAGTTAGAACAACGGCCTTCTATATCCGCCTCTATAGTTAGGTATAATATTTAGTCCTAAGACAGTCCTACTAGTTAAGAAAGAGCTTTAACAAAATCCTTTATTAGCAGTTGCTTGCTACTCTTAAAGAAGCTATTAGTTATAACTATGCAATCTAGGTCGTAGCGAGCGAGTGCTTAAAGATAACAAGACAGAGCTTAGATATTGCCCTCTAGAACTAAGGCAGGCTTTTTGCTAAACAAAGATTTGTTAAAAAAGGCCTTCTAGCGCGTTAGAAACATATTCTTTCTAGTCTGCTAGCGTTGTTTATATTACTAAGCAAGAGTAAGACCCCTTATTTATAATTCTTATAATTCCTTATTAGAGAGGCAGAGCTTAGTTAAGCAGGATTTTAGTAGTTATAGAGCATAAACATTTCTTAATAACATTATTAATTAATTAAGTTCTACTAGGGCAACGTTCTGCAGTTAGCTAAGCACTACTAATTAGGTGTTAACTCTAAGTATAGTTAACATGTAGGGCTATAACGTTTTATTAGTTATGTAGCCTATAATCTGTCTTCTCTAGGCAGGAGTAAACGCCTCTAGAGTACGTGAGCTTAGATCTAATTTAAGTTTAAAAGCGCTTACTGTCTACTACATTCCTAAACCCTCTCTAAAAGCAGTATAACACTAGTTGCTCCTTATAACTAGCTCTCTAACTAAGCCCTTTAATAAGGCTATTTAAACATCTATAGGTAAGAATCTTAGCAGAAAAGATAGTCTAGTCTGCATTTGTTATATGTAGGATAGGTGTATTTTTTAATTCCTGTTTAATCTAAAACCTACACGCTAACAAACTAGGTAGCAGATACTTTAAAAAGACATCTATAAACATACTATAGTCTTATAAAGCTCTATTAGCAAGTGTAAATGCTAGAAAGAAAGTTACTAGACAGAGTTGCCTCTAATCTTTGTCCTTAGCAAGCAGTATATAGGTACTAGAAAATTTAGGATAAGTAGCAGGACAAAAGGGTAGGAGACTTACTCCTTTTTCTTATTCCCCCTATAATACTTGTAATTCCTTAGTCATATATAGAGGACAAACCCTTTGTAAAAATTCTTATAGACATAGAGAAGGTCTATATCTTTATATAACAAGCCTTTATTAGAACCCCTCTAAGCTTCTAATTCTATAATATTGCTAGGTCTATTTTCTATGTATATAAAAAGAAGGATAATAAAATGTAGCTAAACGTAAACGTAAGGATAGGTGTATTAATACTCGTCACATCTCTAAAGAAATTTAATAAGGTCCTTTAATACCTCTCTTAGAGCAAAGGGCTTTGTCTAGCACTTTGTAGAGAGTCCTTTAGTCTCTACTAGGTCGTAGGCAATAAACTACGTAAATTAGCAACTGTTACTTTATAACATAATAGAAGACATTACTTGTTTAAGCTTATTATTGTTAGGCCTAGTGTACTAGTGTTTTATATGCATCTTAACCACGCGTTTTAGAGCACGTAAATAGTTTATGATTATAGTGTCTGTTATTTTCTTGTCTAGGACACCTTAAGAGTTATAAACAAGCTATTAAAGGTATAACTTAATACAGCTAAGTAATAGCAGTTCTCTAAAGGTTCCTTAGGGCTCGTTTAGTATAATCTCTATAACAAAACTAGATACTTTTAGTTCTAGAGCTTAAAAACTATAAGCAGAGTATATATATACTTGTTCTAGTTGCCTATACTTAGGTTATATAACTTAACTGCTAAGGGAATAAGGCCCTGTTTAATTAACTCTTCTGTTATAGGTACTAGCTTGTTAATCTCTTTTATAGCCTTAATAAGGTTAGCGTTGTCCCTCTAATTATAAATCTTCTGCTGCTTTAATTACATTATAAAGCTAATTGCTATACTTAAATTTGTTATAGCAGTTAGTATAAAGTTAGATTTAGTAGAAGCAGTAGAGGATAAGCAAACAGAGCAGAAGTTAGAAAATTAACATAAACTATAGAAAAGGAGTAGAAGAAGCAAATAAAACAAGCAGACGACGGGGATAGGGGGGCATTATTTAAAAATTAAAAAGCGGCGGGAAAATTTTCCTTCTAATTCTTAATTCTGTTCCTAGTTCCTGTTCCTGTTTAAGGTTATAGCTAGGGCCATTAAAAATGCCACTTTTAGCATAGCGCAGCTTTAGTAACATAATTACTCAATACAGTGCCTCAGCAAACGTCGAACTGGACAGGAAGTGCTATGTTCTTGATCCTATGGTCGTATGTGTCAGTATGAGCAAAAAAAGTGCATTATATTCACTCAACTTCAAGAAAAAACACGGGATAATCGAGCCAGATCCACCAAGGACTCAAATTCATCTTTCCCAAGAACGAGAGGTATGGCAGCAGGATATTTTAGAATTCCAGGGTTTGTGTGTGCAAGCTGATGTGGGTTCGCGACCGAAAACTTGGTGGAGCATTCTGTTTTCGGTTAGCGTGCTTGCCTCCGTATTCGCTTATATCTCTGCAGTGGATCCCTCGACCTGCCCTTAATCCCGTCGCTCTCCTCTCCCTCATCTCTCATCCATCCTGATCTCACACCGTTGCGGACCGTTCGGAGCCTCGCCGCGATCTCCGCTTGGCTGTACGGCTCCGAGAAGCAGCCTCGTCTAAGCAAAGGCCTCCCAGCCCTCCGAAGATACGGTGGTCGGAAACCGACGTGCGTCATCCTTCAGCCCTGACTGCCTCGCGGCCACCTCGGATTGATGTGAGCGGGCTATGTGCGGGAGGATTGGATGCCAAGTGAACGGCGCCATGTATTCTAATTCTGGAAGCCTCATTTTCTAGAAGCCTCGCAAAGAAGCGGATACACGACGCGCTAGTGCCTAGTCCTCCGTACGCACATATCCTCTATTAGTGAGATGTTGATTTCCGAAGGTTCCTCACATCTGAAACTGGCCCACCTTGTTGGCTCAAATGAGAATTGGGTAAGCGGCCGTCAATCGTTAATGGAGGAGGAAGGAGTTGGGTCGTGTGTGTGGCTGGCGAGGATCATGCTGACTGCAATCTCATCTACATAGATTCATCTTGGCGGAAGAATGTACAATGAAACCCAAGCCTTGATAGTGCTAACATACTCACAAGTACACACGGTGAAGGCCGAGACGCTCGCTTTCGTACCTATACACATCCATCGCGCGGGGCTTCATATCGAGCCGTCTTCACTAAGATTCTGCGATCTCCCAGGAATGCTCATTGTGGCCGGACGCCACCCCAACGGGAGAAATGGTCCCCAATCTAAAAAGTGACATATGTGAGACCATACTGTTGCCTGTACTTGGGAGTAGTGAGTTGGTTGCCATGTTATCTTGATGTAGAGACCAGATGACTAGGGTCGTGCTGAGCGCCCCCAGCATTTACTCGCTGTATTACCTGTACATGCTACCTCCCGTGGTAGAAGGTGCTGTAGGACCAGTGCTGCTTCTCCGCTGCAGTCAGCTCCGGCCGATGCAGTCTCTTGTCGTTATATAGTTTTTCTTGCAGATTCGCACAAACAATACAGTTCTGAACTTGTCGGGAGGAGGAGCGAGTTTCGCCAATTTACCCAACTAGTCGAACCAAAGCAGGCAAGGACCTTGGGGAAAGCTTAGTTGGTGGATCCCTGTGCTCGCATTTGCTCTCTTGCGTAAGCTTTAACCTTGAAGGAGTTAGCGCGCGGTGCTTCGATTAATGAGGTCGGACCTTGAACAAGCCTTCCGCAGAATTCTATTCCCCTCTAAAGCGTTACTTGAAGAAGTGATCTTACCTCGCTCTTCACAGAATTACGGCCAAACGAGGGGTTTGGGCCGCGTGCCGAATGAGGGGCAGTGAGCGAGAACCACCCACGCCATGTGGGGGAAGCTTGTGCACGCTTGGGAATGATTGGCGGAGGCTTGCAAGCACCTTACTCTTGGACATAGTACGTATATGTGTATCATTCAGCAACGCACTCTTCCGCGGAACTCTTGCGAAGTTCATCGGGGGATTGACCAAGCATTGGTGGAACTACCGAATTGGGAGAGCTCCATGACTCTCATGTCGTTTGAAGGGTTTTCCAGCGAGAAAAATGCTCCCTTTCTCCCGGAACTTGTTACATTGGATCTATAATTGCTGACCTGGGTATTGCTTCCAAACTTTGCAGCCGCTTGTCAGGGATCCGGCTCCTTCGTAATTAAGCATCCGGAGCTTACTCTCAGCATTGAAATCCAACACGACAGGGGACGCTGGAGGATTCGGGCCTCCGTGGGATACGAGGGCCCAGATTTATTACTCTTATTTAGACTCAGATTGAAGATCGAATAGAATTACTACATTCGATACTTTACGTTTACCTACGATTACATAAGCTGAAAGAAGGAACAGAGAGATGAATAGCTCCCCATAACCCTAAGGAAAACTTAAATCTGTGTGCGAAGTTAAAAGCCAAGCTCACGTAAGTGTATTGTATTCGACTTTCTTGCTTTTTCATCCTTGAGAGGGTTACCGGGATAATGAGCCACAACGGGTCCGAACAACCCTAACCGATATGCAATCCTCCCCGTCGGACACGCGAGTATCTTACAGCATTGGCTCATCATGTTAGAGATAAGTATATAGGTCTCGTCTCCTTCATTTCTTGTAAAAGTATCAGCTTCATTCAAATCAACATTCTTTATTCCAGAAGTTCAACACAACTGAACCCATTTTTGCCTCCACACGGCGGCTTCTGGCAATATTTCTCGCTGCCCTCTTTCAACCCAAGAGAACATCAAGACGAATTCAGATATTCCTATGCCGTCCCTTCAGGCTCCTAAACGCTCAGCATGTGACCGATGTCGCATTCAGAAGCTTCGATGTCCACCTGGTCCGCAGGGCACAGAGGCATGCGCCAGGTGTACAAGGTTGGGAGCAGCTTGCCTGCTGAGTTTTCCACGGCCATCCAACGCTGGATTCCAAAATGTTGCACCTTCCCAAGGACAGCCGGAGTTGAGGCCAAAGGCGACCACCTCATTGCCTTCCCCGGCTGCAACTGTCACCACGGCGAACTCGATATCAAGGCCTAACGACATAATATCAGAGCCTATGAATGACCAATCGCCACGTCCGACGAACGGTTCTGTCACATATGACCCGTTGTCGTTTTCGATGGATGACAATTTCGACTACTTCTCAGACCAAACAGCAACGCTGCATTTGGGTTCTTTGGGTGGATCAAACAATGATTCAATTTCTAGTCTTTTCGGAAACGACAGTCAGACTTTTGTCTCTCTCTCGCCGACCAGAATTGATGGAGGAGGCGGTAGTTTGGACCTCTCAGACTCCTCCGAGAGTATGCAAAACGCCGGCAGCGACATGTTTCTAAACGACCAGGCAATCGACATCTTCCAGTACAATACTCGGTTGTGCAGCCTAAACCTAGATCTTTCCAAACGACTCGAGCAGTGTCTGGCTTCAGGCTTCGAAGACACACCCTTACTGTTGGACCCGCGGTCTGAAGCAGACAACAGCGACCACAACGCCGAAGGGCGTGATGGAATCAATAGTCTCTTTGAGCATGCACTTGGGGACCTCGCCGAGTTCCTCGTCATCATTCAATCCTACACTTCGAGGAGGAACAATCAGACCATTGGAGCCTCTGCCAGAGACATTGGCCACGACTTTCTTTCTGGGCCGGGAAATGCGCCTACCTACCGCATCAGTCTCGTTGTCTTTCTAAATCTGATCTCCGCCTACCTACAAATCATTGTGATCTACGAAAAGATTTTTCGCTCTCTCAGTTCTAGACTTTTTGGTGGATCGATGGAACTAAGCGCTGGGAGGGCAGCGGCTGTACGCCCGAACAGCATCTCGACTGGCCGAAACAACCTCCAGACCAAATTGCTTATCCACGCAATTCTCCATCAGTTTGATGTTGTGGAGCGCATGCTGGGATTGCCTATCGATCTTCGTGTTACGAGTCAAGGGGGTGCGTATCAAGCTGGACTTTTCGAAGACGATCGCGCCCGTGGTCTGCTCGGGGCGGTGAGCAATGGGAATCGAATTGAGAATGGATGGGGCTCTAACCAGATCAGTATGGATGATCATCGCAGCTCAAAAGCGTTGACTAGCTTGAGGGAGATGTTCGGAATGGTACATGTGTTTCTGGATATCTAAGAGCGCTTTCTTTTGCGGTATCTGATTTCGGTTAACGTACTTTACAAGCGAGTCGGTAACCCCACCAACTCCTCACACCTTTGCAACGAAGCAGCTTAACAATAACTTAATTAAAGTAGATAAAATAGATGTCTAAGATTAAGTAGTAGCTACTGTATCTTTTTTGCACGTACGTGAGTTGTGCCTAGGCTCTCTGCAGCGCGTGCAGCGTGCAACAGCCTGCCTGCTTCTACCTGATTGCGCAGCTTCTTGACGCCTTTCCTGCTCTACCTGCTGCTTTGTAATCTGCTAGGCAACTATAGCCTCTCCTTCTTTCTATGTTAAGGTCCTTTGCTTCTAAATCTGCTTTCTTTTGTGTGATTTACGCTTGTTAAGGGTTTTATTTGCCTCTTACAGAGTTAAGACTTAATCATGGAGCAGCACTATAGAATAGACTATTATCTTAGCACCTTTTATAAGCCTATTAAGCGACTTAATGATAGAGGTAGGTGAGGATCCTTAGTGTCTCTAAAGCCTGCTACGAACTAGAGTCGACTAAGCCTCTAGTTCGCGCGCGTTACTAGGTGTTTGAGACTCCTAAGGAGCTGCTACTACTGCTAGTAACGGCGTACGAAGCTACACATTGAGCTTTAATAGCACTACGTCTAGATCGTGAGGCACTAGGCCAGCGCCTCTGAAGCTTGCGCAGATGTTGCTCTTAGTAATTGACTGCTTAAAGGCTGCTTTAAAGGCTGGTAGGAACTTAAGCTTCATAATATAGTTAATATGGCTGCGAATTAGGCCCTTAACCTGACGCGCGTACGCGCGCTTTAACAGCGCGAAGCAGCTAACATTAAGCAGCTACAGCAGGTGCGAGGAATGAGGTGGCATATAGAGGGTATAGATGTTATGCTCTCTATAGAGCTCTTAAAATTTAAGAGATTAATAACTCTTATGGCCATCTAGGATAAGCAGCTAGCGCGCGCCTACTATCCTGCTGCTTATGTGCTTAATAAAGTGCTCTAGCTAGGCAACTCTAAGCTCGTTAGTAGTCTATCTATTGTCGCTTATAGAGATCGCCCAGTTGCGTGGGAGGCCCTCCTAGTACCAGGCTGATAGATGATAGTGGCCAGCGAGGATGATGAAGGGTGGGATCGCCCACCTAGTAGCGTTGATTCCTTAGATAACTGTTACCCACTCTTGATTGCCTAGCTAGATAGCTTTTAGCCTGCCACGCCTCTCTAACCTAGTAACTACTAGCTATAAGGTAATCATGCCTATTATGAAGCTAGCTTTATTAAAATTATAGGTATCCTTATCTAGGATACCATACGTAGCCTAGGTGCGCTCTACTAGCTTAAACCAGGCGCCAATTATCCTAGGATCCTCGCATAGAGCTCTCTGTTGATCATAGGCCTAATTGAATCGCGTAGTAAGCCTCTCTGTACGCTTAACAAAGTTCAATGGCCACTGCTAGCCTACCCGCTTAGCACTACGGGTATTAAGCAGCTTGTTAGCCATATCTTGTACAGCGTTAAGAGAGGGCGCAAATCCTCGTAGATCTAGGTCCAGTATATGCCTAACAACAACCTCCTCTTTAAGCTCTATAAGCTTCTTAGATCTAGGCTAGCAATCGCGTCGCGCACGCTTCCTAGCGCGTTAGTTATGTAGGGTTAATTAAGGGACGTTAAACATTGCTGCAGCCTTATTCACGCTTTGAATTTAGCCTTAATTAAGAGCTAAGATAGCAAGGAGAATATTTGCTTCGTTACAGGGCAATTAAGTAGCAGGTGGTTGAGCCATGGTTGTTGATAGATGACGCGGCGCAGAAAGTTGGTGGGGTTACCGACTCGCTTGTATTACCGACTCGCTTGTAAAGTACGTTATACTGGCGCCGGTTTCATGAAATAGATTCTTCTTTTATTGGCACTAGGTTGAGAGGCACACTAGGTGGCCCTCCCTTCGCATCTATAGACAGTGGATGATACAACGCGTATACACACAAGGAGGTTCACACGGATTTACAGGCTCTGTCTTGGTATATAGCTAGAAATTTAGCATGCATGGCTCAACCACCAGTTTCTGCTCCATCGGGTCGCGACAACCGGTCTACTTTCCCTGTGGTTGAGCTCTCCCATCAGGGGAGTTTGGGTATGACAACTACAGCACCTCACATGAGATTTTTTAAGTCTTAAAATAGTCCGAAGCATCTGATCTAATGTTGCTGATCATCATTCCGAAGTAGAAAGTTCATTGCGGCTCGTGACCATGCAACGTGGGAGTTACATGAGACGTCTAATATGAGCGCAGGTGAAATTCGATTCCATGTTGATAGATATGACGTTAGGAATAATTCATAGACTCATTTATGTTAGACTCAACAGTATAAACTATTAACTAATATTATTGCTATTGTGATCGACTACACACCTAATCTTTCATAGTAATCCTCTTGCGCTCCACAGCGAATAGTGAGACCTTAGTTCCTAATGAATGTTTGACACATGTTTTCATTCGAGGAGTCTCGCTATCTTATATCTCATAGATTTGCGTGCCTATTACCTGTAGCTTGTAGCGCTAACCGAAACATTCGTACGACATGGGCACGTCTTACATCTCTTACTTGACGGCATACGCTGAATGACGGCATGCGCTGAAAGTTCGCCAATAATTCAATTCCTCTTCAAGTTTCTTTCGCGGCGGAGGACGATGTGTGGTGGCCCCTGAGTTCCAGATCCTGCTCATCCCAGGCTGTGCATGTTACCAATACCATGGATGCGGCACGAACTATGACAGGGTACCAGCAAATGCGATGACAAATAGCCGGTTATGCACTCTGTAAAGCTTGTTGTGCTTATCCCGTAACCTTGCTTCATAAATAGGGGCGTGACGCGTGATGGAGGAGAGGAAACATGACACTTGTTGGCAGTGTGAGGATCCACGGACAATGTTGAGATTGGATACAAACGCATACGCAGAGAGGATTTCTTTCGAAGTGGCGCGGATGCATTCCCGCGGTGCAGCAACACGGCTTCCAGTAGCCCTCACTGGTCGTCCCATGACCATCTTTTAACAACCCATCCCAGTCACCGCGTTACATTTGAACCTGATATGTACTCGATTGGCCCTGCACTCCAATGCAAGTTCTTCGTTGCGCCGGCTGAGATTCGTCGTACCATTTATGGAAACTTCATTTCGGACCAGATCCAGATCCACCTAGTTCTCGACGAGAAGCGACTTCGGTCGACAGCATGCAAAGACGGTAATCCTGACTGCCTTCAGAGACAATTCAACGTGATCAGAGGCTCTGCGGATTCCATCTACGAACTCCCTCTTTGTTCTCCATGGGCACACATTGGCGATGTGAAGAATTGGCAATGGGAATGCGAGAGAATGATTGTGAGACAGCCCCGCTGGCGCTCCTTCTCATTAGCAAGCGAATGTGAGCAAATAGTAAGCCTATGTACCTAGCCCGCCGACAAACCCGGCAGGTTCATCGATGTCGGGGAAGAGATAGCCGGTACTGTCCCGCGTCACATAAATGACCTTGACACGCTCGGAATCCTAGATTCACACTGGTATTCATCGTCCATACACCTGCATCATGTCTTCCCCAGCCTCCAGGAACTGAACATCAGTTTACGACTTCCCTTGGAGACTTATGTCGCGATCGAGAATGCTGGTAATTCTACAGGGTCGGAACTTTCGTCTACGCGTTACCCTATCTCTGCTTGGATGGAGTTATGTTTCGTTATTAAACGATTAAGTACATTGAGAAGGCTTGATATATGGCTAAATCACAATGAGCCATGTTCTTGGACTATGATCAAGGAGCGAGCTGCCTTGTCTCCAGTTATGACTCTGCCCGCAAACCAGAATCTCGACATCAACATCGATCTTTCATTGCTCCATCCAAAGCAGCAGACCCCAGAGCGGCACTCCACTGAACGCAGTTTGTCCCTGCCACTTAATTTACGTCGGCGCCATCGTCAGAGGTATCATGCCGTCGAGGTTGCTGATGGCCGAATCAGTGAGGAAAGCAGCCCAGACTTTCCTGAATTGTATGAGCTTACAAAGTGATCTGAAGAGGAGAATAAATATGGATATGGGAGAGGCAGAAGAGATAGGCAAAGAATCATGACATAGCGGCGTAAACAGGTTGTGAATGACATTGAAAAATCTATAAAAGGGTATCTTCAGAAGTCTCAACCGATAGCGTTGTTGCTCAGGTAATTTACATCGAAGCTATGCTGGGTTGCTTCGTAGGATGGCGGGTCAAGGGTGCGTTGCTATCCTTTAGTGTCACCGAAATGTACGAAACTTGATGAATATGCCAGTCACGTCATTTCGACAGCTACAGTGTACTCTAGGATGAGCGCATTGATTTGGAGGCTATCATCCATCTTTCCGACTCAAAAATGTTTCACTTTTTCCAGGACCCACTGCGATCGGTCCGATGGCGGAGATCGGCTGCCTTGTCTTACATTGCCGCGATTTCTTGGCCCCCATTCGGAGATCTTGTGAACCACAATATCGGAGCCCTCCGAATGCTTCGGAGGCTAGTATTCGCTCGCTGGCATACCATTCTGTTCTACGGAAATGGTTCACAGTCTACCAACGGCATGTGCATATCCTTCCGTGTCCAGTGATTGGTTCCCAGAGACTCGTACACGAGATCCAGATAATTTGGCATGGCCTTCACTATATTGCTTCACGTTTTATCGAGACTGCATCTAACAATTCAACAGCACAGCGAATTCGTGTATACGCGAATCTCCAAACGAAGAGAAATTTGCACATCATCCGCAGACAAGATGGCAGCAGTCGCCTCACCTCATCCTCTAATCCACGCAAACCTCAACTATTTCCTCGAACTAAATGAAGGCGGTACCGACGTCATCTACCCGGGCACTGCAACCGACAAGCTACGGCCACTAAAGGCGGTTTCAATGCCAATAAGTGATATCAGAGACTGCGAGGAAGAGTTCCTGTTGGACGTGCATGGATTTGCCTTTGTACCGCATAAGTCCGCCGAACAGAAGTACGACGACAGGGAACAAATTACTCGGGTTGTATATGAAGAGGCAGCAAAGCTACTGAGAGACGTGTGAGTGAAATTGTCCCTCAATTGATAGTGTAATACGCTAGTCTAGGCCTCAAGGACATATTTCTGCGTCGATACTGATATTTATGTCGTGTTAGAACCGGGGCATCTCGAGTCATTCCCTTCTCCCATCTCGTTCGCAACAATCTCGTCGAAACAGCTACAGAGGTCGCGAAGAAAGCGGACCCCAAAGAAATTATCCCTATCATGACGCCTTCTCTCTTGGTCCACGTCGGTAAGCTTCCATCTAGCATGTCGTGCCCGACCGAGTATCAATTAAAAAGTCTCTAACGATATCGTAGATCAATCCTACGAAGGTGCCAGACAGGTTCTAGACGCAAACATTCCGAAAGAGGCGGAAAGGCTTTCTCAGACCCGATGGGGGATCATTAACATCTGGCGTCCGATTGCCCTCATCCAACGTGACCCTCTAGGTGTCTGCGACGCGCGATCATGCTCTGAATCGGACTTGCGCAACGTTTTCGCTCAATTGCCGTCGCAGGGTGCGGGGAGTAAAGTATCCCGCGGGGCGGGGTTCAAGGTTTTCAATGTCGCTCACAATCCGGCACATAATTGGTACTATGCGAGCAGAATGACGCCGGAAGAGACTCTTATGATCAAATGCTTTGATTCTAAGACTGATGGAAGAGCAAGACGCACCCCCCACTCAGCGTTTCAGACCGAGGCAGATGTTGGTGGCCCAAGGCAGAGTATCGAGGTTCGATGTCTCGTGTTTTGGGAGGATCAGGCTGTTGAGTAACAGGCTTGAGTCATTAGGGACTAGCCAACCTGGCAATGGAAATTACAGTTGTATTTCAACGTTTGGTCCTAAGACCAAGTCCGAAACATCATGTTTGCGCCTCCTATCCCCTGTTTCAATACCTGATGATTCTCATTTATATCTGCGGTAGTTGCGAGACGAAAATGCGTGAAAGCGTTGCAGAAATTATGCAGATCTGATTCGATTCTCATTATTCTTGCGCAAGAATTCCAGCGATGGAGAATTGGCAGCGAAGATACCGATATTGTCTTCGAGTAGTGTCCAGATAACGAGATCAATAATGCATCATGAGCACAGAAAGCCGAGACTTCTTGAATGTTTTCCGTTTTAGAAGTTCCAAGGCCAAGTTTCGACGGCATAATTGATAGTATTGTATCATTTCTACCATATTCATTGCATAAAACTTGTCAAGGAAAAGCTGGGTCACGTAGAGACGTGCGCCAGGTTTTTTTCGTCAACCCCACGCGACGATCGCACCCATAGTTGCCGCTAAAGATACTACTTCTCCATTTCATAGATGGGATTCTACAGCTCTTGGTAAAGTTAAAGTTTGAAATATCCCGGCTGCAACCTTTGGAAAACTCCTTCGGGGTCATACGCTTTCGCAATCGCCCTCAATCTGTCCACATTCGCCTCTCCGTAACCCTTTATCGGGTCCTGGAACTGACTCGCATAATTCATGTACAGATAACGGTGATCCAGATTTTGCTCTTTGGCCCTGGCATGGCTTCTCGAAAGCCATTTTGCATAAGTGGAAAGCACAATCTCATCATGCATCGAATCGGTCCACATCGCGCTGGGTGCAACGATCATCAAGGGCCCCTCTCTTTCGTCCAATCCCAGGGCATTGCCGCCATTTGTCTCCATGTGCTTCATCATCCGTACCGTTATGACCTGAAAGGTCAACACTGGTACAAATCCCGTGACACTCTGCTTGATAGTTTCAATTTCTTGCTTCCATATCTCCACAATTTCTTCCGCTAGAGCTTCGTCGAGTCGGAAAGTAGCGGTCCAATAGCTCTGACGCAGACCGTTGGGGTTTGCTGAGCTGTGCTCCTCAATTATATCTACGACCGTTTTCGTAGCTTTCGTCGTTTGAAAGGCGTTAGGGACGGCAAAGAATGCATCGAACACCGGCGGATGTACGTCTTCTACAACAGCTGATGCGTAGTCCGTTTCGCTGACACTGATGTACTGATCCTGCTTCTGAAGATACACGAAGCTGAACAGAAGTGTCGCCTTGGCGTCCGTATCGTCGTAGCCGAAATCGACGAAAGCTTTGATGAGGCGTGTATTCGGTGCTCCGGGATGCAGAATCTTGCCTATCCACATCAAACTTTGATCGTGGGGGTAAAGTCGCATTTCGAAATTTGTTACCAGCCCGAAGTTGTTCGCTCCACCACGAAGAGCCCAGTACAGATCCGAGTGAGAAGTTCTCGACGCATTCACAATATCGCCGGTAGCTATGACGACTTCGTAGGTGACGATATTGTCGCAAGCCCACCCATGCATATTGCTGAAGAAAGAGATGCCGCCACCAAGTGTTAATCCGCCAACTCCGACGTCAGCGATTCGTCCACCGACGACTGTAATCTGTTCTTTCTGAAGCTGCCGATACACATCTACCCATTTGTTGCCTGGGCCTACGGAAACCGTGCTCCCGTCCTTGTTGATGGTCACCTGGTTAAGCCTAGAGAGATCGATCGTGATACCACCGGCGATATTCGATGCACCAGCAAATGGCACATGACCACCCGACTTTGCTGCGAACGGACATCCGGTTTTGGAGGAGAGACGTATAACCGATGCGATATCTTGTGGACTCCTAGGAAGGAAAATGCAAGCTGGTAGGGTTTCAGACTGCTGAAGAGACCAATACCGCGATAGCTCTACGCGATATAGCTCTTCATCGAAGAAGATGACTTGGGAGGAATATTGTTCCTTCAGACTGGTGCACTTGGAGCAATCAGTTCAAAGTTTGAATGACAAACACAGTAGAAAGAACTTTGAGCACAATGATCGTTAGGTACTTACAGCTTCTCGACAGCCTTGCCTGTTGAGTATTTTGTCTTGCGTCTCGAGGTGCTTCAGGAGAGGCCATTGCTGTGCACCATCGGTAATAGATATGACAGCGGCGAGGGCAACCAGATACAAGTCTAACTTCATTTTGTTTATGAGAAACAATATTGGATACTGAAGTCTCGAAGTCTACTTGTGCAAATGGTCGAAGGCCTGGAGAGAACCCACATGTGACTTGACGGTGACCCAAGGTTGGGAGACTCACGCTAGGCTCTCGGGCTCATAGTCCCGCGGGCGCCCAGCCAGAACAGTCTCTGGTTCGCCGCGAAAAATCGAGTGTATGCTCTTCCACCCTCAGGTGAGGAGTCGGATGAGCACCGACTCTTCGGTGAGGTGGTGCAAGTTTAGCCAATCGGATCACTTCTGCGCTCACTTCTAGCCAATCGGAGACCCCTGCAGCTCTTGGTCGGATTCGCAGCATCATCGCCGAACTTGCACACTCCCAACCCAATGCGAAACAGGGTTTTCTCACGAGATCTGGCGTTCGGCTGCTGGAGCGACTATCAGTTACGGTCTGTGGCGGCCGTGTGTTGTTTGAGTTCGCGAGGGTTTCTTGAAATTTACCTAGGTATTGGTGGTCCATAACCCAACCATCTGTCCAACCCTTCGCCCGCAAAGAACGAGAACCCGGCGATCGATCATGGGGTCTCTTAGTAATTCTACTTCTCCGCTGCCCCTAGCTCTTAATGCAGACGAGCAATGGAGCTCCAAATTGCTTGCCACATGTGGTCTCGCTGCCATCACTTTTATAGCCGTCTCCTCATGGCTGTCGTCATCGAAAGAACCTCCGAGTTTGTGGGATAAGGTCCCTTTCGTGTCCAACACACTCCAATTCCTTACCAATAATGAGTTATTTATGAAACGAACGATGTGAGAGAATTCAGAGTTCGACTATAAACAGTTTTCTAACAAGTAACACTTATAGTAAACTGCTTGAAGGTCGCAACCTCGCCAAGTTCTGGCTGGGCCCGATAAAATTCTACCTGATTACCGGACCACAAAACATGCAGACATTATTTGGCAGAGGGAATAGGGTCGGCAACGAGGACATTTTTGTCCACAACGTGTTTCCCGTCTTGTACAAGATGCCTAAGGAGCACGTCCAACGATTCGCGGACGACAAGTCAGGAAGAGGAAAAGTTCCCGCGCCGGGATTTGAGAAAGTACCCCAGGAGAAGCGGTTTTGGGCGTCATATGAGCACGTCCATACCGAGTATCTGGCTCGCACTGCATACCTAAAACCAGTTATCGAGGTGTTCCGAGGGATCTTCTCTGATGTGCTGGAGCACAATTTCAAGGTTGGCGAGTCTAATACAATCAGTGTGATCGGCTTTTGCAAGCATGAGGTTACGGAGAGCGCCATGAAAACTCTCCTAGGGCCCACAATCTTTGAGCTAAATCCCACCTTCTTGGACGCCTTTTGGGAGTTTGACGATAACGTCTTCATGCTGACACTCGGATTTCCGAAGTGGCTCTATTCCAGGCCGTACAAAGCTCACGATCGATATCTTGGTATGATCGAGAACTATGCAAAATCTGCCAAGGCGAAGTTTGACTGGGATGGACCACAACGCGATTCACCGTGGGAGCCGCACTTCGGCGCTCGTGTTTGTCGCGAGATTGCGAAGTGGTTTACGGAGGCCGATTTCTTAGATCAGTCAGTTTCAGGAGCATTAGGGGCTTTACTGTTTGCGTAAGTTACTGACCTCTTTGGTATTGTTGAGCAGAAACTGATCTCGCTAGGCAAAACTCGAACACCATCCCAACTACCATGTGGATGATTTTGGAGCTTGCAAGGGATCCTGTACTGCTCAAAGCGGTCAAGGAAGAGGTCGCAACAACCGAATTTATTGACTCGGAGACAGGGCAGCGAAGCTTCGATATTCAAAAGCTTGCCACTCTGCCATTACTCCAGTCTGTGTTCACTGAAACATTAAGACTGAGAATGAACTTCAACATCATCCGCCAAGTCAAAGAACCATTTACTGTGGACGGATTTACACTCAAGAAAGGCTCTATGTTGCAAGCTCCGATGATGGTCGCCCACCACGATGAAGCCGTCTGGGGCAGTACCGGACATCCTGCGTCTGTATTTTGGGCAGAACGCCATATAAAATACCTCGAAGATACAGATGACTTCGGAAACGTTACACAGAAGCGTACCTTTGCCATGGCCGGGCGCCCAAGCTCTTATTTTCCGTTTGGTATGTACTTAATGAAGCGCTTTCGTGTGGTTGCGTGGGACTGACTCGGGCCTTGTGTAGGTGGCGGACCACCCGTCTGTCCAGGGCGGCACTTCTCCAAGCACGAAATCATGACAACGGTTGGCCTGATGGTTTCCAAGTTCGAATTTGAGAGCATTGAGTGGACGCAGCTCGATGGTTCGCCGTCGGACAGAATGGCCAGCAGCGATCAACGCTACTGCGGCGCAGGAGCGATGCCGCCGGACCGAGACATGAAAATACGATGGAAGAGAATCTGGTGATAAAAATGCGTCATGACGTTATACAGTGCAAGAAGGGAGTGAATGTACTCGTGGCAGGGTGGCAAGCTCAATATCGCTGTGACGTCGTCATCTAACCATTTTGGGAGTAGTCGAAGCACTAGCTCATTTTGAGCATTGTCAGTCTCTATATCTACATATTTCATTGATCCACCAAGTCTTTATGCACCATCTTCTATCATCCTGGCGGGTGGTTGTATTCTAAAAGAACAATCCATCTGCAAGTACTGCCTAGCTGTGGGTCGTGCATATTTCTCAGAGCACAAGGACTCGTCCTGGCTCTCGCAAAAGTGCGGCTCACAACACTTTTAAAGACACTGCAGGATTACCTCCAAGTGCCCTCGCAAATTACTTGCATAGGTAGGCTGTCGTGCGATCGGCTCGTATTTCAAACAAGCCGAGTGTGAAGAATTCGAACGGAAGCGTCTGCTCGGCCCCCAATGGAAACCTCCCTCCTCCTAATATGGATTCTCACATGGGCAATTACATATTCACACAGTCTAGTTTTGATATTGGCGTAGGTTTCTACGAAATGATGTATGCTTGCAATCTCTATCAGATTCCCTAAAGTACATTTTCTTCCAAATTTCACATCCTTATTCAGTCTGGTCCATCATCCCCGGTTCTGTTCCCCAGGACCTCATAGCTCATAATTCTCATAATAGAGCGGGTGTTGCTCTTGGGAGACGAGAACGTTCTTTCGGCCCTCACCAATGTAGCACAACCTACCGGCGTCATCAAATCTGAACTCGTCGCTACCGACCGACATGTGGCCAAACAACACGCGATCCGGGTCGTATTTCCTCTTGATTTCGAGTAATCGGCCGTAGTTAGCGCCAAAAGCCGCTTCCTTCCAGTCACCTTTGTAGAGCGGGTCGACCTCGTTAATGTAAACGCCGGAGCCTGGCGTTGCCGCATCCATTGCCGGGGCGTGGATATCGGCGAGCTCTTGCTTCAGCGCAACGTTGTGCTCCACGGGGGCCTCGAAATTCCAGAAACCATTCGCAATACAGACGGCTTGGGCTTCACGCCAGGCAGGGAGCACCGCATTGTCCGCGTGTCTGGTGTTGGGCAGATGGAAGACACCACACCCCATCAGGAACTTGTCATCCTGTACAATGGACCGCATCGTATCCACTAGCTTCCCGTTGGCGGCCTTGTCCTGAACCACATGGCGAGGAATCAATCTCGCGTGTAGGATCGTGGTGACTGGTTCGGCCCCGTGGGGGAGCGGTCCATAATAATGGTCGAAGTGATCATAGTATGTTTTTGAGTGTTCGGTTCTAAAGCTGTAGCTTTGTCCTAGTTTGTCCAGTTCGCGAAGGAATGGAGCCATCAGGCGATCGACAGCGGCAACATTCTGACCAGGCAAGTTGATAGCTTGGGCATCCAGGGTGCTGTTCAGCAAAACGAATTGCACCGTGTTGTTGTTGATCGTCATCTTAGGGAAGTACTCATACCACTTCTCCACAGCCTTCCAGAAAATCTCTCTACCCGGAGTGTCGGTGTTGTTGAAAACGAGAGCACCGCCTGAGAAGGGGCCATCCTTGAAGATCCGGACGGTGACGCCAATGACGACGCCATATGTTCCACCACCACCGCCACTGAGAGCCCAATATAGGTCGGAGTTTTGCTCAGGCGTGGCAATAAGATGTTCTCCTTTCGTAGTGACGACCTCCCACTCAAGGACTTGGTCAGAACCTAACCCATTCTCGCTGGCGAGAACAGAGTGTCCACCGCCTTGCGAGTAGCCACCAGCAACGCCGACAGTGCCGCACTCGCCACCAACAACTCTGTAGCCGTATTTGTGAACGGCCATATAAGATTCGCCAACTCCAATGCCGGCGCCCAGCCTGGCAGCAGGTCCATTGTAGTAGGCACTCTGATAATCGTGGATTATTTCCACGTTCTTTAGATTATACATCCAAAGGGATAGGCTACTTGCGCCGCTTGAACGACCATGATAACTGCAGATATAATCAACTTCCGATGGCATCATTTGGGGCGCGGGCAAACTTACTCATGACCAGTATTTTTAATAACCAGCCGAATATTCTTTTGTTTCGCAAACTGAATACCCGCCACAACGTCTCTTGCGCCGGTAACATTAATTGAATAGCTTGCATAATTACCCAGCTCGCAAGGGCTCTCCGCCGGGGTGAACGGATCGCATGAGCGATTCTGATAATAAGGATTCATAATCTCGGACGCGTGGCCGACACTAGCGCTCAACGCGTCAGTAAAAACACCTATTCACAAACAACATGATCATATACATACTGGATCTGACCCATCTCCCACACTTTGAATTTCCAATGCCTAAAGTCCCAATCGCGCCTTAATTCCTCACACGCCGTCCGATTATACACGCCAAATGGCTCATAATGGCACACCGCTCCCAGCGGTACAGTCTGTATCAACTGTCCACTAATCGTCTGATTAAGTTGCTGCCACTCATTTGTCGTTGGCCACCCCGCGTCGCCATGAATATTTTTGCAGCCCGGCTGTGGCGATGTTTGAGCCAGGGAGAGTGACGCCAGAAGAAGGGCACTGTTTGTCGATCGCATGGTAAAGTATGTTGAATCTGAATGTTCACAGCTCTTCGACTGTCGAACATGGGGTATGTATGTACATCGCTATCCAGGCACCTCAGTAGACCCATACCCGCTCCAGTAGAGCCTGACTAAGCCCCCCGAGGCCATGCTGCATCCACCTCCGTACCAACTCGGATGCACGTGCGTTCGATGTCCTTTCTGATTTCCGATCTAACTCATTGTGGCGCAGTACATCAAATCTACACCTGAAACACGGTGCTGGTTTTGGTAGGCACATGTCGTTCTCCACACCGACGGAGCGGACTTCGGAGGTCTGTGCGCATTGTGGGCGCCGATTCGGATGGCCAACATCGGCCATGACACCGGTGGACGACTTCTATTCCGACAAGCTCTGATCACTTGCTAAAGAAAATCTAGAACAGCAATTTGCCTGGTCGTATACGATTAGAACTAACGCAGGATGCCTTGCATGTTCTTGTGAATTGAAGGTCTGTGCACCGGAGTGAATTGGACACGCCTGGTCAAATCTGCCACCTCTTTTTGAAGGCGATTTTTTAAAATAAGCCATGATTTAGCAGCTTTTAAATGCGCAGCACAAGGCATGACAGACTTGAAATATTATGTTAATATATCTATTAACGCTCCAGGTCTAAGACTGCATTTCATTTGAGAAAAGAGCAAGATTGTCATACAATATACTAAGCAAATTTTTTTAGACTCTAAATTTTCATAAGGATCTATCTGCAAAGTTTTTGCAGCGATACTGAGCATTCCAGGATGACCATAAAGGCATAAAAGTCATATACTACTTGCTGCATAACACAGCCCGTATGGAAGACCAAACTCCACGCCAACCACGCCCACTCCACCTTCTTCAGGAATTCTAAATCCTGACGCTTTCGCTATAAACTCTTCACCACCCAGTGCTCCCTCATCCATTCCCCCCAACGCAACAATGCCAAACTCACTCCCAAAAGCGGAATACAAACAGCAGCCAAAAGTGTATTTCCCCAACCGATTCCAAAGCGTTCATACAGGCTCAGGCCAACAAGAGGCAAGAATGCGCCAGAGATCGAGCGCACCGCGGTAATCGCGGCGACAGCCGAGGCAGCGTAAATTGTAAATGAGTCGATGAGATACATCTGAAGCACCATGTACAACAAGAGCTGTCCGAGTCCAATGAACACGGTACCGACCACCGGTATAATCCAATGCAAACGAAATTGGGCGGTCCAGCCGTAGATCAGAAGGCCAAAGATCAGGGAAAGGACGGCATAGGGTAGGGGTGGAAGGCGGTATTCCGGTTTGAGTGCTTCTTTCTGGACGACTGATTTGCTCCGTGCGGACGAATCCGTCTCTGCATTGGAGGTGGTCGAAGAGGCTTGCTGCGCGGCCTTCGCATTCAAAATTTTGTCGGAGACTGCACTGAAGATCCCAACACCCAGAAAGGATCCGAGCCCCAGGCCCAGAAAGCAGAGACCGACGGTACTAGTGCTGAAACCATAGTAGCGTTGGAAGACCTCGGTGATAGAGGTAAAGAGAACGTCTGTGCTGTGTTAGATGAGCCCAGAATTGCGACGAGAGTGGCGACTTACACATATACCCATAAGTGATTGCAATGAACAACGACGTAATGATCACTATAGGTGAAAATGCAAGCATCTTGACTGGACGGACGATATTTCTCACAAAATATGCACGAGGCGACAACCCGCTATCGAGCTTTGACCGCAACTGTTTCCTTCCCGTCATCTGGCGCATTCTTGCAACTTTCCGTTCAAGAATCACAGGATGATATGTCTCTTTCAATACCATGAGCTGGAGGATGGAAAACACCGCTCCGGATATAGACAGCAGCCAGAAATCCCATCGCCACCCGAAAACATGCGCGAGCAGACCCCCAACCATAGGGCCAACGATTGGGGCAAAAAGAGCACCAATACTGTATGCGGCTACTACGGTCGCTCTGCGCTCTTGAGGAACCATGTCTGTGATTGAGCCCCCCCCTATGGTGGCTGGGCAAGATCCGAAGGCGCCGCTGAGAAATCGAAACCCGATTAACGTGTTCATATTTGGGGCCAAAGCGCAGGCGATGGCAAAGAATGTGAATCCAATATTACAAACGTGGTAGACCGGGACTCTCCCGTAAATTTCCGATAAAGGAGCAATGATGAGTGGGCCAGCGGCGAAACCAAGAATGTAGACTGAGACCACGAAGGCGGCAAGCTGGAGGTTGTGGGTTTGGAATTCAGCCATTAGTTGAGGGACACCGGGAGCGATAATGGCTGACCTAGAGTTAGAAGATGGAATACAGAAAGTGAGCAACTCGTCGGACTTACAGGATGCCAGTGCGGTTAGGAATGTCATGGCGGTGATCAGGGAGCAATTCGACAGAGTGTACCATCGCGGCCAATTCCAGGGGTGTTCCGGATCTTCATCCTCCCAGAACACCGTATCCAGCTCTTCCCGGTCACTGTTGCCATTCGCGATGTCTAATCCTCTTCGCTCGATCAGCAGTGATGTGGACTCATCAGCCTCATTGGGGCGATGTTGTGTGGATGGTCCTGTAGAAAATCTCGAAGCCATTCTGTCTGATCAGGAAGGCCGATGAAAAAGACTGACCGAGAGATTGCCGGAATTGTATAAAAATATGAGCCGTCTTTCTTTAACTCCAAATTGGGATCTCAATGCGTGGGTAACATTAGGTCGAAACAATAAGCACGGAGGGGATCCGGGGATCAGCACAACCGGAAGGAAGCAGCACATACCAACATATTCGGTATTCGGACGAACTGGAGCAAACCGTGCCTTGTCTCACGGGCGATTATTGGGTTCGGAGATGAAACTTCCTGATTGGTCGATGACCTCCGACACCCAACCTTGGAAACACTGCCTCCTTTCGCGTTCACAGCGGGATTTCCTGTAGCTTGTAGACTATATGTGCAGTGGCGGGTCACTGGAATATCGATTCCTGAATGGTGCTATCCAGCTCTGGTCAATCGTATTTACTGAAAATGGTACCACAAGAAAGCAAAGAAATCAGGGGATGGCTGACTTCCATTCCTCTGGCGAATTCTACGATGTTCTTGGGATTTGTAGGTGCTGTATGAGATATTCCGCGCCTTTTGGGTGCTTGATCTGATTTTCTGCATAGATTTTGGCGTATTCCGTGGGCCGAGTTATTTATAACCTCTATTTCCACCCACTTGCGCGTTTCCCAGGCCCTTTGTTATGGCGATCTTCACGACTAGCGTACGTCATCCGAATGAACCAGGGAAAACTAGCCTTCGATGTCTTGGAACTGTACAAGAAATACGGTCCGGTCGTGCGAATTGCACCCAACGAACTGGCATTCTCGGACGCCGACGCCTGGAAGGACATTTACGGCCACAGAGTCGGCGCAACCCACGGCGCGGAAGAAATGGACAAATTCCACACCTTTTACAGAACCAAAGGTGAGGTCCTTAGCATTAGCTCTGGAGATCGCGAGTATCATGCTCGTCTACGACGGCAACTGGCATATGGATTCAGTGAACGTGCGCTCCGAGAGCAAGAGACTATGATCGGTGGGTACATTACCCTTTTGATCAAGCGGCTGCGTGAAAACTGCGTTGATCGCGAACGTTTTGATCCCGTCACTGGGCAACCTGCCAAGAAGGAGGTCGATATGAAAATGTGGTATAATTGGACGACTTTTGATGTGATTGGCGATCTCGTTTTTGGAGAGGCGTTTGGGAGCCTTGAAAGACAAAAGGAAGATCCTTGGGTGGAAGCGATCAATGGGAGTATCCGATTCCTTGGAATTATCAACGGAGTCAAGCATATGGGCCTTGAAAGCTTGTTCATGTGGTTGGTAAAGCTGACTAATGTGAACCGAGCCGAGCACGATAGAAGAATGATGGATAAGCTGCATCGTCGCGTCTCCATGGAGAAGGGAAGGCCAGACCTGATTGAGGGTTTGCTTCAGAAGAGAGAGGAATGGGTGAGTGCGGCTTCTACAAGCTTGATCTGTCAAAACGTGGCGTAGACGAATGCTGATGTTCAACAGGGCCTAAGCATGCATCATCTTCAAGCCAACAGTAGCAGCGTGCTTATTGCCGGATCGGAAACGACATCGAGCATGCTAAGCGGTGTAACCTATCTCTTACTCACCAACCGCGACGCCTATGAAAGAGTGGTTCGTGAGGTGCGCACATCGTTCAACTCGGATGACGAAATCACACTCACTTCGGTGAGCCGTTTGACATACATGCTGGCGTGCTTGAATGAGGCCTTGCGTTCCTATCCGCCAGTGCCTTTTGGGATGCCTCGTTTCGTTCCTAAAGGAGGTGCGAATGTGTCCGGAGAGTTTATCCCAGAGGATGTAAGTTGACGCACATAATACAACGAGGCAAACCTAATTCTCGTGTACAGACTGTAGTCGCCGTATGGCACTGGGCCACCTATCATAACCCGAAACATTGGACCGAGCCCTTCTCTTACAAGCCCGAACGTTTCCTCGGTGATCCGAAGTATGCCAATGATCGCTTCGATGTGTTACAACCATTCTCGATGGGCCCAAGAAACTGTATAGGAAGACAGTATGCTAGCTTCCTCATTTTTGCAGGAATATGCTGACTGATTTTCTTAGTCTCGCATACGCTGAAATGCGCCTGGTTCTCGCGCAGATTTTGTGGAACTTCGACATGGAGATTGTGGAAAAGAGCAAGTCTTGGAGTGATCACCTTTCCTATGTACTTTGGGATAAACCCCCTCTATATGTGCATCTGACACCAAGGAACTAGTGAGATACTTGGGATTAGACGATGCTCATGCAAGACAGCGATGGGACGGCGATGGGACGGTGATGGACGTAGCGAGGACTGGCAGGTGGAGGATGGAAGACGTCGGTATTGGAAGCCGAGGTCAATGTGATGGGTCTCGACCTCGCCTGATACCTAGGGCTGGCGCGCACTAGGCTTGTTTCAGACTTTGGTCAAATGAATTATAATGTGCGTTCTTTGCAACTAGCAGCCACGCCAAGCAAATACAACAAGAACAATTTGTTTGGCGCATTGCTTAAACTATATAGCGAAGGATTGAATCTTTTTTATATATATAGGGTTGGTGTGGTGTTAATCCCGAACGGAGCGGACGGTCGTGGTATCCCAAAATCGCGCCATAATGCAATCGTTCCCCTCTCTCAAGTTTTGTCAGATATTATATGTTTTCCTTTGAGCCCAGAACGGCATGCGCACTGTTGTGCGCATCTATCATGCATTATTACCACTAGGAATCAAACTGCTTAGATTTCCCCATCGGCCTCTACCACTCCAGGGCTGTTAGCTTCCAAGGGTGTGATACTTATTCTGATTACGGAAATACCTACCTAACCAATAGTATTCAGCTGAATCATGGAATCTACGCACAGTTTCACTTCAAGTGGAAATGGTACTACTCTTTCTATGTTTCATGTCTCTTTTTATAGTTGTACCAGCGTAATAACTCAAATAGGTAAAGGAAATCCTCCAGGTACCCTCAACGAAGCCAAACAACCCAAAATAATACTCCCGGACACTGCAGACAAAGCTTAGACCGATGGTTTAAGATGTCCAGGAACCAATCGACTCTTCGAACAAGCAACCTCAGCAAGACTTGTCAAAGAATTACTTTGCGTGATATCGAAAATGGACATGTCACTCTGCGACGCGGAAGACAACCAGTTGCGCAACTCGACGGCGACGAGCGAATCAACCCCGTAATGAGACATAGAGGCAGTGGGATCAACCTCGTCTTCCGGTAATCCAAACATACTAGAAAGTTTTCTGGCGATGGCTTGGCAAATGCTGGCGCTCGCCTCGACCCAGGAACTCGCGCCGGCAAGGTGGGCGCCCAAGTCCAGAGAACGACCACCTTGTTTAGCTGCTCCATTGCCGGCTGTTGCTGCTGTTTTCAATGGAAGGCCTGCGAACCGCATGTCTGCTACGAAGGGCGAGTCATCGCGGCTGACGGCTCCCAGGTCGCTCGACACTCCGATGATGACTTGACTCTCATTTGGGTGGCGGCGTGGCGATGCAATGGAATCCTCTACCAAATTCAACACCTCTTCTTCACTCACAAGCTGGAAGCCTTGTCTCTCTAGACGCTCTTTGACCCCTCCAGTTCTTGCCACGTAGCCTACACCGCCGATCATGCCTAAATCTAGACATACCGCTGGTAGACTTCGAGCGCTGCGGTATCTTGCAAGAGCATCTTGGAACGAGCCTCCAGCTGCGTAATTTGACTGACTGGAGTTACCGCCCATCCCCACTAAGGATGATAGCATGATGAAGAAGTCCAGGTCTTGGAACTGGTTATGAAGGTTCCAAGTTCCCTGCACTTTAGGTCGTACCGCTGCGACATAATCCTCGTGAGTCATGTTTTCGATGATAGAATCCTGCACATGTTAACTCAAATCATTTGACATGGTTGGTGGTTCGTTTTACGTACTTGGAGAACCATGGCTGCTTGAATGACACCTCTGACTGGCGGCAAGACTGTCCCGATATTCCTTGCAGCTCTTTCTAGGCTTCCGGCATCGGCAATATCGGAGTTGATAGCTTTTACGTTGACACCAGTGAGCGTTAGCTCTGCCAAGAAGGCCAAATGTTGAGGCGCTTTAGCATTTCTTGAAAGCAGCACGATATTTCTGGCTCCTAGCTCAACCAATTTGCGGGCGAGCGATTTGCCGATGCCACCTAGCCCGCCGACTATCACATAGGTTGCTTTGGGTGAAAGTCTAGTACGAGGGTTTTGCCTCTGTATCACATCTTAGCAAGAGCCCGTCTCGAAAGAATACTTGAGAGGGAAGACAAACCTTGACTAAATCGTCTGCATGGGGAACGATCACGATCTTTCCCAAATGTTTCCCAGCCTGCATGGTCCGGAATGCCTTCTCCAGCTGGGAGATCGGGAAGGTTGAGATCGGGGCAAGTGGTTTGAGACGGTCGGCTTCGAAATGTCTCATGACTGCTTGGAATGCCTCTTTGCAAACGAGAGGTTTATATGCACCTAGCTGGAAGAGATCGACGGCGAAGAATGAAGCAGCTCGAACAAAGGGAGCCATCTGTAAGCTGTTGTTTTGTTCAAAGTCTCGTTTCCCGATCTCAATAAAGCGCCCAAACGGCGCGATTAAGGTGAATGTCTCATGAAGGAGGTCGCCCGCTAGTGAATTGAGGACGACATCGACTCCGTTGCCGTTTGTCAGGCGACGAATGTGTGTTGCGAAAGATTTATCTCTGCTCGAAAATATGTGTTCTCGCGGAATCCCGTACTGCTCAACGATCAGATCCTCTTTTTCTGTCGAGCCAACAGTCGCGAAAATTTGGGCGCCAGCAAGCTGAGCAAACTGAATCGCTGCCTGTCCCACACCGCCTGCAGCGGAGTGGATCAGAAGAGTCTCCCCTTTTTGGATATTGGCCAGTTGATATAGTGAGTAGTATGCAGTGATGTAGACGATGGGAATCGAGGCAGCTATCTCAAAGGACATGGCTTCCGGAATTTTAGCAACACTTGTCCAATGAACTCGTGTGTGGTTTGCCCAATGGCCTCGCAATAGAGCGCAGACCCGGTCTCCGACAGCCAGGCCATGCTCCAGTGGAACATTGGGACCAATCTTCGTCAGCAGACCGCTGCATTCGAAGCCCATGACTTTGGTTTGGAGTTGTCCCATTGCGACCATCACATCCCGAAAATTTAAGCCAAAAGCCCTTGGCGCAATCTCGACGTAGCCATCAGGAAGCTCCTCGCAAGCTTCTGGATTATCAACAAAGGTCAGGCTGTCGAGCATACCCGGTATGGTCACCTCCAGACGACAATCGCTGTTGGGCTGACTGAAGGGCTGAAGTTCACAGGGCAAGGCCTGATAGTCCACGGATAGAGTCTTCGACTTTCCACGATCCTCGTATATTCGCGGTATCATTATTGAATCGCCCCTTAATGCGTATTCGAAGTCAATGCTGTTGGGCGGCTGGTTAAGATCGAAGGATGCCTCCAAAATTTGCGCAATGGTGGTCGATGCATGGCTCGTGAATGAATTCCCATTGCAATATTCCAAGTCAAGTGAAACGAATCTTTTGCTGGCATCCTCGCATCTAAGTGTGCGCAAAAATCCAGAATGTAAGGCAGATGTGGGGTTTTCGCAATCCATGGCAGCACCACTCGAGACCCAGAGCAAGCCCGAAGCCCTAGTAACTAGCCGCTGAACGCACTCGAATTCCCCATGATTGGGTGATACCAATATCGATTCCGCAATATTGTCGAGGAAGATGCAGAACTTTCCGTCCGGTTTCGCTGTCGCTAGAACAGGCTCAAATGATGTTTTGGTCTTGATCTCGTGAAGGAGTTCGTTCAACCAAACGTGGGGTACCTGCTCCGGCTGCGCACAGATGACAGAAACTTGTCTAGGAGAGAGATTGACCGACTCGTTGGACGCTGTTGAGACCATGACATCAATGACGTATTTTTCGTCGTCCTCGCAGTCTCTCACCCGAAGATCCAGCCCGGTGAATCTGTTGCGGCCTAGAACGGTACTCCACATCTCTGGTGTCAGGGATGGACTCTGTTTACGTTCCAGCTCTTCGCCTAAAAAGGTCAGTAGAGTCCCGGACTTCACACAGTCGAATGGTATACTACTCACTTAGCCACCATCCAGGAAGGACACCGAATATTAGTTGGATATCAAGGCTATCACGCGTCGTCTCGACAATGAGCAGCTTCCCGCCAGGCTTAAGCAGGTTTCGAACGTGCTTCATAGTCTTGTCGATATTAGTGGTTGCATGGAGCACTTGACATGCCACAATAAGGTCGTAGGTTCCGTTTTCGTAGCCTTGATCAGCTGGGTCGCTTTCAATGTCGAGTTTTCGATAGGAAATCAGCTCGTCCCACGCCGAAAATCGGCTCTTAGCCTGTTCGAAGAAGTTGACCGAAACATCCGTGAAGTCGTATCGCGAGAACCGCCTGTCGCGCTCTGTATATCCACCACCTAGAGCTCGAAGAACGTGGGTCGTGCAGCCTCCGGTACCACCTCCGATCTCTAGGACTTTGGCCTGGGGGTTCTTATGGGCGAAGAGATCAACAATCTGATAGACTTGTTGATACGATGAGCCAATGTGAAGAGCCTCTTGATAATAGCGGTACAGCAATTGATCCTTCAACATCAATTCCAGAGGTGATATTTCCTGTCGCAAAATACCGCCGAGATTGTGTCCAATGCGACATACCATATCCCCAGAAGTGCTTGCCTCTGCTACATGGGTCAGGAGCGCCGATATTTCTTCCGTGCTCGAGTTGAGCCACTCCTCAGCCCTAGGCTGTTGGGATATCTGCAGCTTCATCCATTGATAGTATAACTTGTGGTACCATAAAAGGCTTTCGACATCCAAATTGGAAACCGAGTCAACGGCATCTTGAAAAAAGTAGAAACAGGCTCGATTCAGATCCTCGACTATGGCGGACTCTTCAGGGTTCGGCGGAGTCTTGAGTCTGTCAGTCAACTTTGTCATCGAAGCTAAGCTTGAATCCTCAGACCATTCGACTCTGAGACAGTGATTTGGAGCTTGGTGATCATCGGTCGCAGCTGTACCAATGGATATGCAGTGAAGGTCGTCGATTTCGATGGCCAGACTTGCCGTGGAGTCATACCGCACCGCTACAGAAGCATGGAACCCCGTATTATCAAGCTGTAACAACGTCGAATGTGCTTGTAAGGCGTTTCCAGGCGAGCGACCAATGTTGTTGGAGATGACCATGTTTTTGATGTACCGGGGTATCATCGCGCAACTCTGCCGTGTACCACAGCCTGGGAGGGAGCTATAGGCGGCGACAATAATGGAATCGAGTGTTGTCGGGTGGATCAAATGATCTTGTTGGAAGTGTGCTGGCATTCGAGCGGCAGAGTTAGCCACTAATACCGAGGTAATGGACTTCCCTGTCCCTGCCTTAATCTTCTGGAGATTTCTAAAGCTTTCTCCGTGGAAGATACCAACAGATCGAAAGAAGCTAAAGATCGAATCAGGTTCCTCGGAGACCAACAAAATATCTTGGTCATCGTGAAGGGAGACACCCAAGCCGCTGCCCTGTTTGGTTTCAGAGTCAATAAGACCCCTGCAGTGCTCTCTCCAGGTTCCATCGTTCTGAATAGAGCAGATAGAGAACCTTTTCCAACCCACAAGCCCAAGCGTTTTGTCATCACCATTCTGGAAGCTCAGCTGTACTTCGATGCCTCGTTCAGAATCCGGAATAACCAGAGCTTGGAGGATCTCGATATCATGAAGTTTGAAAGCAGTGACCTGCATTCCCTCTGCCAAGCAGGTCTGACGCATAGCCTCTAGGGCCATGCAAATGAGACCGGCACCAGGGTAAACCGTATCGGATTGTACCTGATGATCCAACACCCAAGGCACCTCAGACGGGCGAATGAAGTGCCTCCAAGTTGGAATCGCAGGACTGGATCCAAGGAACCTAGATCCAAGAAGATCGTGACCCGCAAACTCCTTGTTCCTATGCGCTCTGTTGATGCGTGACTCGTACCAATAACGCGTTCGGTGGTTCCAAGGATATGCTGGAAGGTCTGAAAGAGGTCTGAAATCCCTAGTCTGATTGGGGAAATTGACGGCATCCAGATGTACCGGGTAACCTTTAGCGATGAGACCAGCGGCTAATTCATGCATGGTAGAGACGGCATTTTTGTTACGCCACAAACAGGAACTGTAAGTGATGCCTAGGTCTTTAAGGTGAGGCAGCTTCAGGGTTTGGCGAATTGGCCCGCCAAGCGCTGCATGTGGACCGACTTCCACGATAGAATCAACCAGCTGCTCCCCGGAGTCGCCAAGTGACAGGCACATTGCGCTCAGAGAGTCGACGAATAGCACAGGTCGTAGCATATTCTGAACCCAGTGAGTCGCGCCGATAATTGACGCATCCGTGACCACACCACCGGTGACAGGAGAGGTGTAATGGACATCTTTGAAGGTTCGATCTTTCCGTAGTACTTGCTGCAGAACAGCTAGGTAGTCTTGCGCCACAGGATTCATATGGTGCGAATGATAGGCGACTGGGACTTTCAAGGCGCGAACAAATACCTTGTCCTGATTAAGCCGGTCTTCCAGTTGTGTAATGGCGTCATGATCTCCTGAGATTGTGACACTCGTAGGGCTGTTCACACACGCCACAACAGTCCTGCCTGTAGTTCCCATTCGATCTATGAATGCATCGGCTTCATCTCGACCAATTCCTGCAACAATCATTGCTCCGCGGTAATGCGCATTCTCTTGCAAAGATTGGAGGAAAGTACCACGCGCGAAGACGATGGCCATGGCTTCGCGTAGGTCGATTAGGCCAGCAGCGTATGCCGCCGCAATTTCGCCACTTGAGTGGCTGGTGATGACAGCTGGTTTTATATTCCAGCTCTCCAAGAGTCTTACGAGACCGATTTGCACAGCTATGCAAAGAGGGGGGCTGAGCACAACGTCATTGACGCGACTAACAGCTTCGGGCTTGGTCAATTCGTCTAGTTGCATGTTAGAACAGTGTATTACACTCGGGCACCAGCAGAATCCGAATCTCACCAATCAAGCTCCATGAGCAATCCATGTCTCGAAGGTGTTTATCTGCTTCTTGCAGAGTAGACAAGAAGACCGGATATACTGGCATCAATTCTCTTCCCATTGCGTGCCACTGGGCTCCTTGGCCCGTAAATACAAATCCGAGTCTTGGAATTTTCGTAGAGCGTGTAGGTACTACTGCCTTTAAGTCGTTGAGCATCGTAACGAGTCCAGCCTTGGTCGACGGCGACGGAATCGCGATCTTCCATGGAAATCTTGACCGGCGGTTGCTAAGTGTGTGGGCGAGTCGATCAATTAGTTCGTCACCATCCATTATTGAATTGATGACATAGTCCTTCAGGCGTTCTACCATTGTCTCGGCCACTGCTTCGTCCTTGGCACTCAGCAGCAGCACTCGGCTCTCCAACTTGGGCGATTCCCCACTATCGCTAGGAACGGAGCTTGAACTTGCTGGGGTGTGGACTTCCTCTTTCTCGAAGCTGTCTTCGGTGGTGCCAACGGAGCTTGATGCCGTACTCACGTCGTATGAATCGCCCGACGAGTCAAGGGACGCCGGAATGCGTAAAGTTTCCATAGCCGACGTAAGGTAGGGCTGCCACGCTTCCATTATAACATGAGCATTAGCACCACCGTATCCGAAATTATTAATCGAAGCACGTCGGAAATAGTCCTCCGGCCATGCTTCTAGCTCTCGAGGTATCTGTTCTTGCGTCAGCAGTCGCAAAAATGGTCAGGGTGGATGATTGTGCTATGACGACGAACGGGGCCTAGAATTCCTGACCAAGAAACCTTCAACTCGTGCAAAGTGGCAGGAGAGTACAGGCGAAGTAAAAAGACAAGAACAGGGCGTATGGCCAACTACTAGAACTGTATAGAGGGGGAAAGGGTAACTTCATCTGTCAAACAAGAAAAGTTTACCAGTCGTGGAGGGACGCTGTTGTCGCGATACAAACATTCCGGGAACTAAACGAAATATTGGTTCATGCATACCTTAAGATTCCAGTCCTCGAATGGGATCTTTTCATTGCCCTTCTCGAAGTTGATGCTAGGCGGAATAAGCCCTTTCTCTAAAGCCAATGCTACCTTGACAATAGCAGCAAACCCGCTAGCAGTTTCCAGGTGGCCAATATTCGATTTAACGGACCCCACGAACAAGGGTTGTGACCTAGGGCGATCTTTGCAAAATACTGTGTGGATTGCTGCAGCTTCCGTAGGGTCACCAGCCTTCGTACCAGTTCCGTGAGCCTCGACGTACGCTGTTTCGCCAGGATTAAGGCCAGCCCTTTCGTAGCATAACCTCATAAGCTCTTCTTGTGCCGTCTGGCTTGGAGAGGTTATTGTTTGCGTTTTCCCGTCTTGGTTCAGGGCGGTTTGCACAATTACGGCCCTGATAGGGTCACCATCTCGTACAGCCTCGTTTAAAGGCTTGAGGACAAGAGCCGCGATGCCCTCTCCCCGACCGTATCCAGAAGCGCGTGAATCAAAGGAATAACATTTTCCGTCTGGGCTCAAGAAACTGACATTGAGATTAGTATCCAATAACATGGAGCCTGGATGGGAAGTGGATACGCACCCAAGACTAGACCAGAGAACAAATATGTCTGGATTGATCATAATGTTGGCCCCGACGACAATGGCCATTTTTGCATCGGATGTCTTCAGGCTTTGGCACGCTTGATGCAAAGCTACTAAACCAGTGGAACATCCTGTATCTACTGTCATACTCGGCCCTCGTAGATCATAGAAATGGGAGATCCGGTTTGCCATCATTGTTGCACCGTTCCCGGTCATGACATATCGAGGCAGCTCCTCCGGATCACGCATGAGACTGTCCATATAGTCTTTATAGAATGCCCCACTAAAGACCGCTGTTCGTGAACCAGCGATATCCTCTAAGGACGTTCCCGCTGCATCCCGTGCGAATTAGCCTCGACAATTCAAGTCTCATGAACGTACTTACAATTTTCGAGAGCTTCATACACGGATTCAAGCTGCAAGCGACATTGGGGGTCCATGGTCTATTTTTCGTCAGGAATCCCATCGATAATCGGCTGAACAGATGGCATGCTCACAGCGGATACCTCGGGAGTCATGTTGAAGAAAGTGGCGTCAAAGGAGCCAACATCCTCCTTAAGAAAATGGCCGCCGGTCACATTTGTCTACGACCTGCGATCAGTTGATAGTTTCCATGGGCTGTTGGGTCCAATTAACTGACCGTCGTCGTCCTATCGCCGCAAGGGTGATAGAAGGCCTCTTTCTTGAATCTTTCGCGCGGTATCTCAGACCATGCGCTCTTACCTTCTTCACATAACTTCCAAAGAGCCTCCGGACTTGTGGCGTCTCCAGGAAACTTGCAGCTCATTCCAATGATAGCGATCGGTAGTCTCTGGTCCATGGGTGGAGATTCAGGATGATATCCACCATTCTGAGGGAAATATTGGTCGGTCAGACTCATGTTTAATCTTATATGGTGACAAGGTATACGCTAGGGACTGTAGTTGTGAATGAGCGGCGTCAATCGGGATAAATTGACTACGTACCTCTCGTGAGAAATGGGATGTTCGCTGATTCTACCAATAGAGTACTTCAACACGGCTACCGTAATGAAGAACGGATTGGTAAAGAAGTTGTTCCAGAATGCAAGGCGCGCGTTGCGTTTAGCGGCAGAATTCGTTCCAGCTTTACGGATGTTTAATCTCATCAGGAAGTTTTATCAAATATGACCACGTCGTAAGACAGATTGTACCTCGATCTTACGGTCTAAATCGAGGGTATGTACAGGAGGGAAAGAGTGACCAAGAATTCAACAGTCAGGAGTTGTAGGGCGGGGAGGCGCATGGGTCCAAACGGTCGTTTAGGAATACTACCTCCCGGTCTGGTAGTCGTCTCCGCTGTCGAGCGAAAGACTGAAGATGAGGATCAGGTAAGCCGCCGAGGGGGCAAGGTTCCGAGGTTGACAAGGGTCGGGGCCGGCTGACAAGGTCGGAGCGCAGGGCTTCGGACCCATTCCGACCAACACCAGGCCATCCACCGACGGTTCGGAGCCGGTATACAACCGTGTCGCAGCTCGAAACAGCATTCAATTTCTGCTGTCGGATAAGCGAAGACCTCCGGGTGGTGATGGACCGACTTATTATGGGTTGGTGATGGTGGGGATGGTGGTGCTTGTTTGGTCGAATTAGTTACCTTTCCCACCGTCCAGCCACAGCCCAAATCGAGTATGTCCAACGAAAATGTGCAGTTGAGGGCCGCAAGTCAGTATATTTCCTTAAAGAGCGATGTTAGTACGAGCTAATGCCAAAAAGGCCCATACGAGCGCCGTCTCGCCATTCGTGAAGAGCTCGGCTTCTACAATGCTGCTGCACTTGGAGCCATCTACGAATTCGCCGACAGTGCATTCGATGTCAGTTCCGCCCACAGCTTCGTGCAGCCCCTCAAGCGCTGCATCGACAAGTATGCATATATGGGCGTGGTTTTGAAAGGAAAGCATACCGAATCGCCGGTTTGGGAGGGCGTCCCAAACATCAAGTTAAACGATCACATTACGATCCATCACCAGGCAGCCGGCGGTGCCGACGAAAGGACCTTGATCGAAAATGCCTTGCCTGGTATTGTCGACGCAAAATTTACTGGCCCTTCGCCGCCTTGGAGACTGGTCGTCTTGCCGCTGTCACCAAAAGAGGACAAGCCGCGATGCTTCATCGCTTTCGCCATCTCCCATTCCATCGGGGACGGCGGGGCGGGGCTCGCCTTCCACCACACCTTCCTCGAAGCGTTACGTCGGTCGAAAGGAACTGACGACGACTTCAATGTAGTTGTACCAGACCGTCAACTGCCAGAACCGTTTGACACTCCCGAAAGACTTCCTGTTTCGCCAGATTTTTTGCGCTCGGTCATGACCTCGAGTGTGGTCGGCGATGGAACATGGACCGGATCCAAGGTCTTCTTGGATGAACAGGAAGGCTTACATACGAAGATTCGAGTGCTCGAGATCGATAGCCGGCTAGTGGATGCAGCTCTGCGAGTGGCACGTTCCCGCGACACCAAGCTCACTCCTACGATTCACCAGGTTATCGTCCGCGCTCTTAGCAAGGTTGTAACAGATGGCGATGTGACCAACTTTGCTTCCCAGACAGCAATTGATCTGCGCGGAGCCAACGGTGTCGGCCTCGAGTGGGGCATCTACGTCTCCGGTCATGCTGCTTCACACGCGCGTGTTGACACTTCCGGTCCAGTATCCGACGAGATGTGGCAATCTGCTAGCTCTCTATCAAGGAAACTGGGACAGCTGACCGGGAAACTGGACAACCAGATGATTGGGTTACTGAGATTTATTCCTAGCCAGAAAGACTCCATGGCCTCCAAGCTTGGCACAACGCGCGAGGGGAGTTACGCTCTCTCTAACATGCTTGCCATTGACGGGGGCGCTGCAGACGAGAGCTGTAGGATTACTAAAATGGTAGTGGCTACTTCTGCTGCTGTCCCAAGCGCGCCGCTTAGCTTCTGTATTATTAGCGTTAAGGGCGGTAGCATGGTCTGCACGGTGAGCTGGCAGCCAGGAGCTTTGGGTTGTCCAGTAGACAAGGAATACTCGTTTGTTGATGAGATCTGCTCATCAATGGAGGCGGACTTCGCCATTTTCCCGCAGCTGCTCGAATCCTAGCATGAGGCCCATCCTCGCAAAGCGATTTCTTGTATGTAGTCAATGGCAGTCGTCATCCCGCTTAACGGACCACCCTTCTTTATGCTTTATTGGCCAACATGTCCAACGTGTATTGCCGTGGATACAGAGGTCTCACGATCGGTAATGGGGAAGGGACTCTGCATGGAGGGGGAACCTATCGACCGGGATCTGGAGGAAATGTCAGCGGTCTAAATAAAGATCATTGTTAATCAAAAATCAGAAGCAATGCCATGAATGCATCGCCTAGCAGTTCTGCACATCATCCGGGCAGAAAGCGGGACATCTTTGCGATCCTGAGTGCTGGCCATTCGACCATGGATTCGGAATCGTCGATTCCTTGCGGATGGCTTGCAAAAGGGGGAAATGTGTGTCTTTGCAATTCAGAGCAAAGATAAAGTCTTGTGAATAATGTTTGATAGCTGCGCTGAGGGTGCGGCCCGGGGCGAAGAGGGGAGGAGGAGGAGAGGCGCGTCGATAGCACGCTGCCAACTATCCTTGGCCCTCGACCACTAGAACGCACAGACCTTAGCATGCACGTGACGAAACTCTCGCTTCCAGCCTCACCTCCGCTGGTTTTCGACCGACGATTCCCTATCCATCTCACTCATCCTCTCCAAGATAAATCAACTACCCTGGCAGGTGCCTTCCCTCGCATACAATCTCACATTCAGCGGTCCTCGATCCCATACGTTGAACGCCCTTTGTCGATCTATCCACCCATGGCCATCCTGCTCCAACTCCATGTCAAATTTGTAGATAATGTGCGCCAGGATTAAGCGCATCTCGGTATATGCAAGACTACTTAGTGTCAGAAGAATACCAAGCGCTCTCGGCAAGATGGGATCAAACGGGGAAATGCACTTACTTTCTACCAATACAGTTCCTAGGCCCCACGCTGAAAGCTTGAACAGAATCGAGCCGGTTTTGGTTGGCAAGTGCTTCTTTTGATTCTGGCATGAAACGTTCTGGGCGAAAGACCCAGGGATCTTTCCAGTTTTCTGCGCTGTGGTTTACCGACCAGTGTTGGATCTCGACAAGTGTCTGCACGGGTTTCACCAACCGTTAGCATCATTCCAAGAGTGTTATCTTGTCACCAACCAGAGGAGACGCTTACGCCTTGGGGAACGAAATTTTGTGCAACCTCGGCTCCTCCTGCTGGCACAACCCTGACCATACCAGCAGTGAGGGGAGGATAGCATCGCAGAGTCTCGTTCAGGACTGCGAGCAGGTAGGAACATTTCCCAACGGAGGCAATCGTGATCTCGTCCGAATTTGCGAACGCGGACCGAATTTCTTTCTTCAGCCGTTGGAGGATTTCCGGATTCGACAGCAAAAAGTAAGTCGCACCAGACAAGGTTGTAGCAGTTGTTTCCGATCCAGCAAGAAGTAAAATCGTTGCGTTGCGGCTCAGCTTCTCGAATGACAGGTTCCACTCCTCTTGCTTCTTGGCGAGGCCTTCGAATAAATCGTTACGGCCTTTTCCCATTCCAAGTCGCGACTTTAGCATGCTGTTGGTATACTCCTGGATCTTCGAGAGAGCCAGGAACCCACCCAAGACATGCAGCATGTTCACCACAATCCCAAGCCCACTATACCTGAGCGCTATGATAACGGCATGGAATTTGACAGCCTTCAAGATGTAAGCAACCCAAGGGTGATAATTCACCGTCTCAAGACAGTGAAACGACTCTCCAAACACGAGGTCGCTCGCCAAATCAAAAGTGGTCCAGTTATACCACGCGGCAATATTCTGTATGGACTTCCCGTCTGCGCTCTCTTGTGTCAACCGCTCCACCAACAACTTCACATATTGGGAAATCAACGGCTCCTGTGCGCGCATGGAAGAATCCGAGAACCCATGGGACAACGCACGTCGAATTCTTGAATGCTCCTCGTGGTCCGCATTGAGAATAGAGCTAGGGACGCCCTTCACAGGACGAAAGAACTGATCTGCTTTTGCCATCTCTCCGCTCGCTCGGTAGGCGTAAATATCCTTCCATGCGCCGGGATCTGTGAAAGAGAGATGATTTGGGCCGATGCGAACGACGGGGCCGTATTGGGCGTGCAGTCGTTCTGTGCGAAAGGCTTGTCGGCCAGTGGCATGGAGATATGCCCATGGTAGTCGCGATGCGCGATGCGCCAACGGACCAGGGAAGTTTCGGAGAGGGTGAAGGAAGATGCTGTAAATTATTTTGACGGTGTGATAAAAGAGTGCCTGTTCGGATGGAACCAAAGGTATCGTTAGCCATCCAGAATATTTTTCCAGATTTAGTTTATACTGACCAAAATCAATACAACCCAGAAATAGAGCCATGAGCGAAACAGCTTCTCTGATTCCAATTGAGTCAATGTCGTTGTCATTTTCCGCGCTTTCGAGTTCTTGTCTGTAAACCCAATCTATTCCGGTCAGGTTTCAGGGAAATGGAGCAAAGACAGAAGGAGTTGGACGCGGACTGTGCTACCGCGATTTCAATATTCCGAATCACGTTCGGGCATTCGGGTCTATGGCCAATGATATTGGAGCTCGATGTTTGACTCCGATCTGGTCTCCGTAAGGATTTTGCTCCCTGCGACCATACGGTTCGGTCAAATTTCTCGCACGGTGTGGCACGGCACAATCGGGTTTTCAAGCTTACCTTGGTTGAGTGTTCGATATCTCTACCCTAATCTGGTCGTATTCAGTACTGCAGTATTCAAGGTAATGACATCAGGGCTTGAGGGTTGCCTGGACGAGCAAATGAGTGATTGGGAACTCTGATCAGCGGTTCAGAAAACGTATACGCGGCATTGACGAAGTTGAGGAAAATTAAGTCAATTGAGAGATAGCTATTCAATTTGGTATCTAGAATCCTCATACGTGCAATATCACTCCTCGCAAGCATCTCCAAACTCAAAGATCACAGGAGGATCTACAGATAGGACTTTACTTCATTCTCAGACCAATCCCAGAACTTCCGACAGCCTCCAGTGCCGCCTTCGGCCTCAGATTTAGTTGCATTGATAAGATCCTGTCGAAGTGGGTAGAACCTCCCAAATGGAATTACTAAGATAGTCATGTAAGCAAGAATAGCATACTCGACTCTGAGGAACTCACCCCAGCTTCCGGATTTTTCCATGGTCACCTCAGGAGATAAGCCGGCAAACAGCTCCGTGCAAGCTCCCATAGGTGGTGGATACCCCAAAACCTTTGCCGCAATCTTCAATGATGCAGGTTGGTCTCTTGCGAGTTCGGATGTAAGGTTCCCTGGGTTGATAGGCAGGCTAATGATACCATCTGCCTTGTATCTCCTGGCGAATTCAACTCCATGGGCCCAAGCGCCACACTTACTGATGCCGTATCGCTCAGTGGATGGTGTTGGGATATGATAGTCGAGATTGTCCAGGGAAATACCAGTGTCCTTAGTTGCAAAGAGCTCGAGGCCGAAAGAAGACAGCCAAACGACACGCACGGAATTGGGTGACTCCGTCTTAGCAGTCGCCACGAGAGTTGGCGTGAGCAACTTTGTGAAAAGGAAAGTGCCGACACAGTTCACACCAAGAGACATCTCATATCCCTGGGTAGTCCTGGTGAGTGGATCGGTGGCCATGAGTCCCGCATTGTTGAACAGAACATTGAGTTTCGTTTCTTGGGCAAGGAATGTATTTGCCGCGGTCTTTACCTGGTTGAGATCACTCAGGTCAAGATTCAGAAAGACCAGAGATCCTTTCGAAGCTGGAGCGGACCTCTCGATATCCGCAATCGCCTCCTCAGCCCTCTGCTGTGAACGTGCAGCAATGTAGACTTTGGCATTCTTAGCATAGAGCATGCGGGCCAGCTCTTTCCCAATGCCAGTGTTGGAGCCTGTCACAACGTAGATCTTGCCGAGCAGATCTGAAACATCTTTCTCGGTGAATTGTGGCTTTGGAGGAAAGAATTGCGTCCAGGAACTGGAGAATGAAGGCATAGTGAGGGTAGAAGACGAACGAAAAAAAGAGGGGTGGACGAATGCAGCGTTCCGTCAAGGCGTTGAGATTTTCTCAAGGCTACATACTGACTATGAGAGCTCCAGATCGAGCGTTCGAGTTCCCGTCATGACAGACACACAGCGATCACATGCGTCCCGACTTCGATTGGTTCGCTTGATCCCGGTAAGTCGGATGGCTGCACAGGCCGACCGAACGTGCGTCCGATGGTGACTCGGGAATGTTAGCGAATCAGAAGCCTGTACGCTTTCGGCCACTATAAGCTTTCGCCGTATCAATCTCTCGCAAAGCCGATGAAGCCTTGGAACTGAGAGTAGCCTGGTGTGGCTTGATGTGTTTACCGATTGACGTACCCCTCCCAATCGGTATCCAGCTATGTAGAATGGGGATATAATATGACAAGAGCACAATGAGGCTAGTTCGCACTGTACCAAAAATTTAACTTCTTTCCAATTTCCCCACTCCATGAGCACCTTCCAAGGTTGCTTGGAAAAGAACATGGCCATTCCTGGGGTTCAAACAGCCCTTGTTCAGACTGGGGCGATATTTTCCGGCCCGGGGCTACCTTTGACGGTATCTGAATCAGTCATCATACCAGAACTCCCAACATCCCATCATGTACTGGTCCGCGTCCTGGCCGTCGCGTTAAATCCGACTGACCACAAAATGGTCACACACTTTCCAGTATCCGGGAACCAGGTTGGCTGCGATTTCTGCGGAATCGTCGAAAAGACCTCACAGAGCAGCACCAGCTCATTTCCTGTTGGAACAAGGGTGTGTGGAGGCACGTTCCCATACAGCCAGACTGAGTCCCAGAGCGGAGCATTCGCCCAATGGATTTCTGTGGACTCCCGATTGATACTCAAGGTCCCTGACAGCATGGACGATTTTCAGGGCGCAGCTCTAGGAGGCGTTGGATGGGGCACAGCTGGACTGGCGTTCTATGACTCTGAAGCACTTGACCTTAAGGGATCGCCTTCGAAACCGACCACAACCAATGAACCTGTTTTAGTATATGGTGGAGCTACGGCGAGTGGAACCATGGCTTGCCAGCTGTTGAAATTATCCGGTTACGCACCCATTGCTGTCACCTCAACGGCGTCGGCCGCATTAGCCATCAAGCATGGTGCTGTCGGTATTGCCATCTACACTTCGCCGAATTGTGTGCAAATGATCAAAGAAATGGCGAATGGAAGACCTATTCGGAAAGTGCTGGACTGCATTACCAGCGGAGAATCCGCCGCGCATTCGTTCGGCGCGATGGCAAGAACTGGGGGTCGGTATGTTTGTCTCGAAGAACTCGACAAGGCCCTTCAGACGCGACGAGCTATTCGCACCAAAGAAGTCATGGGATATGAAGGTTTGGGCGTCAGAGTCGATCTTGGGCCAACTCCTTATTCTCGCCAAGCAAATCGAGAATTATTTGATATTACCGCTCGGGTTGCCGCGGAGATGCAGAGGGCGATTGATGTAGGGTCGCTGAGCCCCCATCCCGTTAGGGAGGTGCCTGGAAAATGGGAAGGGATAATTAATGGATTGAGTATGCTTCAACGGGGTGAAGTGCGAGGGCAGAAATTAGTGGTACGGATTGCACCATAGAGTGGATAGGTCAGACCACTTCCTTAAAACTAGTGTAGCAAATAAATCAATGCACTCAAATAACCTAAAATCGTCCTTCCCGCCAGGTAGGTTGCGAAGGACGTGTAAAAGACAATCAAGAATCTGCGTGACTGGTGCAGAGGAGGATAGTCGTATTACGAAGGGTATCTCAAGAACATATTTGATTTCTGATAAAGCAGCAGAGAAGAACATGCTAAGTAGATGAGATAGTAAGAATGTTTATGCTCTTTCATTAGAGTTGCATCTAAGAGAATCTTTCACTATTTTTCCAGAATCAGACTTCCTTCTAAGTTTTACGCTGCCCCATTGACTTAAGTTCAGTGTCTCTTTAGGCTACCCTGCTGATCCTTGTATTGAGGTCTATAGTCCAGACAGCTACATTGTCCTCATTCCTCCTTTCCTTCCGCCTTCGATTTTTTAACGCTCATCCATGGCATTGCCAAAGCTCCCATAACTGATACCGCGCTCAGTGCGGCAGAAGCTAAGAACGCTCTTGTCAAGGCCGTATTGTAAGCCAATATAACACCAGGCAGCATTTCTGCAGAGACCACGCGCCGAAGATCTGTGGCCCCTGCACTGAGGACGGTGGCCGGATCCAGGGACGGTACCAACTGGTGTAGTGACTTCACGAGTTGGTTGGTGAAGATAGATTGCGCGATGCTCACGAAGATTGTGCCCCCAAGTGTTTGGACAAGAATGATCGCAGATGATCCTGTAGCAACGTCTTTAACATCCAAAACCGTCTGGACGGCTACCAGCGGCTGTCGTGATCCCATTCCGTACCCAAGACTAAAAAGTATTTGGTAGCCGATCCATACCCGACTGGAGCTATCTGGCTTCCAAGTTGAAATCATCCCGGCACCGATGGACATGATGACGCTCGAGGCAATCATAAATGGAGTATAATAGCCAAGCTTTGTAACAAGCCCACCGGAAATGATCGAGAGAATAATAGTGGTGATGAGCATGGGTAAATTGCGAACACCTGAAACAACAGCGGAAGTGCCCTGTACGGCCTGGAACCAAAGAGGGATGTAGTACACCATCAAGAAGAATGTTGCTCCGCTACAGAAACCGAACCAGCAGCCAGCCCATATAGATCGATTAGCGGCAATCCGAGGAGGGATGGTTCCATTATCCTTTTGGCGATATTGAACGTAGATGAAGGCCATAATTAGGATCCCGAATACGACCAAAAGCCCGATGATTCGGCCACTGTCCCATTCGTACTTCGTCCCGCCCCATTGCAAAGCAAGCAACAAGGAGATGATTGCAGGCATGAAGAAGAATGTTCCAATCGGGTCGAAATGATTGATGCGCTCAAGCAGAGTCTCGTCCTTTGGTATATCAAGTTGATTCGGGCTTTGGAAAAAGAAAATTATCACGAAGATGGTGACAGCACCAACTGGTAGGTTCACCCAGAAGCACCACCGCCATGACTATAATATGGATCAGTAGATTCATTAGACGAGGGCTCTGGGATATTGATACTTACCACTTTGTCGGTAAACGCACCCCCAAGAAGTGGGCCGGCAATGGAGGCAATACCGTACATGCCTCCAATGACACCAATATACGCCGGTCGTTTTACAAGAGGAACACTATGTCCGAGAATAAGCAACGCACCAGAAAATATCCCAGAAGATCCTAGTCCAGCAACGGCCCGGCCGATTATCTAAAGACGAAACCACAAGGTTAGCGCAGTTTTAGTAAGAACCTTGATTCAGGAGCCAGTGCGTAAATATTGAACCACTACCTAGGCGGCATCCAAAAACAATGTTTGACTAACAAACATATACATAGTAGCCGGGGTTTACGTACTAGGGCTGTCGAGTTCGGGGCTGCACCGCAAACCACGCTGCCGAGCTCAAATATGCCAATAGAAATCAGAAACAGCCTTTTAATGTTGAAATATGTATAGAGCTTTCCGAACAGGAGCTGAAATGCGGCGGTTGTGAGGAGGTACGCTACCCGAGTGAGCATGGCTTCCTCTTCGAAATGACGATTACATACCACTCCCATACCAGCCCACATCATCTAGGCTGTTGAACTGATCGGTGATTCTTGGAATCGCCGTCGTGATAATTGAGTTGCTGTCGGCACGCATCAGTAAGCTAAGTCTTGATGGCAAGGTCCATACATACTCAAGAGCCATTAGGAAGACAGCAAGACATAGAGCAAGAATGATAAGCCCAAGCTTTACTCCCTCGGGATATTCCTTGCCATTCTCTTGGACGCCCTGTTCCGCATCATCGATTCCTTTTGGCCTATCGTCTAGCTTCTCGCTGTCCGTCGAGTTATCAGAGTTGTGTCCGCTCATGTCTGTGGTGTTTCCCTTTTCGAATCGGGAAAATTGTGCGACGAGCAGATTTACAGAGAATTGTGCAGGTCTCCAGGTACACCAAGCAAGTAAAGCAGTCTTGAGTACGGGACGACCAGGGTTGTGCACGGTCAAGATCCCGTGGAAGTCTTTCAGAGTTAGGACAGCGCAAGTCCCAAAGACATTGGAAATGTTGGAGGGAAGACGGTTGGCTCACTCGGGGCGGTGTCATCTTCAGACTGGGGGCCCAAAGCATCCGAATATATTGAGACGGAGGGGTGTATCCAATCGGAGCGGACAAGGCATCCGAAATCATTGTTGGGTCTGTGCCGGGTCCGAGCGTGCTAGATTGGGGTACTCGGGTTTCTGAGCTAGCTTCTTTTGGACAGGGGTAAGTTCTCCCCGTTTCCGGCTTAGTCATCTGCGCTGGGCAATAACATTTCGTCTCGTCCGAAGGCATGGCACACGACACGTATCAATCACCACCGGCCTCGCCGTATCCCAATCGCATTGAGTCTTCGGAGGCAGCCATGGTGGAGGCCGATGGCTCTGGTCTTGTCAGCCTCCATGGCCCACGTGTTTCCGATGCCGTGTGCGCCGGATCCGTTCGATTTGCCATTTCGGACGGGGATCTGTACACACGAACGCAATGTTCGAAATGGCGATGCCCTGGAGGTGCGTCACTCGGATGGGTGCATAGCCTGGGTGACCGAAGCAGGGAAAGTAGTCTGTAGTGCGGCATCCTTTTAAGCTACGAATACACGATACCTTGAGCTTAATGGAACAAGTATTCGATACTTCTGAGATCAATCGCTAAACTTAAACCCTCTTTCACATCTATCTCAACATACTGTACGAATCGCTCTCAACGGCGACGCTCCTGGGTTCGCGAAATCGCGATCGTTTGTATTTGTCTATTCCTCTTTACTTGACCCTAAAGTGATCGGTAATCGTATTCAAGAAGAATAGTCCCTCAAGGTATGCTCCCGTTTCTCAAGTGGTACCTAGGTAGAGATACTAAATGGGCAAGTTTGGTGGTATTACCTCTCCTGCGCTAGGACAACCCGACATCGTTAGCACTAGCAGCGCGGCAATCTTTCTCCAAATACTTCGGCCGCTCAAGCATTATGTCTCCCAAACGCAATGAGCCCATAGCTATTGTGGGCAGCGCCTGCCGCTTTGCAGGAGACGCCAGTTCCCCTTCCAAGCTCTGGAATGTTCTTCAACACCCGAAGGACTTGCTCCAGGAGATACCAGAGAGTCGATTCAATGTGAACGCCTTCTACCACCCAGAGGGGTCCTATCACGGGCACAGTAATGTCAAGAATGCGTACCTTTTAAATGAGGATATATCAGCTTTTGACGCCGAGTTCTTCGGCATCAAGGCTGCTGAAGCAAAGGCAATGGATCCACAACAGCGACTTTTGATGGAAACGACATATGAGGGGTTGGAGGCCGCAGGGATGCCCATCACCAATCTAAAAGGGGGCGACACCGCCGTTTATGTTGGTGTCATGTTTAACGACTACGCTTGCATGCTTCTTCGCGACTTTCAAGATATTCCGACGTATTATGCAACTGGCACTGGACAAAGTATCTTATCTAATAGGATTTCATACTTTTTCGATTGGCATGGACCCTCGGTTACCATCGATACGGCCTGCTCTTCCAGCTTGGTAGCTGTCCATATGGCCGTCCAGGCTTTAAGGGCCGGCGACTCCCGAATGGCAATAGCTTGCGGATCTAATCTGATATTGGATCCTATGAACTTTGTCATCGAGAGCAAGTTGAAGATGTTATCCCCAGACGGCCGCAGTCGTATGTGGGATCAGGCAGCAAATGGTTACGCTCGCGGTGAGGGTGTAGCAACACTGGTACTAAAGACCTTGAGCGCTGCTTTGGAAGACGGCGACCACATTGAATGTATCATCCGGGAAACAGCACTGAATCAAGTAAGTATCTCCTTGTGTGTTCTGTCTCAATTTTACTAATGAGGTAGGATGGTGCTACCGGAGGCATCACAATGCCCAGCCCGTCGGCACAAGAAGCGCTGATTCGCAGCACCTATGCAAAGGCTGGGCTTGACCTGCTCTCCGCGAAAGACCGACCACAATATTTCGAGGCGCACGGCACTGGCACTCCCGCAGGGGATCCTACGGAGGCAGAGGCTGTATATAACGCATTCTGGGGTGCTGGCACACTCGAGAGCGGTCTAGACCTTAATGGCGGCAACCCTCTGTATGTGGGGTCCATCAAAACAGTCCTTGGCCATACCGAAGGGACTGCTGGCGTGGCAGCGATCCTCAAGGCTTCGCTTTCTCTGCAGAACGGCACCATTCCTCCCAACCTTCTCTTCGAAAAGCTCAGCGACCGCGTCGCTCCATTCTACAAGAACGTAGAAATTCTGAAATCCCCAAAGACATGGCCAGATGTCAAGGGTGCACCAAGGAGGGCCAGCGTAAACAGCTTTGGCTTTGGTGGGGCGAATGCTCATGCCATCCTTGAGCGTTATGTCAACGAACCAGCCTCCATCGACCCTCAGCTGAATGGAGACGTCAATATATTTACCCCACTTGTATTCTCCGCCTTCTCAGAGACTTCGCTTCGGGCGAATATGTCTTGCTTCAAGGACTTCCTTCTCGACCACCGAGATTTAAATCTTCGAAATCTGGCGTGGACACTCCGAGAACGTCGTTCTCTACTCCCTTATAGGGCAGCATTCACCGCCTCATCTGTAGAGGATTTGGGCGTCCAGGTCGCGGCCAAACTTGAGGATGAAAATACCAGCCTCGGTACCAAGTCGATGTCAGCTGCCCGAAGAACGAACTCGAGGCTTCTCGGAGTATTCACAGGCCAGGGTGCGCAATATGCTAGAATGGGTGCGGAACTGATTGAGAAGTCGCGAACGGCTAGAGCTATCATTGAGGCACTGGAATCAGACCTAGCAAACCTCCCGGATGGTCCCACTTGGTCTCTTCAAGCAGAGATCCTTGCTGCAGCCTCCTCCTCCCGTATCAACGAGGCTATCCTCTCACAGCCGCTTTGCACCGCTCTCCAGATCCTGTTGGTGGACATTCTCCGTCTGGCTGGTGTAGAGTTTGACGCTGTGGTTGGACATTCCTCCGGCGAGATTGCGGCGGCATATGCCTCCGGTCACCTCACAGCTCGCGATGCCATCTGTGTCGCATATTACCGCGGCTTGCACGTGCAGAAATCATCAAGTCCCAATGGTGACGTCAAAGGCGCGATGATTGCTGTTGGAAGCTCGTTGGAAGACATAACCGAACTCTGTGAAGACGAGGCGTTCTTGGGACGGTTATCGATCGCTGCAAGCAATTCTTCATCTAGTGTTACGGTGTCCGGAGACGAGGATGCCATTACCGAGCTACAGATGATCCTTGACGACGAGAAGAAATTCAACAGACGCTTAAAGGTGGACAAGGCATATCATTCCAAGCATATGCTCACCTGTTACAAGCCATATGTGGCGTCTCTCAGGCAATGCGGTGTCAACATCCAGGCTCCACGTACCGCTCGTACCTGTACCTGGTTCTCCAGCGTCTACAACCGACCGGTTGATTCAACGATGGAATTGTCTGACACATACTGGGCTGAGAACATGACAAAGCCTGTGTTGTTCTGCGAGGCCCTTAGCACTGCTTTGGCGGCCGGCTCTTACGATGTAGTACTCGAAATCGGAGCCCACCCCGCTCTCAAGGGGCCCGCGACGCAGACTATCCAGGAGGTCTTGGAGAAGGAGATCCCGTATTCCGGTGTGCTCTCCAGAGGGACTAGTGCTATTGGAGCGAGTGCGACTGCGCTCGGCTTCCTGTGGCAACATCTGGATAAGGCCAGCATTGACTTGGACGCTTACGAGGGGGCCATGAATGGCGATAAACGCAAATTTTCTGTCATCAAGGGTCTTCCTACCTACCAATGGAATCACGGAAACCAGTATTGGCACGAATCGCGAACCTCACGAAAAATGCGCACGCGGCCCCATGCGGTTCACTCCTTGCTAGGGGATATCACCACCGACTCAGCTCCTCATCACATGAGTTGGAGGAACTTGCTTCGTGAGAGTCAGATGGAATGGGTTTCTGGGCACAAGGTCCAATCGCAAACCGTTTTCCCCGCCGCCGGCTATCTAACTACTGCCTTAGAGGCAGCGCGGTGTATAGCTGAGAACGCAGGTAACGATATTCGTCTCATCGAACTTAAGGACTTCGTTATCCACCAGGCATTGGTCTTTAGTCAGGACGATGCAGGTATAGAGGCTTTTACATCGATGGCAAATATCGCAAGAGATGGCAATGATCGCATTCGGGCCAAGTTCACGTACTCCGCTGCTATGGATACACACGCGGAGGATCTGACTTTGGTTGCGAGCGCCGAAATAGAGATTCAGCTAGGGAAAACCTGCGCATCTCTGCTTCCAGTACGAAAACCCGCTTTGTCTCATGTCGTCGATGTCGAGCCCGAACGGTTTTATTCAGCTCTTTCAGAGTTGGGTTACGAATTTGGCGGTCGCTTCCGCTCATTGGGTGGCCTACAAAGAAAACATTACCGAGCGACCTGTTCGATGCAAATGCGGCCGGCTGAAGAAGGTGCAGCACCCCTGCTCATTCATCCTGCAGAACTCGATGCTGCCCTGCAATCGGTCATTTTGGCTTATTCCTATCCACATGATGAGCAACTTCGGAACTTGCACCTTCCCACGACGATCCAGCAGATTAGGATCAACCCTACCCTCCTTGGAGGCGATCGAAATCAGGAAGAGTCGTTCTCTATAGATTCTGCTATCTCTCCTAGACAACCAGGACAACGTGGCATCACTGGCCATGTTGAGGTCTTTTCTCAGAGAAGCTCAAACGCGGTAATCCAAATTCAAGGAGCCAGTTTCATGCCTCTTGGCGGCGGGGCTGCGGAAGAAGATAGAAGAGTCTTCTCCAGAGTCCACTGGGTCAATAGTCATCCAGATGGCATCGAAGCGGGCCAAGATATTCCCTTAACCGAGGCTCACCGCGACACCGTTCGGCTTTTAGAGCGTATCGCGACATTTTATCTGCGCAAGTTCGACAAGGAGATCCCCGCGAACCATCCTATGAGATCAGAATTCACCACCAAATGGTATCTTAACTACGCTCGTTATATCGCCGACATGGTGGAGACTGGCAAGCATAAATGGGCACAAGAAGAGTGGCTGAACGATACGATCGACGACATCAATAAAGCCAGCGAGCCCTTCAAGCATCTTCCCGATGTGCAGATTATGCACATAACTGGACAGCAGATGCAACGTGTCTTCAACGGAGAGACTACTATCCTGGAGCAGTTCCGTGCTACCGACATTCTCGATCGCTACTATGCTAATGGTTTTGGTCTACGAGAGTCGGGTCAGTGGGTCAGCAGAACCGTCAAGCAACTTGTTGATCGCTACCCCAGTATGAATATCTTAGAGATAGGTAGGATCCAGACCTGAAATTATGAATACCGATCATTCACTGACAATGTCCTCAGGTGCCGGAACAGGCGGAGCCACTAAAGCTATTTTCCGTGAGATTGGCCAGAGTTTCCGATCTTACACGTATACCGACATATCAGCCGCCTTCTTCGAAAATGCTGCGACAAACTTCTCTCAGCACAGAGAGCGAATGATATTCAAGACTTTCGACGCGGAGAAAGACCCCGTATCCCAAGGGTTTACAGAGGGCACCTACGACATGATTGTTGCATTCTTTGTCATCCATGCAACAAGCGATCTTGAACGAGCCCTCCGTCATATTCGCAAGATGCTGAAGCCAGGCGGCTTCCTAGTTGTTGGGGAAGGCCAGGAAGGTATGAACGGTGTCGCTAGCAGCGGCTTCATCTTCGGCACTCTCCCGGGTTGGTGGCTAGGAACTGATACCGGCCGAGTTCTGTCTCCTCACGTCTCGCCACAGGAATGGGACGAGCTGCTCAGAAAGACAGGCTTCTCTGGCGTTGATGCCTCCCCCCGGAAAGAGTTCGAGGATGTCTTGAATGTTTTCCACTTCGTTTCCCAGGCCGTCGACGAAGAAGTCCAGTTCTTCAGAGAACCCCTGTCGTCGTCCTGGCGACCGTCACCAATCAAGAAGTTGGCAGTCATTGGTGGTCAGACTGAGCGCAGCTTACATCTTGTAAACGGTGTCAAGGCTCTTCTTGGCAAAGACTTTGCCAACCAAGTGTACCACTACAAGTCGCTCTTAGATGTTGACTACAATGTCGTTGACAGTGATTCGACAGTCATCAGCTTTACGGAGCTCGACGAACCGGTCTTCAAAAACATCACACCTGAAGCATTCAACGCTTTCAAAAGCATGTTTCAATCCGACAAGAATTTGCTCTGGGTTACTAGCGGTCGGCGCGACGACGAACCCTTTTCCAATATGACCATTGGTTTCGGCCGCGTGGCAACCCATGAGAGTCCAGGGCTCCGCCTACAGCAGCTAGATATCGCTGACCCAGCAAACACAACTCCTCAGACCATAGCCGAAATACTCCTGCGATTCCATGCCGGAAAATCAAAGAAAGAGGAGCTTCTATGGGCTGTCGAGCCTGAGGTGATTTTTGATGAGCATGATCGCCAGCTCGTCGCGAGACTCCGTCCCATTCCAGAGCTTAATGATCGATACAACTCTGCCCGCCGAACAATCATCCACGACTCCGACGTCAGAAAAGTACCAGTCACTTTACAGCACATCGAGGGTGGTCACATAATCAAGGAGCAGTCGAGATACGAACTATCTCTGATAGAGCATTGTAATAGTGAGGAAACCATTGAGCTTCATACTCTATGCGCTGTTTCTTCTGCACTCAAAACAATGGCAGGTTACAAGTACCTGGTTTTGGGAATCCAACCCGAGACGCAAAAGCAGTACCTCGTGCTCTCTCCAATTCAGGCGTCTATCCTCAAGGTACCTACCGCATCAGCAATTCCCGTTGAAGATTTGGGTCTTTCCAACAAAGCACTCCTTACTGCTGTGGCAGCTCAGATCATCGCTATGGCAGCTGTTGGTCCTCTTTACAAAGGCCAGACTCTGGTCGCTCACAATGTTTCACGGGAAATCGCCGCAGCAATTTCAATCGAGGCCAACATAATGAATGTAGACGTTGTCTTCACTACCGATTCCATGGATACTACCCCGGACACATGGATCAAGCTTCCGCAATATCTCAGTCGAGTCGATCTTGGCGAGGTCGTGCTTGCGAAACCATCAGCATTCCTTGGACTCTCAGCTACAGACACTCCTGCAACCGAGAATGAGGCCACGATGATCTCCATTCTGCCGAATGACTGTCATATCATGACAGCAAAGACTGTGCTTGCCGCAAAAGCTACAGAAAGCACCACTTCTACCGTCTTAGTTCTCGGGGATGTTGTACGGGGCGCCATTGAGAAGGTCCGGAGATATGTTGATAAGCAGCGGCCCGATACCACCATATCCTTTAGTCTCAGCGAGCTGGAAAATGGAAAACCCCTCCAAAATCCGTTGTCAGTGCTGGATTGGAGGGCAGCATCCGTTGTGCCCGTTCATGCCGCCAGAATCGACACCAGCCAAATGTTCAAGAGCACTAATGCTACCTATTGGATTGTTGGCATGGCTGGCGCACTGGGAATCTCACTATGCGACTGGATGATCGGCAATGGAGCTCGAAATCTTGTAGTAACGAGCAGAAACCCTAGAGTTGCTCCGGAGTGGATTGCAGCCCACAAACGAAAGGGTGCAACTGTCACGGTACTTCCCTGGTAAGTTTTAATATCGCCATACCCTCCTCAGTGGCCAAGTAGCTTCAGTACTAATGGAGACTAGTGATGTCACCGACGAAGCTGCCCTAAAAGCTGTCCACCAACAAATTTGCGAAAATCTCCCGCCCATTGTGGGAGCTATGAACGGAGCTATGGTTCTTCGTGACGTTTCCATACGCAACATGTCCTTTGCCGAACTGAGCGATGTGATTAGACCCAAAGTTTTGGGTACCATCCATCTCGATCGCATCTTCTATGATGTAGACTTGGACTTCTTCCTCCTGATATCCTCTATTAACTGCGTTATTGGCAACCTAGGCCAAGCCAACTATGCGGCCGCAAACACGTTCATGTGCAGTCTCGCGGCTCAGCGCAGGAAGCGCGGTCTCCGTGCTGCTGCCATGAACGGCGGAGCCATCATGGGCGCAGGGTACATGGAGCGGGAGTCTCGTAGGGCATTGGATCTAATTGTACAGAAACTCCACATGATGCGCATGTCAGAGGAAGACTGGAATCAGTCGATTTGCGAAGGTATTGAAGCGAGCCGCCTCGACTCAGTTGCAGGAAACGAGTTGACAACTGGGCTTTCGGACGTCCCCTATGATACCCCGAATGCCCCTTACTGGTTCCTGAATCCGATGTTCTCGTCCTTCATTGTCCAGCAAAAGGCAGATAGTTTGGTAAAGAACGAGGGCAAGGCCACGGCTTCCACCCAGGATCTTATCCAAGCCTGCACTTCTAAGGAAGACGTCCGTAAAATCATTGAGAGTAAGTACATCTTAATATCTTCACTCAGAGTACGAGAAGCCTAGTGGACTGACGATAAACACCAGAGGCCTTTGCAGCCCAGCTGCGCAACGTCCTACAAATGACTATGTCGGATACCGACCTGTTGGCCGCCCGAAGTGCGGAGATTGGCCTTGACTCTCTTGTCTCTGTCGACATTCGGTCGTGGTTCCTCAAGAACGTACAGGTCAGCGTTCCCGTTCTGAAGATCATGGGCGACGACACGATGGCGAACATTGTCCAATACGCTGTTGACAATGTCCCCGGCGAGCTCACGCCCCTCACGTCTGGCTCGGAAGCGGGTGAAGACAGCAGTGCAGACGCCAGTGCCACCGAAGACGGCTCAAGTGTCGAAGGCTGGCCCGGGCTCAAGCGCTCTGAGATTCCAACAGCCGCTACCACACCTTTGCCAGAGCGAGTTTCCTCGAGTGACGGGGGTATCCTGAAGTTGGCAGCCGACGGCTGCATCGATTGGGAGCAAGAAGCCCGCCCGGCCGCCGATCTCGCAGCACTTCCACGCATCGCCAATCCTGCGCCCGTGAACCCGCCGAACGTTATTGTTCTTACTGGTGCTAGCGGCCTTTTGGGTCATCACTTGCTGAACTATTTGCTGGATCGTACGTCGGCCACCAAAGTCCACTGTCTGGCAGTCCGACACCTAGCTTCCAAGTTGGCCAAAAACGAGCTCCCTCTAAATCCCCGAGTTGAGTACTACGACGGCCAACTGGCAGATCCATTACTTGGACTATCCCCTCAGCAAGCAACGGAAATTTTCAGCCAAGCTGATCTGGTCATTCACAATGGCGCGGACACGTCGCATCTCAAGTACTTCCAGGACCTACGCGACTCTAACGTGGGATCAACGAAAACGCTCACAAGGCTTTGTCTGCCTCGTCGTATTCCTATTCACTACATCTCATCTGCAGGACTCGCAGTACTGTTCAATGGGCCCGCTTTCCCGCCTGTACGGATGACTGGCCGTGAGCATTCATACCCAACCACAGATGGTGTGTTTGGATATATGAGCTCTAAATGGACGAATGAGCGGTTCCTAGAGCAGGTGCACGATCAGTACGGTCTACCCGTATGCATACATCGTCCCTCGACCATTCTCCGCGAGGGCGAGGACGCTATTGGCACCCGTGCGCAGCTTGATTGGGTGAATGCACTGCTGCATTGGGCAAGGGTAGTGGAGGCCGTGCCGCAGATCAAGAACAACACCGGCGCCCTCGATCTGGTGCGCATTAGTACAGCGTGTGAATCTATTCTGAGCCATGTTTTGGATGATAGTGCGAGGGCGAAGACAGAGGTTCGCTATGCCCATCAGGTTGGTGACATTGTCCTCCCTATGGATCGTTTGCAGGATATTGGACGCGAAGAGGGAAAGACATTTGTAGTGTTGCCCATGGGAGAGTGGCTGGCGAAGGCTGTTGCAGCTGGATTACACCCGGCTATTGCAACCTTAATCGAGATGATGGACGCGCCTGGTGCGCCGGACTACCCTCGCATTCTAAGGGAACCGACGGAGGCATGAAGTGGCGATTGAAAATTGATACGCACTACTTTAGGGTCGCTTTACGATTTGTTTTTGTTGGTATATATATTCCCATTTTCTCTTTCTTTTCTCCAATCACGCACGACAGTAATGTATCTAGCTTTGTTTCCATCGCAGCGCGTTGCTGGTAGTGCACATTTCATTTTTCCAATACTGAGAACTTTCATCTTCAGTTCCGCCTTTTCCCTATCACAAGGTCCGGAATGATAGGCCAAACAATGACATTACAAAAGATTTTTCACAGTATCATACCAGAATAATCATACCATAGTGACGCTGGATAACCTTAGTACGACCCTAGCAACCCATTGAAACTAGTCACCTGCATTTGGCGTCACTTCGTCTCTTACCTAGGAAGACGCTTGATCCTGGCTTCCGCTTGCATAACATGGCTCTAGCCATTACTACAACGACACTCATTAGTCACCACCCGCGTTGCCATGTCCTCATCACATTGAGCCTTTGGGTAACATTAATATGTTGGTTGTCGCAGAGAACGTGGTAAACCAAATGCAGTCGCAGTCTTCCATAACCCCTTCTAATGCTAATTGTACATCTTCCAAAGTGGCAGCGATTTCCTTATCGAGTCTGGTTCAATCCACTCGTCATAAATTCTGCCCAGCTCTTGATGCGTGATTGGTTTCTTTGGAAATTTGAGCTCCTTTGCAGCATCGTTCCATGTTTCTTTTATCGTAATCACACACGAATGGCCCACTAACCCCCAGTACGGATGTGTCTGCATGAACTTGTACCACCTCTTCGCGGTCCGAATCGCCACATACTCCGGAACAGCGTACCAGCACTCATGATACTGTGTCGGAAAAAATTTCCCCTGCCCACATCGCCCAGGCCTACTGAACTGTTCAAGTTCTGTACAGCAGAGACTTGCAATCCGCGAGGCTAATTGTGGATTCACGTTGTCGAAATTGGCCCCAGCGCATTTCTCGAGACCTTTGATGCCGCACGTATCTTGGATTCTGCGGATCAGAAGGTCGACGTTGACGGCGGTACCAATGTACACACAAGATTCCTGGTCTTTGCAGACCTTAGGGGCTTTCAGGATGTACACTGCTGCTGGATGCACAGCCATGGGCGCGAGAATTAGGTCTCGAAGTTTTTGGGCGAGCCTGGTTGGATGATCGACCAGAACTCCATCAGAATATACGTTACTCTGTCCAGTCGCTGGCCGGGAGTAACGCGGTACAGTCTCCGGAAGTGGCGCTATTCGAGGCTTACCACCACCGAGCCTCGGAGATGGATCTGTAGGTGTCGGTGGCGCCCATGGAGTACGAGCGTGGATTTCCGATTCCGTGGCGTGTTCAGTACGATTGCCCTTTTGCCGGAATGGAGACGTGGCGGCACTGTTGCGATTCCCAAGAGGTTTTAAAGTTGAAGTTTTGGGCTCGAAAGGTGATGCTGTCATTTTCGAGCAATGGAGGGCTGCTGAAGCCATGATGTTGGAGCCACAATGGCAGAATTTTAAGCCCAGGCCCTATACGCATAACAAACAGTTAGCTGGGGCACGAATGAATGCACTTCTTGTAGAGTTGACATAGTTTAGAAATGTAAAACTACTTACAGCCCCTATAACATCGAAGATGGTGGCGTTCTTAAAAGGAATATATCGAAAACCTGGAGACGGAGGGGGTAGGTGTTTTCCTGCACAAGAATTCATTCAGCATTGTGTACACCAAGTCCGAGACTCCAAAAGCTCACCTTTGTCAGAGCATCTAGGATGATCTCTATCTGTGTTCCCCAAAGTTTCAACGGGAACGTCGCTTGACCGAGAGCCAGTTATGTCGTCAGCGAATTGGTAATCTGGGGGTGCCGGTGCCCTTTGCGGACGTTTTGGTCTACTCTCAAATGTAAAATTTCTGCGACTCTTTCCCGAATACGACCCAGAAGGCCCGCCGCGAAAGATGAACTGCTGTTTGGTACCAGCCCTGCAGTTTTTTTGGGGTCGCTTACCCCCATCAAAAATCTTAGGTCTTTCGCCGAGTGAACTGCATGAATCGCGGCGGTTGGCTCTACGGGCGTCGTGCTGGTGACTGTCCATTGTAACTGGATATTGAAGTGCCTCTCGCGAATTAGAGTCGGAAGATCTTGACGAAATTCGACACCTGAGGAAGCGTTTTAGCCTGGAAAGGTAGGAAGGTTCCTAGAGGAGCTTCGATATTCGAGCAACAGTTGAACCGAAACGAAAATGACGAGCGATTGATTTACTTGCAAAGGGAAAATATAGAACGAGTTCTTCCACGCAGCATATAAAATTTGACAGAATGAAATACAGTTGCGTAATCTGGGCTCTAAACACACCGAAGGGAGATGTATAATATACATAGCGTCATTGCCCAGCAAACACTCGAGCTGGACGGGCTAGAGGATCTCAAAGGACGTGAGGTCGAAGACGCTAGCCGCGCGCGACGAGGCCGAAACTCTGGGGCTGAAAATATGTTTCAAAATACATTTAACAGAAAGGGAGAACGAGCAAAAGAGGTACTACAGCTACAGTGTAGCGACCGAAGTATCCAATCCCACCTCAACGGCAAGGTATAGGTAGATCCGTGCGTACCTCGATGTATGTAGGGGATAGGTCCGTGCACGATGTATATCTGGAGGGGGCACAGCCATGTCGACTTCGTGATGTGAGGCTGCACGGGCTCCAGTGTTTCAGTCCCCGGGTCCTCATCCTCGTTGGGTTTTTTTCGGTCAGCCATGCTGTGATTGGGTCACTCACACGGTTCGGTCGTTCGGTCCCCAACGAGAGGTCAGAGTTCAGCTCCTTCCCAAACACACACTTTTGAAACTCTCTCACCACCATCTGCATCTGTTAAACCGACTCCTAATTGTATAACAGCCTCAGGCCAATAGCCCAACCAACGTCCGCTGTAGGTGGTATTCGGTCGTACGGATATTCCAGGTTATCACAAAATGGTGGAGCACACAATAGTCTGTTCAAAAGCCCTGCATATAGAGCGATCAGGCAAGTACTCCGAGGAGGTGATTAGCAACGCAGATTCCTTCGCGTGCAAAGTACCAAGATATCCGAGGAGATTCATCGCCGCGCTGATAAATATGTATTCACAGTCACTGCAAAAGGTTGATCATAGCCCAATGTTACTAAACAAAACGACATGATTTATTTTGTTTATTTTCATAGATTTCGAATCGCATCTTCTTAATCAACACTTGAAGACTTTCCCCTATAGTGTTCTGGTTAGCGACTGTCGTGTTTTTTTCCGCTGCGAAGTGTTTGTTGTTCATAACCTGGTTTGGTGGGGCATTCCACTATGTGCGTTGATCAATCCCCTTCAAAAAGGCTACGTAGCTCCGAAGTTTAGCTAGACAGCTACTTAACAGTAGACCTTCCTTCATTAAATCTAAACTATGTATGTAACTCCTCGGAAAGACATTTCATCCTAGCACAGGTGCTCCCAAATGCACAACACGGCACCATCAAATAACTACACCCATTAGTCACCACTAGCCTCGCGATGGACGACTAAGAGTCGACCTGATGAACGATAAGTACGAAGACAAAGGGAACAAGCCCGGAAATTGCGAATATGCGGAACATTTCAAAGGGCGATATACGTGTCAAAGGAGACAGGAATGGCTGCGTCGAAGATATGAACACGCAGTCAAAGTCATAGGTGGAGATCTGGGACCAGTAATGCGACTGTCGGACAGTCGGAGAGCAGTGGGATCATCGAGGGTAAATGGAGGAGTCTGCTGAGAGGAGCTTACTGGTTACTGCACTGCGGATCGTTTTCCACTCAATGAGTGGAAAACCCCTACTTAGACTTATTTTCTAAGTATAATTGTCTAATTTTTCACTAAGTTAGTGAATCTACTTAGAGATTTTCGAGTCTGGTGCTGGGGTGGGTGCTGAGGTAGGGCCCCCCACCCTCCTTCACCAGCGGGCTTGACTCACCCACACAGACTATATAACCCTCCCTCCCTCCCTCCCTCCCTCCTTCCATCTCTCCTCTACTCCTCCTCCATCTCCATCGCCCGCAACTGAGTTGTAATAAGTCCATAGGCCAGGAAATGTCGCACGGTCGACCATATAGTGCGGCCAGTAGCCCATGAGAGTAGAGCTTGCGTCTCCAGTTTCAAGGATTTTGCAATTCCTACATTCCCAGTAGTTATACCGTTCCATTGACAAATATCAGTTTCTGTCTCGAGATGGCACGCTCTTGGAAAGTCCAGGCTCGCATATGCCACTTGTGCAGATAAGATTTCTCCTCTTCTTCAAAGTTGCTACTCAGAAGACAAAGATCTGGGGAAAATTCAAACATCCTAGGACGATATTGACGCATCTGGGAAGACAATCCAATTCCACGTAGGCCATGGTCGGCTCTCTCCCCATCGACAGCTATCACTGTGATGAACGCATTCTCATAGATTGCAGCCATTTGGGAAAGTTGCTTCTTCTTGTACTCTTCGTTGTCCTGGATGATGCAAAGCCTGTCGACCCACAGATATTTGATTCCAAGCTTTGACGCTAGGTGGATAGTGTCTCGTACAGTCGCTGGAAGGCTGAGCACTTTCGACGGTCCGGGCAGAGATCCTGGTGTCTTCAGGGATTCCATTCTCTTTTGTCTTGCTTGAGCGCCGGCTTGAGCACCCCAAACATAGCTCAAAGCCATGTACCGGGAATCATGTGGCAGCTCCACTAAACAGTCGCTCTCCACATCAATTACAGTCATTGTGTGTTGAGGCAGCAGTATTCTGGGACCCAAACAGGCTCTTGAGTGCTCTGAGGCACAGCTATTAGACCATTCACGTACCTTGACAATATCTATGTGACTGGATCTTGGACCGAAACGATCCAAATTGGACCAAGAGGGTGACTCTAATTCAAGAAGGTATTGTGGTGCATCCTGTGGCGACTCCATCAACTAGAACCTTATATTTAGTGCGAGCTTCAAATAAGGTTCAAGAATCATACCAAACTATCTTCAGACCCTTGGCTCCGGGCCATCTAAGGTCACCGTCGTCTGCCAGATTTTGCGCCACTATTGGGTGCAGCTGGAGTGAAATGATCAGGTGATGTGATATGCTGTTAATCATATAGCCCGCCCTCCGGTAAATTTGAAGTACGATGCGAGAGCCTGACAGGTTGAACAATGCGCGCGATTCTCGAAGTCCGTGGTTACCGAGGTCGATCCTATCAAATTCCGGGTTATCCGGACCTAAATCCCAAGTATAAGACTGCGGCCCTAATTCCACGGCCTTATAAACCTTCTCAACTACCTCAGCGCATATTTTGCAGGACGAGTTAACTTCAGGTCTTTTTGAAGCTGAACCGGGTGATTCCATCGTTTTGCAATTGCCTCACAGAGAGGTAGGCAGCAGCGAGGCTGCGGGTCTCCTGGTTCCCAATTGGCTGAGTATCGTGTTCAAAAAGAAGTTAAATCCACTTGCGCACCAAGATCCAAAGGGTGACCAGAAAGTAACAGTGAGGTCGTAAGAGAGGTAAGAAGCATGTGGGGAGTGTTGGGCCATGGAGTTGCTGACGCCTAGAAATGCGTAACGTCGGCTATGTATGAACAGCAGCGAGATTTGCTTTTTCTACAATGAGCTGAAGCCACTGCACCACCACCGCAGGATCCCGCTTCCATGAGTGGAGACTCCGGGTTTTCCTGGAGCCTGCTCTTCGCTTGAGCGTGGCCAAGAAGGATACTTCATGCACAAAGACAGTCAACCAGATATACGCAAGCAGGCAGACACCCCCCAATCCTCAATTAACATACTACATATACGTTCCCCATCGCCCATCGCCATCCCCACCAAACCATGCAGCCATGCGTACATACTCTCATATTCACCTCTGCACCAAGTAAGCAAGCCAATCCATCCCTCTGGATCCCGCAGAAAAACCCAACCTAAGAACAAAATCACGTACACGAAAGACCACCCGACGTATCTACCATCATCCCCCAGAACTCGGATCCGAGTCGATATGCTCGGAAGAATGAAGTGAAGTACCGCCTTCCTCTCTCGCCTACCTATTGGTTACTTAATTCAGCCCCTCAATCCCCTGACTAAGCCTATCCTCCATGATCTTGATCAAGACAGGCGGGACCGCTTCATCCGTCGCCCTTATCGTGATACGATACATCTGTCTCACATTAGCCACTCTCCCAATTCCCACATCATCAATATCTCCCTTACTCACCTGCGTATCGAAATTCGGCTCCAACCTCAACAAGCAGCCAAATTTGCCTCCCTCGCCGGTATGTAGTACCGTAGCGCCGACGATGTTCTTGCCATTCGGATCAACGCCATCCAGAATTCCCCATTTGAACCCTTTTACCACCTTCCTCACAAACTCCATATTCATCGTTCGCCCCTTGCTCACTAGCCCGAAGATGGACTGCGCCTCGCGGGGCGCTCCGCCAATCTGTTTCCAGCGCTTGAAGAAGTCTTCTGCCGATAACTCCGCAGCATCCATGTACTTGTGCAGTACGACGGGGAGTTGGAGTGTCAGCGCCTGCAGGGCGCCTGCCAGGTACGAGACACGGAAGGTAGGGGGGTCGGCGAAGATGTTCTTAGCTTCGAACATGATGGTTTGGTGAGTTTGGCCATCTGGTGGGATTACGATATCTGGGAGACCTTTGATGTCTGTTTTCAGGGCCTCGGCGGACCGGTTGTCGAGCGTTGTGGTGAAAGAGCCCATGGGGAAGGACGACCGGTTGGTGAAGTAGAAGATGACGCAGCCAAGTTGGCCACGATATTCTGTGCGAAGGCCGATTTGGATCTGGGCGTCCTCGTATAGCACGCCTTCTGATCGGAGGAGCAGGCGATTATACCCGATTTCCCAATCTGGACTCAAATGCGCCGCACTAGCGAGGTTGGGCGCCTTCAGCACCTTGTTCGTGTCAATATTCATGTCGAGTCCTGCTAAGTCGCTCGAGATTGCGGCCACGCCGTTCGTTCCGTTTGCTGGGGTAGTGTCTTTTCGTACAGGTCCAGCATTGGTAAAACTTCGCTTCAAACCCGTCTGGCTCATGGTCAACTCTTTGGCATCCGCATTAGCGGCCCTTCCACCAACTACCCAGGTCCGCTTATCGCTGGTCGTAGCATGCTTCTGGTGCAGTCGAGATAGCAGTGCCGAAGCCCGCTCGGGGAATGGAGGCATTTCGTCGCACACGGTCCGTAGTAAATCGTCAGTCGGTAATGTGGCAAGCGCAAGGTATTCGCATGCTCGCTGCTGTAGTTCCGAATCAAGGGAGTGACTATAGGCTCGGAACGATTGCAGAAGCTGGGGCTTGATCTCGGGGAACAAGTTGACGAACTTGATAAAGGCAGAGAGCAATATGGCTCTCGTACTAGATGAGCAACCGCGCATCTTCCCGTTCATTGCTAGATATTGCTCAATCGGACTGCATCCCTTGCTGTCTGCAATGAGATGGCCAAACTCGCCGAGTAGATAGCCTCCGATTTTGACAAGGGTCTCGTGGCAGTCACCCTTGATATATGTCAATATATTCTGAGCAGCGTATACTTGAAGCTCCTCGTTATTCGTGACGATTTGAATGACTCGCTGCCAGACTTCATCGCTGACGTGGTCGCCAGCCATTGCGATCAACCGTAGTGATATGTCGACGTACCACTGAACATCGGTGGCGTACTTTTCAGTCAGAATCGCAATTTTCAGCACCATCTCTTCTCTTATTGCGTAGTCCGCGGATTGAAGATATCTCAGGAGTTCGTTGACAATGGCCTGGGCATTCGTAGGATCGCACATGCTGTACAGCAAATCGAGACCTTGTCTCCGCACACTAATATCCCTGTCCCGTAGTGATCCGATAATGATGCTTTGGTGCTTTTTGATGGGGTCCAGGGTTTCTGATCGAGCTGCCAGATGCGTCATTGCTTCCAGGCCGAGGTAACGCACATTCGTCTCTCGAGATGCGATGAATTTGCCAAGCCGGGTAGAAATCTGCACCATGAGATCTTGCTCCGTATCCAGGTGAATAACAAGGTTGATGGCTTCAAAGAGAACTGCATTCTGGGCGTTGTTCTGCTGCACATTCTTGGGCATCTCGAGCGCGGAGTCCATTATCTTTTGCAATGCTTCTCGGAGGAGCTTCTGAATATGTGTGTCCTCTGCTTTCGTTAGACCCAATGTGTACAAGCCGTGAAGAGGAAGATACTGACCAGGAGGTGGATAATACTGAAGTAGTCTCAGGAGTTTAACTTGTATCCAAGGGCAAGGTACTTTGTAGTAGAAGTAACCTTCGGCGCATTCGTTGTCCACCACAATCCGCTTGAGTCTGTTCGCAGCTTTGACGTAGCTTCCCTTGTACTGTTCTGGGTTATCCTGGACCAGAGCCATGACCAGTGAGCTGACGGACAGCGCGACACCCATGTCCGGGTCGTCCATTAGAGATATTATCCGCTCTGCCCATTCGTTCTGTACAATGCCTGGGTATTTTCGGTATAGACGGAGGAGCGTGAGGGCAGCTTTCTTCTTCACGAATGCCTTGCTTGCCCTGTTTCCGGTTAGCTATAATCCCCGGAGACTCCAGAGCGGATCACACTGACGGTGAAATCAAAAGTCGATGTACATCAGAGCTCAAAGCCTCTCCCATCTCTTTCCCGCCCACATTCGCGATTGCATGCAGCGCCAAACAATTATTCAGTTCATTATGGTCCAACAAATCCTTCCTAATACTGTTGACAACGAGATGGAGCAGTTCATGCTGTTCGTGAAGGAATAGTGTGACGGCGAGGTATCCGATTTGTTTCTCTGAGTATTTTGTGGCGGAAATGAGATTGACGGCTTCGAGATGTCCAAAATCCACGTTCCAGCCTAGAATGTATATGTACAGAAGCTGGAAGTGTTAGCGCATGAGATCAGAAGCCAATGCCATGGAGCGTATACCTTGCAGACGTATTTCTTTTTGTGGTAACCGCTGAGATTTCCATCTAGAGCATGGCATGTCAGACCAACGTGAACGCGCGGTGGTAGTCACCAGATGTTTACCTCTAAATTTTTGCCTGTACAAGCAACTATTAGCATTCCAATAGTCTTCACGTTCCCGAGAGCACGTACCGTATGTTCGCTAATTCCTTGTTTATTCTCTTCTCCTCAAGCTCCCGCGCTCGAGCATTTCTCAGATCCGCAATGAACGACACCAGACCTATTGTGTCCCAGTCAGCACTCCGGCAGGCCACCTATTGGCCGAGGACCTTCCGGCCTTACCTCGCATGGTTGGTACATTGCTGGACGTGTTCCGGCTGAAGAGGCCTCCTCCTCCTGCTCCGGACGCCATCTTGGAAGATACTGACGCCGCGAGGCTCGGGGGCGGGCGGTTCCCGCCTGGCAGGTAGCCCGACAAAACGACGACCGAGGGCAGTTATGTGAAGCGAGGACTCGGCCGGTGGACAGCGGTAGCTATAAGGAGGGAATCGTAGCGGTGGTGTGGAGAGGTAGCGGGATCGCGTAAGGGGCTCGGCGACGACGGGAATCTGGTGTTGGTCGTCAACGCAACACGGCCAATTTGGGAGTGGGTCTCTTTGGGATGGTCTTAAAGGAGACTGCAACCAGCCGCGTCCGGGTGTTTGGCTGATGCGCGTGGTGCGGGACGTTGATCCATCTTGGACGCAGCTCTTGGCATGGCAGCGGTCAAAGCGCCCACGGGCCGCACGGGGGAGAAAGCTTGGGAGACATTTTTAGCAGCTTAACTCCGGCGAACCAAACGCATCACCGAGGCCCCTCGCGAGATCAATGCCAACGTTTCATGAGGGACTGATGTTTCCTCGTGCCCTGCTTGGGTCGACGATTACCACAGCATCCCAAGCGGTAAAAGAACGCTGTAGGACCATCAGAGACACTCAATCGCTGAAAGCACATCTCGTCATGTTCAGATAATGGTATGTCAAATCAATGTTCTGTATTGCCAACGTGCACATGCACATGCACATGCCTTCATAGCCATGTCGGTCATAATCCCAGGCCCCTCTCGGCGTTACAAGTCAGCATCCCTCCCAAGAACCTCAATGCCATGTAGCCCTCTCAGCGGGATGCAAGAACGCCAAAACACCTCCCAAGAAAGCCCTCGTCCATCTTCAGCCCATTCCTTCTATCTAGCAACGGCACATTTGCCTATTTCTTGGTCGTGAAGTCGGTCTCGAGCTCTGACGACGACGACGTCTTCTTGCAGGTGCATGCATCTGTCACACGATGTCAGATGCCAGCCTCATGTTTGTCCAGGTCAGGTGGAGGGGACATACCTTCGGGTCGCTTTCCGCACGCGCAGGTTGAGGTGGGGAGCTTGTTCTCAGTGGCGGCCTTGTCGCAGGCTGGGTACAGTTAGTGACAAGTCATCCAGGAAGATGTGGAGGAGGGCAGCGAAGGGGTACGTACTGCACTGGAGAGCGGGTTGCTTGCCACAGGAGCATGTGGCTTCCTGGGCACACACGCAGGCGCCGTTGTTGCGTCCGCAGCAGGTCATGTTGATTGGAGAGTGGATTGGATGGTTGCAAAGGTGGTAGAAATGATGCAGCAGAAAGTCTTGTGGGTATGAGGTCGCAAGAATCAGTTGAAGCAGCTGGGAGTTGGATGTAGCAAAGCAAGTTGCAACAGCAGCGAGGGGCTCTTAAATATATTATCCTATGCTCCAGTGCTGGCTGCCTTGCTACCCACCGGAGCAGCTTGGTATCAATCGCGGTCATCAGATTCATCGCGCCTGGCCAATCACAACGCCGCCAATTCAAATCGTCGCGCGCCTTGGCATTCGACTCTGCGGTGCGTTGCGTTCCCACCCGAGGCAATCGCCACGCGCAAAATTGGCTCTTCAGGGTTGTCTATTTGCGCATGTAAGAGCTATTAGCTGTCTGGTGATTGGACCCTAGATCTTCATTGTTGCGGATGTGATGCAGCAATGCAGGTGCATCTTAGTGCGCACCCCGAGCCGTGGCTTGCAGAATCAGATAGGATAAGATATGATCGAACGCCAAGGTACCTCGTTGAAGCTCTGGAAAGTCCATTACATTATTCAGGGCCGAGTTTAAGAAGCAGAAAAACTCGCTCCTTGAGAGTAGTTGTAGATCTCGTAGACGCCCGAAGCGCAGTGGTGTCAGACTCGCGTGATATATCTTGAACCTCAACCCGAAATGTACTATTGGTATATGTGCATCGCAGACAGAGTAACCCTAGTGTCATGCATGTCACCCTTGAGAAAACTCCGAACTCTATAGATCCTCAAATCATTTGACTTTCCGGCAAAGTGGGGAACTACAGCGTGAGCTTGCTCAAGTCCGCCTGCAGAGTGCCCACCTCGTCTTTCATAGCAGCATCCATAGCGTTAATCTGCCAAGTGTTAGAACTAGTGACTTATAAGATGATGATTTGAAACTCACCCCATTCGTAGCAAGACCGTGCAATAAAACGAGCGCATTCTGGTAGTCACGGCTCAAGCTTGTCATGCTCTGCTGCCCTTCTTTCTTCTCCGGAGTTGTGAACTCTTTCACCGCATCTAGCAAGCCCGGATCCTCCTTGATTTCTTCCACGACACAGACAGCACCCTCATGCGACTGTGCCATTAGTCCAAGGCCAAGCAGGCCTTCTGATCTCGCCTCAGCAAAGAATCGCTGGCGGACGAGACGTGCAACGGGGCGAGCGACGAGTGGTGTTTTGTACATGTGGCGTGCGACTGGCTCGATATCTTCATCGGCATTGGACTGGCCCAGGTATCGTAGTATTGCAATGATTGTCCTGCCAATCTCAACCATTGCGTTTTTCATCGATGCGCTTGGCAATGGCGCTGAGGGTACCAATGCTTGCGTGACGACGTGGTACAGAATGGTAGGGTGCACAGGCATCTCAACACCCGATATCTGGGCCGGGTCGACATTATCTGGAATGGATTCGTAGACGACCTTTTCGATGTTGTGAAAATTGTTCGAAACGAGCTTGCATAGGATAGCCGCAGCCTGGCCTCGCACTGAAGGATCCTTATGCACGAGCAGTAGACAGCATGTCTCGATAAGCCCAGCCTCTCCCAGTGCCTCCCTATTGACTTCTGGAAAGGCCAGATGTCTCATGAAGCCGGCTGCGGCGTATAATAAGGCGGGTTCTCTTCGGGCTGATAAGAGTCCGATCAAAGTGAGGTGTAGACCCATGTCTTCGACCATGTCCACCGAAACTTGGTCCGAAGTTGCCAGATTCCCAAGCATGACACAAGCGCACACCGTCGACGGTGATGTGGCCAAAGAGAGTAGCTTGGACCTAATCTTCCTGACTACGGGGCTTCTGAGGCCGATCTCCTTTACGAAGGCGTCTGAGGCAGAAACGGCGGAGAAAGAGTTGACCAAGTGAACAATCAATGCAGTGTTGGAGTCCTCTGTCGCTGCTTTGGAGGGATCCCTAGAGACAGAAAGAGCCCGGAAGACGCCCTGGATTTCTTCAGGCGAAAGCCTCGCTTCGTAATCAAGCACCAGATCAAAGAGCCTTTCCACTATTTCTGGCTTTGCCACTTTCTGCTGGAATTCGGGATCCTGGAGGTAGTAAACGAGGATAGTGATCCAGTCATGGTAGTGATCCTCGTCGGACTGAAGAGAAACCCGAAGAAGGTCCTTGAAGGCTTTCACGGAGTTTGCACTTTGCAGTTGCAATGGCGTGAGCTTCTCAGTAATCCATGACAGCAGATCAGAAGCATAGTCGACAGCTTCCTCGGGTATTTGGCGAGAGGAGAGAAGTTCAGCAATGTCATTATCGAGCCTTCGCTTAGCAGCTTCGATTTGAGCAGGTTCTCATACATCTGTGAGTTTCGGTCTCATCAGATGGAGGGTGGAACTTACCAAAATCATTGCACAAGTTGAGCAACACAGCTAACGTAGTAAAGGTCAGGTCTTGCACTTTGAGGCATGGCGTGAGTGTTGCAAGGTACTCCGTCACAATGGCACGGTTTCCATCTGCGTGATACATGAGCGACCCAACCATCTTTAAGCGTAAATTCACATACCATTGTCAGCCACGCAGTTGCCAATGACTCTCAGATACTGCTTGGCTACTCCTGTTGGGTTCGAGGTTGGATCAAGATTTTCGACGGCGTGCTCCAAGACCCCGGCCCCTTGAAAGTACGATTGCCAGTCCCCTTCATGCGGTCAGTGATAACGCCGACAAGTGTCATGATACATAAGTAGACTTGCGTTCTTTGCCCACAGCAGTTCCTAACAACTGAACAGCTTTCTCACACGTGCTTGAGTCTCCCTGGGCGAGAAACCCTGCCAACCGTTCGGGTACTTGTCTAATCTGCTCGCCTTCGTCGCCAGGCCCCTGAGCTAGGTAGGATTCAAGCGAAACCAGAAAATCTTCTGGGCTACTGCTGAATGAAGACATGTTGAAAGTTGGGGTAAAGGACCAAGACACCAAGACACAGAAGTGAGAAGCTTATGAAGTTAAAAGCCCGGGTCCATCTTGTAGCCTCTCCCAAAAGGAAGCGGCGTAGAAGCTGATGGTGGCCTGCTCGGGCCTCGTGTTAGGTGCTGGCGCCTACCACTTTCAATCGGGTAATATTCGTGCGCTTGTTGAGAGCTTTGTGGGACAAGTAGGCGGCAAGATGGAATCCGAGAACTTTCGGCGTTAGACACAGTACTAAGTATACTCCTGCAGGATGCTTTTGTTTCCCGGAGACGAAAGAGGAGCAAACGGAGGTTCTATGTCCAGAACCCGTTGCTCTGGGGTGGTTGCGGTTGCCGATCTATCCCCGGCCCGCAGAAGCTTAGCTCCCGCTCTGCTGCTCTCCAATTGGGTGAGATCACGTGGACCGTGCTATGTCAGCGGAAATCTGGCTAACTTTGGACACAGCAACACGACCGAAACTTGGGCACGCATCTGCCAATACTTGACTTCTTCTATACTACGCACTAAAGGACCGAGACACACATTCGACCGCCAAAATGACGCGCGCTCAGCAAACAATCTCGATTGCTATGCTCCTCAGCTCCGTACGAGCCCCCTTATACATTCATTCGCGCTGAGCTCCACTAACAGCCCAAAGGTGTACCTGGCATGCTTCATGGAAGTAGTGTCCTTCCCGGAGAAGATCCAGAAGGAAGTCATCCCTGTCGTATGTTGTGTCCCGTTGATGACCATCTGCGCAAATCTCACAAAACGCAGCTCCCATTCTGGGCTCTCGTGTCCTTTGGCTCCTACCTCCTATTCAAGCTCGGCTTGGGCGTGTTTACCTTCAACGACGTTCCCGAAGCGCACAAGGAGATTATGGATCAGATACAGCAAGCACGGAAGGAGCTCCAGGCCAACGGAGTTGATGTTGGCAACGATTGAGGGGCTGTATTTGGCGTTCCGGACACAGGGGAGGGGGTCGCGGTATCTACGACGCTTGGGATGTATTTCGATGAAGAGTTGATGATAAAGATGTTTCGGATAATCAAGGGTCCATCTGATATTGCAGTTCGCACTGCTAGAAGGCCACGTGCACTCAACACTAGGCTTCCGAAATCAAGAAAATGCCTTGGAGAGTATCATCACAGGTCTTCTATTTGATCTAGTCTACGGGTCTTCCACATGCTTTTGCTTCAGCCTCTTTTCGGTCTTCATGAACTCTCTTATGCCGACCGGGATATCATCGAACAGATGATCCTCGCCCATGCCAGCGGCCCAATTCGTCTCGCTGCCTCCGCCATCGTCGTCCATACTCATAGCCACATGCTGTGGTGTTCCTGGTTTCGCAGCCATGCTGCCCGTTGCCTGTCCACTCGACCTTTGAGCCTGAAGCGCTGCGCGAGCCTGGGCGCTTTTCGCAGCCCATTCCTCCATGTCATCGCGGTACATATCCCAGACACAGTTTACACATCCAGACATGCAGCAGTTGTCGGGCTCGGTGGGCCGAGGAGGTACCATGATACCAGCGATTTTCTTCGAACCAGCATCAATTTCTGCTCGACGTTCTGCTGGCCCCGCCAAGCGCGATCCAAAGACTATCCGTGCCTTTTCCAGCGTTGCTTCTTTCTCAGTCTTGGGTGCAGGTTCGGCAGGTGGAGGAGTAGGAGCCGCTCGGGTCATAGGCCGGGTCTCCGCTAGGGGTTTCGAGATGAGCTCTGCGTAGAAGCCCTGAATGGGATTGGCCTGGTCGCCAGCGGAGGCGATGTGGCCTTTAAAGCGGCGCTGTATCCGGTCGCTGTTCTGTAGCCCGAGGCTTCTGGACATGGTGGTTCTTCCGGTTGTGCTGAATGCCTGAACGCCTGCAGGGCAGAGTTGCCGGCGCAATGCCAGTGGTCGCATGGAGCGCACGAGGGTCTCCATGTCGGGGGACAGCGAATATTGCCAGAGGCGCTTGAACTTTCAGAGCGGTAGTGTGCAGTGTTATGAGTGTATCATGTCGAAGAAGACCCAGGGACTGCAAAAGAGGCGTGGCGGCGGAATGGCTGAGTGATCGCAGCGAAGAGGCTGTTTCGCGCTGATGAAGTCATGCTGCGGTGGTCCGCAATGCGGGAATGCCCTCGGCTCGAGCTGCCGTTTGCGTCGGCGCCGCTGTCCCTCAACACCACGCGCCGACGCGTCGCAGCACATTCACACTCCAGCGGGCCGCATCCCACTCTTTCACTCACCGTCGCATCGCTAGCCTCCCTAATCATCACCCCGCATATTTGACGCGTTATCTCTCGCCGGGTTTCTTACGACAGCCCATGCAACACAATTGAACCACCACCATGGCCGAACCTGAAGCCAAGCGCCGTAGGACGTCCCCTCCAGAGGACGTGGACCGAGCATCGAGTCCCTTGAAGCAGCCTCCGCGTCGCGGCATCACACCGAGAGATCCCGCCCGACCGAGAAGCCCTCTCAAGCAGCCTCCCCGCCGAGGCTCGTTTGCATCTTACGCTTCTCCCACCAAGGCGAGCCTGTCGCGATACAACCCCAACCTCCTTCCGCGCCCAACCACCGCAGACGCTGCGAGCCCGAGACGGGATGGTCGAGGCAATATAATTGCCAGGGGAAGACAGGCGCAGGCTCTCGTCCTCGAGGATACCAAAGCCGGAGCTCGGACTGAAGAGGCGGTGGCTAGCGATTATGGGGAGCAGCCAGCAGACGCGCATGTGCAGAGCGCGTTGGAAGTGCAAAATGCCACACCTCGCAGAAATGCCAGAACAAGAGGCGGGGCATCACTTCCGCCAGGTGACGTGGATGAGGAAGACGAGGGCTTGCCAACAACACCCTCAGCATCACAAGATACAGAGCGTCGTGGTATCCTACATTCATCACCGAGCAAGCGCCCTCCCCGACAAAGGGATCCGGTCAAGCCATCGCCGCTGAAAAAGCGCGTACTCCAAGAGCTTCCGAATGCGCGAAACACCCTACTTCGGGGAGTGGACCGCGAAGCAGGGGACCCCGTAAAGGAAAAGACCAAGGAACCTTTCAACCCAGAAATGGAGAAGAAGAAGCAGGAAATGGCAAGGCTTGAGCGCGAGTTGCAAGAGTTGGAAAGAGATGTGGCACGTTGTGTAGATGAGGTGGGCAAATTACAACAACAAGATGCCGCCCTCATCCTTCCAACCTCACAGTTGGGCAACCTATTTTCCTTCATCAACAAAATCAGCGGTTCTGAGGAAACCGAGGAGCACCCACCACCCGTCTCCCGACTTCTATGCTCATTCCTTCCCTTCAAAGCCCAACCCATCCCTCCATCCCAGACCAAAGCAGAGCAGGACAGACCCGTTCCTTCTCATCGGCCACTGGAGCTTGATGACCCACTTCCGTACCTCCAGATGTTCACATCCTTCAAATTTGAATCCCACGTCACAATACCCAATATACAGGAGTTTGACGCTTCCTCCACAGATATGCATCAACAACACACCATCGAGATCTCAGGGCCCCAGAAACTTCTCGTCGCTACGGTTGTGGCAAAAATCGACACGAACAATGCAGAGATCATCGAACTTCAGATCCCAAGACTCTCCACATGGGCCGAGCGTGAACTCGGCGCCTTCATGCGAACCAAGGCCAAGACCATGGATCTCAGTGCGTCGACTTGGGGGCTACAATCCTACTGGGACATTGCAAAGAAGCGTGCCGAGTACTGGCATAGGTGTGAAAAGACTTTTGCGGACCTCATCTTGGTCCCTGGCCGTACGGAAGACGACACTGCAGTTCTCACTCGCTTGTCGAAGAAGGAGACAGTTCCGGCAGTGACGAGGAAGGATTTAAGACGACATCTGGGACGAGACAGCCTGACGCTGCAGGACTCGCACATTTTGCTGAAATTTCGGTGGAAGATCGGATTTGACTGGACTGGCGAGGCAGAATCCGAAGTCAGCGTCGAGCCGGCTTTGCCTCGAGTTTGTAAGTCAATTCTGTTGGTTTTCTAGTGTCGCAGACAAAAAAAAGGAGAAGAGGAGCTAACGATTGAATAGGGATGGAGGCCGATCCACAGAACCATCTCGATAAGATACCGCACACGTTCGATGCGCTGCTGCGAAAGAGAGGGGCGTTTGAAGCGACAAGGATCCTGGTGGAACTGCTCTTCAGCTCCGAGGAATGAAGGCACCGTCTATCTAGCAATGTGATCGTGTTGATACGCTGGGACCGATTTCAAGCGTCGATGCAGTGTACAATGCAGTTCAGCGATATGATACCATGCCAATTCTATTCATCCCAATTCGCGCCAAGACCCATTGGACCAGGACAAATGCTCATATCGCCCAGTGTTGCCTTCCGCGCTGAATAGAAAAGGGCGGAGTCAAGTGCCTGCAGTCGGCGCGGATATGACTCTGTGAGTTTGTGGCTTTTGCACAGCCACTCTAGGTCGCGACTTCAGCTTCTTAATTACGCCCTGCAACCGCTCTTATTTCTACCATTGCTCTTCTTGATTCACTTTCTGCGACACAATATTCTTCGGTTTGCATCTCTCGAGTATTGTTGTAGTCATTGAACCCCTGCGCCCTCTTTGTTAGTTATAGAAAAGGGCTGCACGACATCGGAGCTACGGTTCACTCACAGTTCTCCGACATACACCATCACTAGACCACCAAGCACAGTGCTTCATCGTGTGTGTGTGACTCAACACCTTCTCTCACGAAACACATATAAACTCTCCATGCCTCCCAAAACAGCAGGCACAACACGCATCACGAAACGCCCCTCCACCCGTTCAACATCCACATCGACATCCAGAGGCACGGCAAACATACCCGTCACTGTAGCCTCGTCAGCATCAAACCCCGTGTCCGCCGATTCCGAACCGGTCTATTTCTGGCGGCCCCACGACTCCAACGGCTATCTCGGTCAATGGTATTCCACGCCCTTCACGTACGATGAATGCACCTACGCGACCGCCGAGATGTGGATGATGGTTCAGAAAGCACGGTTGTTTAGCGACGAGGAGGTCGCGCAGCGCATGCTGAAGACGACGGATCCGAAACTGCATAAGAGCCTTGGGAGGGAGGTTAGGGGGTTTAGTGAGGGTGTGTGGAATGAGAGTAAGTGGTTATTATGTGTGGAGGTTTCTTCTCCCATTTTGATGACTTTGTTTCTTAACGCAGTGGGCAGTCTAGGTAGGTGTGAAGAACTTGGCTAACATGATCCTGTCTAGATCGCCTCCGAATTGTCGAAGAGGGCAGCTATCTCAAGTTCACAGTTAGTAAGGATGCGACGCGGTTGAGGAAGATGTTGCTTGATACCGGGGACCGCGAGTTGGTGGAGGCGAGTCCGAGGGATCGGATTTGGGGTGTTGGCTTTGGCGCGAAGAACGCAGGGAATAACAGGAGGAGGTGGGGGTTGAATTTGCTGGGGAAGGCGTTGATGAATGTTAGAAAGCGGCTGAGGGAGGAGGAGATGAAAGAGAGGGAGACCGTGGAGGGAGAGCAGCAGGACAAGGGGAAGAGTGCGGCGTAGATTGCCGGTGGGTGTCGATGAAGGCGGCTGGTGAAAGTTGCACGAAATTGAACTTGAATTTGGGCAGGGATTGTAAATGTAATTCTTGGATGGAGTTGCGGTGGCTTGATTCGCATTGATTAGGATGCTGAAATTGAAGCTGGTTTACAAACGCTTCGAAATTGTTGCAGGACTATCAGCGAACTATTAGCTCCTAAACCAGCCGCTGCTGCCAAGCAGGGACAGAGACAATCAAGAATGTACGAAGGAGCTAGTATTTTTTGAGGAATATAACGGTTGGATTGTCAATATCATGCGTAGATTCAAGCAGAGGGCATGATCCTAATTCCACCTATCTCGTTTTAACAATCCTCTAAATAGTATGTTGTCACTCCGTTTGCGTAGCTAGATTAACAAGGACAAGTTGTAGAGTCAGTACGAAAGGCCAAAGATATTCCTCAAAAATTACTGGCTCCTTCGTATGCCATTCGCACTGCTTGGTACCAATTTCGCTAGGTGCTTGTACTTTAGCGCGCCACTATACTAGACAGTGAAAACCATCCATTTTGCCTCTATGCAGTTTCAGCGAAGGGATGTAAGAATTAGTTTGTTTACTGAGCGTGTGAAGACCCGCCACTCAATAGGGAGAGAATCTTCGTCGGAACTCTAGATATCACTGCATGACGCAGCCCTTTGGCTTCCAAGGTTTCTTCACGAAGAAATGATCATCGTCGCTCCACGGCCAGAAGAGCAAGTCCAGATGGTCTTCTGCAAGCCGCTCGGGCACGACTTCGTCATCCTCGCCAGCATCTTCCGGGACCGGCTGGAGATTCTTCATGTCCAAGACGGCTCGGAGACGCTCCTTCTCTATAGAGACGAGCTGCTCGGTCCACGTACGTATCTCGGGACTCATCCGCTGCTTGTTCTCTGCCAGCCAAGGCGCGAGGCGTTTGCGACGGGCACGGACTCTGTCACTGTCGCGGATATCGAAGGATGAGAACACCAAGGGTGGTAAATACCACCTGTTTCCCCGCTCTACTTTGTACGAGTGGTTGCGCGCGCGGGTTCCAAATTCTTGCTCGCGGAAGAAGGCCGCGCAGGTCTTGCGCCAGTCGAACGACACCTCGCGGGCCTGGCAATCAACGACGAGGCCCACCAGCTCGGTGTCGTTGACCACGTTGAAGATCTTGATGTAGTAGGGCGCGCGATCCCCACGTCCTATCGACGTGTAATTGCGCAGATCCAGCAGATACGCTTTTTTGGCATCTCCGGTCAGGCGGTTCCTCAGTCTCGCGTGTTCAGTCTCCCAGAGGGGAGGTTGCTGCGATGGGGGGCTCTTGCCCAGGACTATGGGTGGTGCCTGCCGCATCTCCAGACAATGCCGCTCAACGAAGGGCACCCAGCCCCTGACCGAGCCGCGGATATGGCAGCACTCTATCCTCCGGATGGGCTGGTACGCGCGCTGAGAAAATACAGCGAGCCGCCCGTCGTCGGCGACGCGGTCGAAGACCATGGGGATGTGGACATAGCCGTTGCCGGGACCGATTCGCGTGTGAAAATCGCTGTAGTGCAGGTCAATCAGGGTATTGTTTCGGAGAATACCCCGGCGGAAGAAGTCGTCGACGCAGTCACGCAGGAATCGCGAGACACCACGACACGTCGACCACAGCAGGTTCGCATCCTCGATATGCGCGAAGACGAGCAGCCAGACTTCGAGCGGCAATGCTGCGGGGCCCATGGGCGCAGTCAATACCGGCTGCTGCAACGCACTGCACTGTCGAGGAGAAGATCGGACGCGAGCTGGGAAAATCCAAGAATCGGCCCCTCGAGATATTGGACGGGCTAGAAAGCTGCAAGACACTGCAAGACAAGAGGCAGTGTCGGGGTGAGTCCGTGGCATCCAATTTATTTGCCCTGCGAAGGAGCGCGGTGCTGACCCTCCCCCACTCTGCCGGCCAATCAGCCCGCGACGCGCGGAGCATCACGTGCGTTCCCCGTTCGCCGTGGCTTGTCCGCCTCTCTGGCCACCGCATATCTGGAGACGGCGAGCCCAGCGAGAGCTTCGCGACGCCTATCGTACTCTTCGGCGGCCCTAAGAGCAGCAAGAATCCTTCTGCCCTCTGCCATCCGCCGCCATGTCCACAATGATCACGTTTGCGGCCAACAACGAGTTCTTCCGCAAGAGAAAACGTACGGCTTGCCCCCCGCCGGCCCGCCTTGCGCCTCACTAACAATTGCTTTTGCAGGCGTCCACAGGGCCTGCGAATCGTGCAAGAAGCGAAGAGTTCGTTCTCCGACGCCCCCAGATGAAACCCCAGCGCCTGTGGCTGCTGCTAACCGTCCATTCAGAAGCGATGCAGCCATACCTTTGACGATGAAGCCGACGCTGCCGGAAGCTCTACCAAAAGCAGTCACTCCGCGGGCCATCCAACTGTGGATCCCTATGCTTCCAATCCAAACCAACATCAACTTGATCCCAGGTCCCGGGACTACCATCATGGCCAACCTAACTCTAACATGTCGCCCATTAGTCCGCGAGATACCCCGCGTGCTCCGACTCCACCAAACTTTCTGGGCTATCTGAACCCCGAGGCCGTGCTCAGGGAGCAAGTCCATGGAGTCCACGAACGAGGGAAGTCAAACCACTCACCCGTCATCCCGTCCATCGGCCAATGGGTCGAGGGTCAGGCTGGGCGGCCCTCCAATGTTCCTGGCCAGTCTGGAGAACCCGACCCTCGATTGAACGAAACAAGTCCTCAGACCTTTCAGGAGGCTTCGGTCCAGAAAGCACTCCAATCGTATCTAGACGCTGTGGGTGTATCGATACTGCCCCCACGGAAGCATATGGACGCTTTACTCGACATTTATTTTAGCTATGTCCAGCCGTTGCTGCCAATCGTCGACAAAAACCTCTTCTCAACCCAGTATAGCCAAGGGACGGAGCCTCACCTCTTGATGCAAGCAATATGTATTGTAGCATCAAAGCACGGTAGTGCTTCTCCCTACCTGTGTCTGGGCGATGACGACAGCTTGATGACTCCCCGAGAATTCTCTCAAAGGCTATACAACGCCGTCATAGCGGGCATCGAAGCAAAATTGCAGAAGAACAGAGTTGTGTTAATCCAGGTTCTGGCACTGATATCCCTACACGTCGAAGGGCCCGATGGCGCCGAGCAGGCATCTATGCATCTCGCACAGGCCATACACCATGCACATACCTTTGGCTTGCAGTTTGGACACCAGTGGAAGAACCAAAAGTCAGACTCTCAGGAAAACCTCGAGGACTTATTCTGGTGTCTCTGGAGTCTCGACAAGATAAATGCTTGCATGAATGGACGGCCATTGCTCATGCACGACCGAGACAACAGCTTGACCAGGCTACCTTCGGACCCGGAGAAACGGTCTAGTCCGTTTGGTGTATGGCTTCAAATTTCCGAAATGCTCGACAAAGTCATCGACTACTACCGGCCAGGCCGAGCTGTGGAAGAAACGGGCTGGGAAGGTGATGACTTCCTAGGTTTTGAGGAGATGGTAGGCGATGGAGAGGACAAGTTGGATGGTCCCATCATGAGTACGATTTGTATTCTCCTGCATGAGAGAGTTAGAGTACGGCTAACATTCCCAGATCTTCTCTCACTCTACCACCATACCATGTGCATGGCCAGTCACAAATCACTCTCCATCAACGATCCTGTGAAATCGACCCCTTCATACGTTAGACAGTCCCTCTCGGCCACCCGCGTGATCTCCCTTCTGAACGCTGAGCCACCCGAAATGCTGCCTCCACTTCCTCTGGTTCCATACGCGCTCTCCGTGGCTCTTTCGGTCGTATATCGCCACTTCCGCCAACGCCGCTTGAAAGTACACATCAATCGGGCCACAGACGAACTCAAGCAATGCGTGGTACTCTTAAACAGACTGCGCAGCGCCTGGTGGTCTGCAGGCACGATGGCAGACCTTGGAACCGCGGTGCTCAACAACGCCGACCGAAATACCAGAACGGCAAACACCCCTGCTACAATCGCAGAGCATCCGGTTCATCGCCATCCATCGGAAATGATTAAACCGGACACGCAAAGACCACAAGCACAGCAACCTCCCCACCAACAACTTGCAAACCCACCTTCCCAATGGCAATCCATGGATCACTCCAACGCCTCCATCGACCCCCGTCTGCAAAACCAACAACAACCCACAACCCCCATGACCTCTCTTCTCAATTCCTTGCCCACACTGACCCCAGGCCAGCATCCAACCAGCAGTGAGCGTGCTGAGCGAACAGCGCCGGCCCTCGTACCCACCCCTGCTCCCGCTCCTTTCGATTCTTGGGATCAGAGCCCTGATTGGCTAAATTTCGACGCTGCGTTCGAGAACTTCGAGGGCTTGCTTGGGAGTTCTGGTGCGGACTTTTCGAATGAGTTGTTCAGACCACTAGGTAGTTATGAGAGCTTGGAGGGGTTTATGGAAGGGCCGCAGTGAGCCAAGCTTCTAACCCAAACTTTTCTACATGTTTATGTGCTGGAGTTTCTTAGTAATATTGATGGACTTCCGGGTGTGGATATCATAGGTTCGGAGCATTCAATGAGATTTTTCTTCTGGGATGTATGGGCTTATCTCTCCTTAGTTGGGAACAGGAGGGCAGGGAAGGCACAAGTGTATATATGTATGTACCTGGGATCTACCTAGCTAATAATAGTACGACACAAGTCGATTATTCAATCTTTTCGAAGTTCGTAGGAGGTATGAGCTGTACAACTTTGATGGCATAGGACAGAGACCGACTTTCTGTCGTGGCTGTAGTACTGGTCAGTGGACCTACATTCAGAGAGGTCTTGGCACTGTCCCTCGGGAAGGAGATCGGCGGTGACATGCCTTCCCTTCACGCTGACTTGTCTACTGACTTTGACCAACATTTTCGGGCTTACGTTTAATCGCAGGTTGTGCAGTGCGGCTGAGAAAAGCAAGGCCACACGTCGTTACAAAGACTCATCAGGCCTCGCTTTGGTGATGCATCATACTTGCACCTGAGAACCTCTGTAAATTACGACGAAGTGGCATCTAATTGGTTTATCACGTCCAGCCTCATGAGTCTACCCGTCCATGTTGAGAACACGGGAGAGCAATCCGTGGAGCTTGAGCACTTCCAAAGGTGATTTGGCCCCCCACTTGTTCGGGTTGCAAATAGCTGACCTCACCCCCAGCGACTCCCAAAGTTTCCTAGGCGTCGAAACGAACACAAATGACGAGACTGGTGGTTCGACCGCATCTCTAGTTCTAACACGATCTCGTTCTTCTTCTACTAGTTCGGGATCACAACGCGATCGATACACAAAAACATTGACAAGCGCGCCCAAGCCATCTTCAACAGACCTTATACTACGATACACAAATTGAAGCGAGAAAGCTTCTTCAGTGGGTGATAATGGGGTATTTTGATTGGTGCAGTCATCGCAACGTTCGTACTTCTGACAAATTGCGTCTTCGTCATTGTTGGCGCCGTATCTGGGTCCCGGTCCGAGAAAAGGAATCACAACGATCTTTACTAGTAGCGCGTGCGGGAAAGGTGTATCGATTGAGTACTCTCCTGCATATTGTCATCAACGTCCTCAGTACGTTGCTGTTAAGTACGAGTAATTATGCCATGCAGATTTTATCCGCACCTACGCGCGATGAGTGCGCGAATGCACACCGGCGTGGGCAATGGCTTGACATTGGGATCCTCAGCATGAAAAATATCAGGTCCTTTACTCTCTGGAGAGAAATCCTTTGGTTCCCTTTTGGCCTCTCGTCTATTCCCCTCCACTTGTTGTGCGTACCGTCCTTTTAGTCGCTTGAATTGTGTTGACTGAAAGCAATTATAATGCGAGTGGTTTTCAAGTGGTCACTGGCAACAGCTATAACCTGGACTTTATCAGAGAGAGCCAGGCGGTAAAATGGACAAGACAACACCATTCTAATCTCAGTCGCCTGCGCAGTGTGTCGGAGATCAAAGTGCATACGACCAAGACTATGTCTCGAAGTACGGTGATGTATTCGTCTGGTTAACCAAGTCTCCCTTTAATACGAAACCGCCTGGTTCGAAGACCAAGGCAATCAAAGCTTCACTCTCCCGACCATTGACATACCGCTCCACACACCGATATCACGCTCAAGCAGATCCACCGATCCACAATGGGCCCAGATCATCGATGACCAGGGTTGAGCACAGGCTACCGCGCTCAATCCAGATTGGGAAGTGTCCTGGAACGTGTCCGTGACTAAATCCAATCTGATGCTGCATATAGAAGGAGCATTTGCGCTTCCTGCAGTAGATTCTCAGGTTCAGATGCGTTTGCCATTCCTGTTGATTGTAGTATTCTTCAAAGCTATCAAAGTTGGAAGCCTAATATTCCTGCTTTTGAAAGGTGGCAATGATGACAGTGCTCCTCTAGTCACTGTTAGGGATGCAATCGCATCATTCCTATTGACGTCAGACGAATCAACTCGCGGCTATTGTACATATTCCAAGACGGAATATTCCTGGAAAACGGACCTCCTAAAGCAAACACCAGCACTTGAAGAGCATGGTCGGGCTGAAAAATGGGATAAACGATGTAAAGGAATTTGGGAGCAGAAGACTCATAACTATGGCTCAGCCATTAGCAAGCGGAAACGTGTGGTCCTAGCATTTGCGTAAGCCAGCCCCAGGCAATATCGTAGGCCCTTTGGAAGCTAACTTTATACGAACAGTGGTTTTGGTGTTCCTGTTGGACTACTAATGCTATTCGCCACGAATGCGATCCATCTTACTCCCTGGGCCACCCCATCGCCCTCGCGATCCATGGTCCAGAAAAACTTCGACGGAAACACCACCTCGCAGCTAGCTCTCTTCTGACCAACTCGCCCCAACTTCTGCTCTCAGTCATATACCTCTACTTCAGCAACATGTTCACCAGTATGGCACTAGCCTACGAATGGAACCAACTCGGCGCCCACAGAAAAGGTCTCCGAGTCACCAAACCACGAGGGGCACAGCGGGAGACCTACTTCGTCCAGCTCCCACTCCGAATCGGCATACCCCTCAACGCGATGAGCGGCTTACTCCACTGGCTAGCCTCGCAGACGCTATTCGTCGTGCGTCTCGACCGTCGAAGTCGCGTTGGCACATTGGATCCTGGGGCTTCAGAGGCGGCGTGTCGGTTCTCGAGTTCGGTGTTCCTTACCCTGCTACTTGTTCTCATCACGCTTTCTGCAATAACTACGGTCTTGGGCTTCGTGTCATTTCAAGCTCGGATTCCGTTTGCGGGCTCTTGTAGCTAGGTTATTAGTACTGCCTGTCATCCCAGCTCGGAGTAAGCCGAGCCGTCGCTGGGGAAGGTGAAGTGGGGAGCGATATCTGACGGGGGTGGCGACGAAGGGGCTGTGGGACACTGCGCTTTCTCTGGTGAGTCGGTCGCGAATCCAAGGGTGGGAATCAAGTATGTGTAGAGAGGTTTGTTGCTTTTAGCTTTGTGAGAAGCCATACATAGTCTAGAATCAGAATATAGAGTTTTCATAAAAAGAAAGCCGTGAAAAGGGCGCTGCGGGAACGATTCTAATCCGTTGACAAGATTTTATGTATCATTTATATCGGGGAGGTGGAGTCCAGCATTACGAAATTTTATGTCCCTAAACAGGGAAGCTATGTCCCTTCGTAGAGAGGCTATGTCCCTAAAAGAAGGAAAATATACCCCTGTTTAGGGACTCTATATACTTATTTTAGGTATATAGCCTCACTTTAGGAACACACATAGGTAGTTACGTAACTAAATTCTATATAGGCAGAATTTTAATGTTGCTTGCTAAGCCTTTGTTTTAGTATCCCCGCCTTATAATAGTTAGTCTTTAACGCTAGAGACATTAAGAATTTAGATTTAGTTAAATTAGGTGGCCTTAATCCTATATAGGTGCTAGTAGTAGTTACAGCTGCTATCAATAGCTATTATAGGTTAACCTGCGCTAAGTACTAGGCTAGGCTAATCTATGTTAAGGCAGGGTCGTTGTAACGGCGCAGGCAAAACAATGGGTCCGAATACGGTGGGAATCCACTCAGAGGCATATGGGAGTGCGTGGGGACTCAGAACCTAGGAATTCCATTGACACCTATAGGCCTTGTACGAAAGGATATCGAAAACTACTGAGCTATCTACGAAGAAGGGTGCGACTATATACTAACAGGAGTAGGGGCAGAGCCAGGGTAGCTCAGGGGACTCGGGGGGGTGGCAGGGCAGGGGTAGTGCTGGGCTAGCTTAGGGGAAACGCTGGGGTAGCGGTAAGCTACCTATCCGACCCATCCGACCCATCCGAACCGGGTGGGGGTTTGTCAAGCGAGCTTTATATGGAACGAGGTTCGGACCTCGTTACAGTCGAGGGCGTGGCTAAGGGGATCTACGTAGCTTAAGAGACTTAGCCTCTATTAAAATATTTAGATTTAAAAAAAAACCCTAAAAGATTTAAGGTAGAAACATACCCTATTTAGGGGTATTAGATATACCCCCTGTTTAGGGACAGAAATTGGTAGTGCATGGGCATCACGTAACCCAGTCGAAGCACTGACATGGGGTACCTAAATATTCAATCTAGAGTTTTCATACAACTGAGATCATCTCTATGTTACTCTCTAAATTAGACCAACTTATTGTTTTTCTGCCAAGCTCCATGGTGGCGGTGAGAACTGGCTCTCATATCCGGTACGAGGCTCGTAGATACTAATGAATGCCCAAGTCCATATTCTGTACCGGATTGTTCAATTTGCACGCTGTCCCTGGGGAAGCAGTCTTCTCGCGGTACTTCTGGATCCTCGCGGTGGCTTCACTGGGTTTGACTGCCGTCATCGTTGGCGCTTTAAGGATAGCGACCGGGCGTTCAAGTGGGGGATGTCGACGTGCTGAGGCAGACATCGAGAAAGAAACGAAAACAACCGGATTAGAGGACCGCTAGGATATCTTCACTCTAGTAGAGCCCTTTGGGAGTTATCTGACATTTACAGCTCACTGTCCGAGTTTACAGCTTACTGTCCGAGTTTACAGCTTACTGTCCGAGTTTACAGCTTACTGTCCGAGTATTGTCGCTGAAAAGGGATGATGTATTCTTGAGAAACTCTACCTAATACTTAGGCCTGGCTGCCTACTGAGAAGCAAGTAATATGAAGGGGGTCTTGTGAAGCTGTAGAGCTATGGAAATCTGGAGCTTCACTTCATCGCTCCTACCCACAAATGCCGAACTTGCAATAACTCGTCCATCCTTCATAGTTTTTCATCTGAAGTTGACAGACTACAACAAGAATCAAAAAGGCTTACGCCCAAGCAAGGAAAAGAATTCCTAAACTCGTCTCATGACATGTCGTTGTAATAGACTCCATTGCATGAATAGTTGATAGCAGCTTCGCCAACGCTACGGGTTTTACTGGTCAGGGAGCATCCCTGCGACGCCGGTCACTGTGCAAGGTTATCGTCACCGGATCGTCTGGACTAGGCTTGCTCCAAAGCTATAAACCCAACAACAACAAAAGCCAGTCGCTATTTGCTCGCCTAGCTCCGAGAGACAGTATTACCAACAGGGACGGTGAAGGTGGCTAACCCCCCCTGTCATTTATCATGCGCATCCTCCATTTGGTCAGAAATTCATTATATCAAATAACTTCGCCCTTCTTGCATAATCTTAGAATTCACAAGTTCCATTTGGCGGCGCACACGAAGGGAGCAGCGGATATCGTCACCGTACCCGCATATATATGTGCCTTGAGGAAGCCTCCATTGTCGCTTTGGATCAAAGCACCTGCCGTTGGCGGTCCTACCAACGATGCAAATGCTAGTGTAGAACACACCACTCCGAAACGAACGCCTAGCTTGCTTGGGTCCGTGGTCAATGATGCGAGTCCATAGAATACGGAAAACAAGTACAGACTACTCACGCTGCGAATGGGCATCCAGACAAACAACATGATAGCGAGGAATGCCGTAGAAACTATCAAGGTAGACAGTGAGCCAAAGTATCTATCAGCAACTAATCCGAGCAGCGGTCGTACTGGTATGCCGACGGCGTTAATGGCCACGAGCAGGTTCACAGCTTCCTCCGGAGAGAGGCCAACGATCGAGGTCGCATATGTGTTTGTGAAGAAAAAGCAAAAGTACAGCGCCCAGAATATCAGAAACACGCCGATCATGAAGAGAGTGTACCTAGGCTCCAAGAATGCCTTCCATTCGGCGAGTGGGCCAGCCTTGCGCCATGGAAGACGTGGCCGAAGAAGAAGGTTGATGGCGATTGCGAACGCTAGAGCGATATAGCCTTGCACCTGGACTGCGCGAGGGAACCTAATGGTCGGCTGAAGGTGTTGGACGACCAAAGGGAACAGAATGCTGCCAGTGCCGCTCCCAGAAGCAGCCAACCCTAAGGCCATTGCTTTCCTTTCCTTCCAGTACGAGTTGATTACAGTAACGGCCGGCATATATAAGGCGCCCATGCCGAGACCGGTACAAAGGACTTGCGCGAGGATTATCTGCCAGCACTCGGTCGCCAGGTTTGTCAGAAAGGCTCCGAGCACGATCAACACAGAGCCTAGCCCGCATCGGCAGACCGACCGAAGAATGTTCCTATGAAGAAGGTAAAAAAGACTTGAAGGGGGCCAATCCAGGCTATTTGCGACTCTGGCAACGACAATGTGGTCGTATAATGAAGTTGATAGATGCCAAATGAAGCAGAGTATCCCCATGTCAGCGCATTGATGAGATGACCTGCGAGGATCTTGAGCCAGGCACGAACGCCGCCGTCGGAAGGGGGGCCGGGTTCTTCCTGGCCCACTGAGAAAATTTTGAAGGACATGACGCTGATTCTTCTATCTTGACAGAGAGAGAAGATGGGAGAAGGGGGAGATATCTGCGGAAAACGTCAGCAGTGGTTAGTCTGTCGCATATGAAATAAGTGCGCGATTAGTCTTTTAACGCATTTTGGCAATCTGTGGGGCAGCTTATAGGTCTTCGGATCCAACGCTACATAGATCTCCAAAAGCTAGGTCTGACTATCTAGTATCCGACCCTTGCTTCGGATACAGTCAGACCTCCACATAAGTCAGCGGAGATCCCTTTGTTTGATTTTTCCACGGTGGGGATAGACGTGCTCAATTCCAGCCCTCTAGACCTTAACCAGCTAGGCCAGCCTCCTAGCTAATCAGGTCCTTAGAATTAGCTTTAGGCGATCCTAAATCTCCTTAAATCTGAACTTGTATAGGTATCGCTGCTAGCCCTATAGCGCTTGCTTAAATGTTATCAACTAGAAAATTAAATAAAGGAATAACTAGATACAGTCATACACGGTCTGTAATCAAAATATAGAGGTTTCAGGGAGTGTAGGCTGTGCATATGGTTGACGTGTACGCTCCACATGATGAACGGGATGTCACAAGTATCCATCATTAGAGATACTCTTGTTTTTGAGTCGAATGTGATTGTTCTAATGGGGTCAGACACCTGTTTTGAAGACTTTACAATGTGGCAGTTCGTTTCTGATACAAATTAAGCCAAACATATGGGTACCCCACAGCTCACAAATTCTTCCAACTTTACATTAAGAAGGTTCGTAGGACCAGAAGGAGCCAAGTGTCGTCCCCGATTAACGATGAGGTAGCTTAGGTGAGCAACCAGATAGTAGTTGCGAAGCAGCAGCGCTTAGTGATGTAAAGGCTCTTACAAGTTGAATAGTGCATATCAGCATTGTAGGTATTAGAGGAGGTTGATATTGAGTTTGTTGCTGTTAGGTAACAGTTGGCGGTAACTCACCCGCTTTCGGAATAGCGTGTGCTTGATTGGGAATTGGCCAACCGTAAGGCGTGAGATGTCAAAACAACGATCTGAAGCCTGGCTTGTATACTCCGTATCCCTCCACCATTCATCATCTTGTTTCGCTTTGCTCTTCTTACACCTTATAAGTTCCCGTCCTCAATCATGACACTTCAAGTGTATCATCCTTTTCTTCTTAAGAGCCAATCAGCGATCGTCATTGGGCATTCCCCCGTGGACTGACCTTATCAGCGGAACGAAAGCGCGATCCAACCATCCCGATTTCTGGCTGCAAGTTGACTCGCTCTCTGATTCTTCGTGCAGAATTCGATTCTGGATTCGCAACCTCTTGGTTTTTGCATTCATGCTGCGCTTGCACAATGTCCATTCCATATCGTTTCCATCCTGTCAGATTCCCCAAGAACCTTGGCGCGTGTCTCCAATTTTCCACCTCTCATCCTTTTCGCACATACGGTTTCCAACTTTTGTCCAAGAATCCAAGAGTATTCAAGAGCGTCCAGATTCATCTTGGCCGGTCTTATTCCCTTTCCTGATCTACCTAGCGCGCATATCACTCCCATCACATCGGGTAGCGGAACACTAGACGCTAAATAGTAAGGCGAGGCTTCGAGCGATAAGCAAAGCATCAAGACCATTGGCAAACTTCGCTTTCAGAACGCGCAAAGAAGACGCAAAGAACAAGGCCAACAACTCCCAACTGCCCTTCGCAGCTAGCTTGCAGGTGGAAACGCAACATCGATGATCTTGGCGACATAGGGTTTATCTGAGGCGAAGCACACCCCCGGCATCGAAGCTCGGATTGCATCTGCCACCAACGCGGTTCCAATCGCCTGGTTGGAATGGCCCTTGCCACTCTTGATTGTATTTTGAATGGGCGATGCGACGGCTCGGCTTCGTGGAAGGGATTTCGACAAGCCCAGTCCGGCAGATGGGACAAGTTGGAACAAGACGATAATTACCGTAAGCGCGCATGTTGTGTTTGCAGCCTGAAGCATTAGCACAAAACACCGACTGAGCTCTCACCAAGCATATCCCCAAGGACTTCAAGTATCCCTAAGAGATGCTGGATATCAACAAGGCTTTCTGACAGGCCGTTGCATGGCAGACACGCAGACCAATGGGAAGTTCTCATTTGTCTCCAGCTTCTTGGCCCCTGATCGACAATCTTCGTTTCAACCGCCAGCATTTCAAGACTGCATGGTCAGGTGTTCTAACAGCGCATGCTATACATGGATCGACACCTTGACACTCACATTTCTGTGACCTTTAACAATCACCTTTCGCTTGCCAGATTTGATCTGAAAATCTGGGGAAAGCAACGGTGGTTCGTCAGTCTGCAGCACCATTATATTAATACATTTAGCCATCGTTCGTCCCACAGACCCCTGTGCATAGCCGTTTTGAGCAGGTCGTGAGCTTCCAAGAGCGGTAAAGTGATCAACAGGATTTCCCACCCCCGAAATATCATCTAGCTCCGGCCTCTTATCACTTGGCAAAGTCACAGCGCGGTAGGTCTGGTGTGGGAACATGGTGGTACGAATGCTGCTTTGACCGTTTGTAGGATTCCAGCAGGTAGACCATGTAAGCAATAATTGCGACAGCTCCTTCCTTGTGCGTGCGTGTTATGGCCCTATCTCAAACGACCAATTCTCTATAAGTATACCCATCCCCCGTCTCTGATTTTGATCACAAGCTCAGCATCTTTGTCATCCGTCAACATGGCTACGCCAGAGTACGACAACAAGCATTTCGTATCCACCGAGAAGGAGGCACCTCTTGGATCCCCGGCTAGGTCAGGTTCAGGAGAAGTCGTGGGAGAAGTCATTCAGGGCGATCATGGAGCAGACACTGAGTTGCGTCGGCTGCTCGGTACTCGCCATATCACCATGATTGCCCTGGGCTCCAGTATTGGTATGGGATTATGGCTTGGGTCGGGAAAGTCCCTTGCCAGCGGTGGTCCTGCAGGTATCTTCTTAGGCTATGTGCTCGCCGGGTCCATGATTTGGTCTGTGTCTCATAGCATCGGTAAGATGTCCCCCACAGCGAAAAGCTAAGATCGCGTAATTAATAGCTTTGCAGGTGAGATGGCTGTCATGTATCCTCTCCCGTCTGCATTTGTCCAGTGGGTAAGCTAGATATAACACTTGTTCGTCATCTTGACCTTGCAGCTGACCAGAGAACGTAGACCGCCAAATTTGTCTGTCCTTCTGCTGCCTTCGCCCTTGGTTGGGCATACTGGTTCAACTATGTCATCACTATTGCCAACGAGCTGCAAGCTCTTTGCACTGTTCTCGGATTCTGGACAGACAAAGTCCCGGTTGCTGCATGGATAACCATCTTTTGGGTAGTTATCATCCTTGTCAATGTTGGAGCCGTCACTGTATTCGGCGAGGTTGAAGTTGTATGCTCGACGATCAAATTCGGCTGGATCTTTGTGGTTATCCTTTCGCTCATCGGTGGGTAACCCCTCCCCCCTCCCCCTCTCCCCTGTCCCCACCTCACCACTTCAATAAGGACCGCTAAGAGCTAATGAAATTCCCACAGTCGTTTCCGCCGGTGGCGCCCCTAATCATGATGCTGTGGGCTTCAGGTACTGGAATGCCGAACCATTCACTCACGGCTTCAAAGGTTTCTTGTCGGTCATGCCTACTTGTATCTTCGCCATGTCTGGTGGCGAAAACTCGGGACTTGTTGCTGCCGAAACGGCGAACCCCAGAAAGGCCGTTCCACGCGCTGTTGGCTCCATTTGGCTTCGTCTAGCGCTATTCTATCTCCTCGGAGCGCTCATGGTCACCATAACCGTCTCACCCGAAAACCCAGATATCTTCGGCGGCTCCGGCACGAACGCATCCCCATTCGTCATCGCCTATAGAAACGCAGGCATCCCAGCGCTTTCGCACATGATGAATGCGGTCATTTTCATCTCCGTCCTGTCTACGGGTACCATCTCCGGATACGCAGGCTCCCGTACAACCATGGGACTCGCCCACCTTGGAATGGCGCCTGCGGTGTTCAAAAAAGCGGATAAGACTGGCCGTCCCTGGTACGGTCTTGTACTCACTCTTACGCTTGGTGGTGCCCTCGCCTACCTCAATGTCGGTAACAAGGCTGCAGATGTGTTCACCTGGCTGTCGAACTTGACATCCCTCTTCACATTGTTTGGATGGGGAATGATCTGTCTCTCGTGCGTTCCCCTTTTATTATTTGTCCCCGAATCCATGTACACAAGAACTAATCTTGCTCAGACACATCCGTATGCGAGCCGCATGGAAGCTCCAAGGCCGAGATGTCGCCGACCTCCCTTGGAAATCCTGGACGTACCCCTACGCCGCTTGGTGGGGTCTTTCGTGGTGTATCATCCTCATATTTGTTGAGTTTTACCTCGCCGTCTGGCCTCTCGGCGAATCGCCAACTGCGAAGACATTCTTCGCGAACTATATCTCTGTGCCAGTCATTCTGATTTGCTACTTTGGCGCCCGGATTTTCTACAAGGGCCCGTGGCGGGTTGACTTGAGGAAGATTGAGCTCGATGTTACGAGGAGGTTTTACGTTGATATGGACACGGAGAAGGCAAATAAGAAAGGAGGCGTGGTTGGGGGCGTGAAGAAGGCGGCTGCGTTCGTCTTCAACTAGTACGTTAGCATGTGGACCCAAGTTGCCTTAAATTTTGGACCTTGTAGTTTTTGAGCCGCACGGAGAACTTTTATGGGTGGCTGACATTATCTCTAGCCTACTTGCCTAGGTATATTTAGTTTGTAGCCAATGAATTGGGTCACATCCGAAAGCTGATCGAAAGGGGCTATCTCACAGGACAATACATACAACGTACAGATATTAGTTAATCGCATATACGGATATGTACTCGCAAATCCGCGCAACGTTGCCGGCCTCCTGTTCGCATCCAGATGCAGGGTCTGTGTGCCAGCCACGGCTTGGCAAGTTGTAGCGAAGGCGCTTTATGGGGGCCACTGCACATAAATCTTTCGATGTCGTGGGCTGAACAACAATCACTGAAGACGATTCTACAGACTCGAGCGGGAGATGATATGGTATGAAGACGTGTCACCCCTTGGGTCGTCGGCGGGGGAATCGTCCTCCATTCTGACGTGCGTGGGTCCTCTCGATACGACTTCGGGATATCTCAACCCCACCCCATCTCACATGCAGACCATGGCACTGCAGCAGAGCCACAACGCCACATCGAGGACTCACGATACTTTTAGTCGCACAATTCGTGTTCGGAAGCAGTTGGCGAGAGGAATGCATGATGCAGCCATTCGCATCGCAGCTCCCCTCAGCCCGACGCCACCAATGGACGCGTTCCAGTCGCCCAGGCGGCAACCAAACGAGGCTCAAACTCGCAGCTGTGAGCTGGAGTTCTTTTTAACAGAGGGGAACCCTCAGCTCACATGCGAAACGCTGATTGCCTCCAGCCTTGCGACTTTTGCACGACGATCTCGACATTCTTGGTTGGACCTTAGTTAGGAGCTGGTCGGACGGCAGTTGCGTGTGTTTTGGGGCTGATATTCCTTTTCTGTCGTTATGACTTCCTATGGATTCGCAAAATGGATCGAGGGTGCCCGTTTCTTTGCTCGTCCGAGAGCTGTCAATGCGACATGTTCTGTAAGTTTACAATGACAAGCGATGTCAGTAGTCTCCTTCAGCGACTAACCAGCCTAGGGCACCGATGAACAGGATACATTCTCGTCATGTCGAGCTTCGGCTGCTGGAAAATGTGAGGTCCCTTCTGACGCTACGATTCCTGGGGATGCCTGTGTCTGCGCTACTGTTGCCGATTACAATAAGAAGTTCTCTGCCTGCGTGCTAGGAACGCCTTACTCGGCATGCATTGATCCAAACAATGATCAAATAATGGCAACCTGGTCCTCCGAGCACTGTAGGAATAACTCGACTCCAAGCGCTACTCCAACGGTGAAATCAACGCCAACACCCAAGGACACACCCACCCCATCGGCGACGCCGTCAGCTAAGTCGGAGCCCAGCTCCACACCAAATCCATCTACTCCAGGGCCTTTGTCTGAAAAGCCCTCGGAAAAACCCAGTAGGTCTTCGCCCCCACCCTCGTCTCCGGAACCAAGCTCAAAGCCCCCGTCTTCTACAGTTCAGACCTCGGAGCACCCATCTTCCTCGCCGGAGCCAACTTCCGAGCAACACTCGTCTAAGACTCCCCAGATTACACCATCTGAAGTGCCGAAGCCAAGTTTCGTTCCGGTGACGGTTGTTAGTCGCGTACCTGCCATGACTACTGGTGGTTCAACCTCTAGCTCCTCTACTCATGCTCCAGTTCCAAAGTGGACTGGTTCTGGAAACCTACTCCAGGGGTACTGTGCCACGCCGGAGTTCTCCCTTCTTGATGGACCTACCGCGTATTGGGCTCCTATTGTTGGGTGTGTTGGCGACAAGCCGGATTGCTGTCCTTTCGATGTGCCCCCTTCTACGATAGCCGGTGCAACTGGCCCGGTCACCATTGTAATCACGATACCGGCCTCACAGTCTTCTAACATACCTACCGGAAGTGGTGGTTTTCCAATCCCATTGCAGCCAGCCCAGGCTACTCTAGATCGCTGCCCAGACGATTATCATTCCATTGGCGATGGTTGCTGTCCTTCGTACGCCTCCAATTGGTCTCTATTACATCCATCAAACGCACTAACGAGAAGTCAGGAACTATTTCCCTTGGAGCACGGCGTTCGGCGGTCAAACGCCCTGCTATTCCACCCTCCCAATCGCCATAACCCCACCTCCTATTCCCGATTCTCTCGCTGGAACTGCCTCTGCGACCGCCTCTGCGAAGCCCACCTCCGCCATTGTAAACGTCGTCTACGCCATGCAGTACCCCGTCAAGCCCTCCAAAGGGCTCACCTCCAACGCTAAGATCGGTATCGGTGCAGGCGCAGGCGGAGCAGCAATCATATTCGGCGCTCTGCTATGGCTCCTAATCTGGAAGCACAAAGCCCACAAGAAAGACAAAGCTCTGCTAGAAAGCCAGAATACCTCTACAAGGCAAAGCGTGGCACTCGGCAATGTCAGGACACCCAGCACCGTCTCAGAACCCTGGAAAACGAATCGAAATGCTGGGGCTGGGCCTCCCGGTGGTCAGAGTAGATTTACTGAAGGCCTAGAACCTACGCTACCAAACGTGGGGCCGCCGACGGCGCATACGGCGGATTGGCGTCCCACTGGCCCTCAACGAACAGTGTCGCCACCGCTTCCGGGCACGTATACGAGAAATCCGATTTCTTACGCTCAGCAGCAGCGGTATCCAAGTCCTCCGCTTCCGGAGGGATATGCGGAAGTCCAGGGGCAAGAAGTGGCACAGAATCGACGGTATTCGAACGTGAGTCCGCCGGTGCCTGATCCGAGGTATGATGCAGCGACAGGAAATTTGAGCGAACTGCAGGGAGATGCGTACGTGCAGGGGCAAGGAGAGACATATCAGCAAGCTCCACAGATGTATGCCCGACCGCAAGGACAGCAATGGCAACAACCTCCTCCACCGGGGACACAGACGAGGTACTATGACGCCCCCGCCGGGCGATATGGGACTTGAGGGCATATTTTGAGGATTTGGGCCCTATGTGGATTTTAAAAAGTACTTGTATAACCATTTAAAGTGGGGCTAGGGGTTTGTATCATTTTCGGCGCATACTTGCATATAATGATGGACTTTGGCATTGCAAAAGGAGGAATACCACGGTCGCTTCAAGAAGGGATGTTTAATGAGAACTTGAGTATGAATTGGGTATCGGTAAATTTTGCCACGGTAGATACTTCGCAGGCTTTGCCGTATTCTTGATGCTGTTTTCAGGTTTCAAGGTTGGGAGCTGCCGATCACGTGCACCCTCAATTCGCACACATAGGTACGTGACGAATATGCATCGTCGCAGACTAAGAAGGCTGCTCTGCGACTTCCGATTCTCGATTCCTCACTAACCCCATAAAAATATCAGGTTTCGTGAGTCCCGATTTCTTTACCCTACCACAGCGCACCTTCCCTTCTCGATTCAGAGCGATGAACGTGCCTTCCATTTACCATGTCGGGACGGACAAACCAAAGACTTTAGCGCACAAACACTCCAATTTCTCCGAGTTGTCTCGCGCATCTTCATCTTCGTCACAAGACAGACACCACACCAAGACGAACGTCATCAAGGAGTACATCGAAGCGCTCGTGTATCCAGTCAGTCACCCCCGATACACTGACGTCGTACGTCATTTTCAAAGGAATTAAAGATCAAGAGCTAATGGATGTGGTGTTTGTTGCGTAGAATTATAAACGGGGAACGGAAATGTAATGAGAAGTTTATTGAGCTACTTCTCCCATTCTTCAAGCGCAGGTACGATGCACTGCCATCCCCCTCGCACTTCTGCTTGTATCTCCGTAGATATCAGCACAGGAAACGATACCGGCAACAATCAACCAAAAGCAGGTACCGACGGAAACCCCTCCAAAAAATCGATGCAATAAGACTCTCCACACCCCCTGTCTTCGATCCAGATGATGCAAGGCAACCACGGTCGAAAGGGTGAACAATGATGAGAGCCGAATAGCGCCAACCTGATTGGGGCTGCAAGAATATATTGCACAACTTGCCGCAGAGTCAGAAAGATCGACAGATATTGGACACTCAGACAAAGACACAGACCAAGGGTTGGATTTCTTGGAAAGAGCTTACCTAGGAACACCCAGAAGTCAGAAGCGGAAAAGCTCATCTGATTCCTGAAACACGAGGGACAAAAGTTAAAACTGGCCTAAGAGAACACAAAGGGAGCCGAAAGAGACACCGCGGAAATGATGATATGAAATGGTTATCCAAAGCCCAGGATAATCTCTCGGTAAAGAGACTCAGTAAAAACAGTGAAGACATGAGAAAAAGCCCAGAGAGTTCGACAGTCCCTTTCTTTAGCAACAGAATGTTGGCTGCTTAGAATGGGTGCGTGTCGTCGAGGAAATGAACCAAGGAAGTTCTACGGAGAAAATTCGTGTAGAGGGCCACGCTAACCGCCGGAGAGTAGGAGTCCTGATTTATTCTCGGCATGGGCCGTGAAACACTCCGATATCCCGGGGCGGTCCGTAAAACCTGGAAAACTAGGGACATATCCTCGAGATTGGTGGATACTCTTGTACGGTCTCGGAGTGGTCTTGACGAAAGGAAATGAGAATGTGTATGATGACGAGGGGTCTACTGCATCGGCCTCTCGATTGCCGAGACGTCGTTGGGACGCGAGTGAGATGAATGGCGGGATACTGTGGAATGAGGCCTTGGTCGGATGACGTGAGAGGTCCAAACACATCGCAGAAGGTGGCAAGCAGAAGAGGAGTGTGGATAAGGTTCATAGCCAGAGTGATGTCGACGATGCAATGTCTAGGCACACGTTTGAGTTCGTTGTGCCCCGGGCCTTTCCTTGGTCTCCAGAGTCTCGGAATATCGTTTGGCATGGTTTGTGTCGGACACCTGGTTCTTCCATTGTCTTCCAGGTATACCGAATGATCTGTTCGTGCTTTGGTTGCTGGTGTATTGCATTATCTGCCAGCATTTTGTTTTGTTTGTTGTTTTGCCAAGTTTGAACATTCTTGTGTGTGTGCTCTGTGGTCCGTAGTCGTAGTCATCTCGATTTTGACCAGAGCATCGGGGGGAACCTTTTCTGCTTCCGCTTTGGAGCGTCGTCGACGATGAAAGCATTGTCGCTCTCAATCTCTGAGCCATTGTCCTCATCCTCGTCGCCGGTGATGAGGTCTGGGTCCGGAGATTGCTGGATGACACCTTGAAGTCTAGGACTCTTTCGAGATCCGGCGTTTGCTGCAGAAAGATTCTTCCCTTCCGCGCGGTCTAGTGGGGATCCAGAAGATTGGCACTGCCCGGGGTTTGATGGTGACGAGTGGGAGGATTCGCTGAACCGTGCGCTCTGCTCTTTAGCACGAGTTCGCAAGATTTCCTTTCCGACCTTGTCCGTTGCTTTCGACCCCACTTTCGTCGAGCTCTTATCTAGCGTACCATTGGCCGATCTAGGACTGCGAGTGACCCTCCTGCAATCGCTCCGAGACGCCTTCCGTTTCTCTCTGCACTCCTTATGCTCCTTAAGCCTCTTTTCATTTTCGCTGGTGGAGGCCGGGTTCGAAGTCTTGGACTCAGTATCCGTCTTGGCAGTAGATGTCTCAGCCGATTTCTTGTTCTGACTGGATGGGTTAAGGTCATCAGGGTTGCGCTTGAAGAAGCCGTTGACGGCTTTCCCAGCTTCTTCGGACGCGATAGCGTCAACAAGTTGTCTGCGACTCCGTCGGTCAATAGGATACCATATCCTTCGACTCAGGAAGTCTCTCTCGAGGTCTATGATTGGAGTCTTATCCGATGCTTCCTTGACGATCTTCTTGTGCGCGTCGTCGTCGTACACAAGGACTTTGATCATTGTCTTGGCCTCACCACTGCTGGGCATCACCAATCTACGGAGCTTTATCTCCTTACGGAGATCTTCCAAATCCCAATTTCCGTAGGGCCTAGTGTTGTAGCGCCGAGTGGGGATCTGGCCTTGTCGCTCTGAGACTTTCGGAGCACTTGTAGTACGGTGTGATTTATCTCCGTCACGTGGATATCGGTCACCACGTTGCGAATATCGGTCATGGTGGTCCGTGTGGCCCTCGTGCACACGACGTGGAGTATAGCCATCCCTGTCGCGGTAGTAGCCAGGGCGCTCAGATCGGTAATCTTGGAATGGAGATCGGCGGCGTTGGTGGTCGCGAGGAGGATGGGGAACGTCTCTAGCCCGATCCTTTGAACACGGACCGCTATCGCGGGAAGGTGAACGTGACCGAGAGCGGCGCTGTCTATTGTCCTCACGCCTGGGCCGATAGTAGTCTCCCTGGCGATTGGAAGGAGGTGGATTTCGAAATTCTGAAGACCTCTTTTCCCCAACTGCAGCTTGACTCAAGGGTGTTCCGGGGCCGACCGAGTTACGGACTGGAGTTTTGGACATGTTTGAGACTGGCGGAGTCTGCTGGCGAACGACCGAGTTGATGGCCTTGTCGGCCACTTCACCTTCCAGTGGTGAGCTTGACAGTTTCTGCCGCTTCGCCGCTGGAAGCGGGATCGAGCTACCAGAGATCTTCCCACGAGAGATCTTTAGGCCGTAAGGTTTCCAACCGGCGCCGATTGCGCGGCAATGTGCAAACCCCCTGGTTGGGGACCGCCGAAACGGATTAATGATACCACCCTTCGGGACATTGCGAAGATCCCGGGATTTCCAGAGTACTGTCAGTAGCAGAACCAGTGGCAGATATCTCGAACACCTACCGGAGCGTAATACCCGCTGTCATCGCCGTGGGCTAGCATGGAGACGACTAATAGATTACTGTGCGCAGACTAGGTGACATAAGCAAGTGGAGGTGAAAGGGGTTACTGAGTTTCTTACACGGCGATTTTCTTGCCGCTCTCGGGCGAAGTCTGAGTAGGTGCGTTTATTGGCCTTTTCGCCGTACATTGTCGGAATGTCGAGCGTAAGGTCGAGCGCGAGGCCAGGAGGAATAGGGCTTGGTGGAACAAGCCTGAAGGTAGGGGTATTAGAGTCGGCTGTAGAAGGTTCCATTGCCTCACGTAGTTTTCGTGCGTGAACAATGTTGGCGAGAGTTGTCGAGAGAAGGCTGTAGGAGTCGTGCCTGCACTTAAGTGCAGATTCCGAGCTCAGGACCTCAGCGCCCTGGCAGCAAGGTGACGATCCTTTGAGCTTCCCTTCGGACTCTCCTGGCTCGAGCGCGGACGGCCATGAGCTGACCCGCTCGACCGCCTGACTAGATGCCCGGCAGGACAATCACAGAAAGGTACAACGCTTCATCGTCATATGGAACGGCATGGGATTACAATACCAAGAAATCGCGTTACCAAGAACAACCAAGACATAAGAGACCGTTGTGAAATTACAACCAGGAAGAGAACCGGTTGACAATCAAGACAGATCATTCACCTCCGATATCCACCACGCTATCCTATGGTATCCGGTCCCTGACGCCCCACCTACACTCACCGGACCCGTGGAAGAATGATGGACGAGATCGCATTATGTATAGAGATGCTTCAAGCAGGGCAGTGTAATTATTCGAGGAGACTCTCGAAGAAAAGAGGTTACGAAAGAAACCCGTAAGATTTGTTGATTAGTTCTCGAAGATTGTAGCGGTAGGGAGTTTAGACCTGATCTTTTAGATCTAGAACGACGAGTTTTGATGTATCGACTAGAAACTGATGGGAGACTCGGACTAAGAGAGAAGGGGATCTGTAGGCAACGCCAGGACATTCAAGGACCAAGGACTAAGGTATGTGATGGGGATATAGCGGTATCGGTCCATTTTCGATGAAGCATCTGGATATGTTCCTAGAAACGGCAGTGGTATAATCGCTTCCCAGCTTGTAAGATTGATCGTAAATCAATGAAGCGTTGAATAGGGGGTTAAAGGGTAGGTGGGCCCACTTGAGAACGGTTAAATCGTACGAATCCGAAGGCGAAGGATATATTTCGGACTCAGCGGCCTCGTTTCAATGGTCTGGGCAGTTTATACTTCTTTGAACACCCAGTCACGTCGACTCCTCTTTGAAAGGAGTTTTGACGGGCTAAGAGGGGTCAATTTAGGAGGAGGAAGGTTCATACGGGCTCGAACGTATCTAGCTACATCGGGATTGGTCTTCGGGTAGGAACGGTAGTAGAAGCTTTTGGCTGATTCGTTGAATCAAGCTGAGCCTCGTCAGCGCCCGACATGAGAGACGCGAGCTCGGAGAGAAAGAGGGGGATCGAGTGGAAGAGGTCGCGGGTGGAGGAAAAGGGTGAGGTAGTGGGGTCTGGTGGCTGTCAGTCTTATGTAGTAGGGATACGACGAAGCTGGGCATACCAGGTGATACCGTAGCCTAATAGCCTTTACCGGCCCCCGTTGTGTGGGGTCCGGGTAGCTGGCATTATACGAATACTTTACGTAAGCTTACCGACGCTTTCTCGCCGTGTCGCTCCCCCTGAGGTGTTTGGCGAGGGACTTGCACATATATTGTGGAAGGATAGTAAGCCCGCGGCGGCGCATCTCCTCTTCAAGTTGTTCGAAGCCCATATCGGCGTCCTTCCCGGTGCAAGCGAGGGCAACCCCATCATCGGCGTGGAGAAGTTGTTCGAGGGAGGGCACCAGTGATCACACTGAGCACGAGAGTGCAGATTGAAGTAGACATGGCCAATGGAGACAGATCTTCAATACTGGAGGTAAAAGT
>MCFA01000153.1:0-103884 GCA_002105025.1 Clohesyomyces aquaticus | reverse complement strand
AATCAGATAGCGGTGACGTTTCGCAGTGAGCGCTGCTTCTCGGTTTCGGCGAATCTTCAAACATTTTGGCACACATGAAGCTGGCCTTCATCCAATTTGTATTCATTCACACTCCACTAATTTGTACGATTCCATGTGAACTTGGAGCTGGTGTTTAGAGCTTTGTGGAAATAAACCTCGTCGATCATCTACAGTGATGTCTACCAGAGATACAGTGAAGAGAATGGAGATTTGATTCATCTGACGAAGAACTGTCAAAAGGGTCCCGCCTTGACTCGATTGGGGATCGTTCGATTTAATTATTTGATGAGTTTTCTAGAAGAGGAAACGATTCTCTTTGAGGACGACGAATCTCAGATTGAATCATGGGCAAAATCATAAGCGCGATCCTCATTATGGGTCGGGTTGACCCCGCAAGATCTGTTACGGTGCATATATAAGCCAGATACACCGCAGGAGCATTAAGGTTGACCTTTTTGCTCCAACAAGATCCTTTATTGAATGGAGATGCTGGACGTAGTGAAACAGTGCTAGGCCAGGTCGCTATGCTCTTCAGGATGTTCTGTTAAGTACAGCCAGGAAGAATTCCATGCTTAAGCTGTCCATTAGGTATATATCTAATCTTCCGGCGGCCTTACACTGCGGATCGATTTCCACTCATTTTTCCACTAATTTTTATGTAGTTATAACTATAAATATTCATAAATAAGTTAATTAAAAATAGTTCAAAAATGGCTTAATAATTCGTCGCGCTGATATGGTGTACCAGCTCTCTATAGCTTAGTCTAGTATATAGTTAGTGTACCACGCAGGGGCTCGGCTCCCATCGGCTACTACCCCCACGGCTCCTCAACACCAAATCTGCTCTCACGACCTGCCCTGCCTGCCCTGCCTGCCCTGCTAGCTTGTTGCATTAATGAAATGATCTCTCTACATCGTGATTAGTCTGCAATCTAACGTAAATGTAATATAATTACTTCACTAATGAGGATGGCGACGATGGAGATGGAGATGGCGATGGCGATGGAGATGGAGATGGCGATGGCGATGGAGATGGAGATGGCGATGGAGATGGAGATGGCGATGGAGATGGAGATGGCGATGGAGATGGAGATGGAGATAACGATGGAGATGGAGATGGAGGAGGAGTAGAGGAGAGATAGAAGGAGGGAGGGATGGAGGGATGATCATATAGTCTGTGTGGGTGAGCCAAGCCCGCCTGGTGAAGGAGGGTGGGGGGGCCTTACCTCAGCACCCACCCAGCACTAGATTCGAAAATCTCTAAGTAGATTCACTAACTTAGTGAAATGTTGGAAAATTTTGCTTGGAAAGTGAGTCTAAGTAGGGGTTTTCCACTCAATGAGTACGGTTTTTCCACTCAATGAGTGCCCTGAGTGGGGTTTTTCCACTCAATGAGTGGAAAAACCACTCATTAAGTAGGGCTAAACACACTTAGGCTACTTAATAAGTAGATAAATTAGGAAGATATGTTACGGTATATAAGCCAGATACTGCGCAGGGGCATTAAGGTTGATCTTTTTGCTCCAACAAATACCTACTTATCAAGTAGTGAAAACTCAACACATTAAGTGCGTGTTTAGGTGCCAAAATACCCACTTATTAAGTGTAAATCGAGCCACAGTGAAGCTTTGAACTTACCCTGTCCGTGTGAAGAGCCGCAAGAAGAATCTCGACGCTCCAGCTATCAGCCCAGGGGGGTTATTTAAGCAATCTGGCGTAATTTATAATTCAAGTTGAACTGAACGCTTCACTTCATAGTGATGGTATTACATCGTTAATGGCTCACAGATTGATATTGATCATATTCTGCGAGAAATTATGGATTTTTCAACAGCTATAGAGTTCGAGGGTGAAGAATAGCATCCGAAGCCTTCATCATCCACATTACAATTGTCGATTTTGCTCACGCAGTCAGCTGTGTTGACTAGAAGCTCAGGCTATCGGTCGGCCACGAGGTAGCAGACACTGTCTTGGATTGTATCCACTAAATCCATACTATGAAGGTGTAACAGCACAATCTCAAAGTCTAAGTTTCGGTTGGGATGTGCAGATGCATGTTATGGGGACCGAAGTGGGTGGGGCGCACACAACGATCAATGGAGCATGTCAGCTAGACACACCAATATCAATGCAACTTTCCGAGGGCTCATGATCCACGTTTGAGAAGTCTGAAGGGTGCGGAATGTGTTGTGACCTCCGCTTCGATATATTTATTTTCGCAATTTATTAAACTTCTGGCAGTTTCACGTGGTACACTGCCTGGCAAGGACAGGTCTCCAACATGAACCAATGCTACATTGCACCTGCTGCCACGCAAATCTTTGGACAGTGCGGCCCTACTGGCGCCGTCTCGGGCTGGGCGACTGAAGTGAACTTGAACAATGTTTACACCACTCAGTGTCTCTTTAATCGATGTGACTGCGTTGTCTAAAGCGGCGCAGGCAGCAGGAGCAGGATGAATCTGAGGCGGTGGATGAAACCGGGAATTCGTCCTTTACCCTCCATCTTTCAACAAAATACAGGTCATTTGGTTTTTATTTTCCTATGTATGGCTTTGACAGTTCAGCGTATCTAATTCAGCGATGCTATGTCTTTCTTGACATTCGTATTGTTCCACTAATTTTCCAGCCGGGGAGATGTGGGAGTGATTAATTGTAGAGGGGGGATGTGGGAGTAATAAATTGTAGAAGGGATTCGCCCATCCAATATCCAAACATGTCTATCCCAACCCGTCCCTTCAAGCCCTTTCTTTTCTTCCCACTCCTGACAGGTGCCCGGAATCATTTAACAGCTACACCCACCATGTGGCCTGCTCGCGCTAGCACACGCCCAGTCCGCAAACGGGTCCCAATCACAATCGCTATCCTTAAGACAAGTCGCCCAATCTCCCTCACCCCGACTCAAAGCTAACCAACACCATTTCCCGCCTGACTCGCACTGCCTCCAGCAGTATCCAGAGTCGCAGCCGAATTGGCGAGAGGCGCAGGAGCGCGCGTGCACGTTGACGAGAGCACGAGGAGCGCCTGGTGGGGTACCGCTGCGTTGAATGTTTGAGTTGGATGATTCGGGGGAGGCGGAGGCGGAGGCGGAGACGGACACGGCGAGGATGGAAATGAGGAGGGTGGTCGTAAGATGCATGGCTTTTGTGTGCTAGAAGGGGTCAGCTTTATGCTGTTCACGGTTGCGGCAGGGAATGATGTGGGTTTCTTACTTTTAGTGTTCTTGGTTTATGCGTAAATGGAAGCTTCGTTGCTGGGCTCGGTTGATATGGATGGCGAGGTGTCGCGCTGCTTCTGCGTACTTTCGCTCTGCGTCCATCTCGTCAACTTTATACCCGTCCAATGTTGCACGGCTCGAGTTTGAGCTCAGCGTGGGCATGCAAAGAATCTCCTCATAATGCTACGACTGACTAAGACATATCCTTATGATTCAACTCAGCTCTAATGCAACCCACTAACAGTATTGATATTCTCCGCCTGGCAACGCTGGACGACATGAACTCCACCCCAGGTGCATCCACAATAAATGGGACCCAAGACATATATATTGCATGTGACTTCGGACTTGCTAAGACTGACGTGGTGAGCCCTGAGGGGAGCGTTGAAGCGGCGGTGAAGTTTCTGGCACGCGATAATGGAACTCCGAAATACTGCCTATTTGGGAATAGCGTGGCCTGGCAGCTTAGCCGCAGACCACCTAGGCGGCCTTTGAACCTTTCAGCTCTACTATCATCCGGGAAAGACGACATGCATCATATAAGTTCCCTTCCGAGCACCCCAAATAGGTCCTTCTTTAGACGACGCCCAAATCCGTGCCTACCTAGGTATTCCCGAGCGAAAGTGCGCGGATGACGGCCCCGAAGTCGTGAATTCGGCACCGCCCACTGAGAGGTTCATAGACGATATAGTATTCGCTATAATTGAAAGCGATTCCGCAGAAACTTTCCTGCACCCCTCCCTTTTCCACAAGCCAAAGAGCGCGACATAATTTATGTTGCAGTACCGGAACCTGCCGTCTTATTGCCGGTCTATAGGTAGGTAAAGACCCGCCGTCTCCCAAAGTCTGATTCATGGTATTCAATAGCGCGAAAAGATGAGAACGTGAGATTTTCCATCTGTGGTTTACATTTTAAGCCGCTTGAGCCAACCCGCACGCGCAGTTATCGGCTTGACCCTTTCAACCCCCCGATAGGCACAAGAACACGGAAAGCTCATACCATAAGCCTTGATCAAGAGATAGACCCCATCTCCAATTGCTTATGAGATTGGACCACACGCGCGCAAGCACGCATACATCTTGTTCATTGGCCAGAATAGCGTGTAGGAAAATATATCCTCCTCTTGATTCCTGCGCTAGAATAACGACCCGTGATTGCAGTTGAAAACCCGGAGGATGGATTCCGACCCATTGATGTTGGGATAGAGAAGAAGACCTGAATTTAACTTTTCTAGTCGTATGCAGTATAACGACACTTCAAGATCCGGGACGTTGATGTCATATATCCGCCGAGATTTCCCCCTCTCGAACAGCCATGCTCGGCTTGAGTATCACACCAATTTATGCCCCTATCACGATTAGACCACAGCCATCTTCTTGCGTCTTTACATTGATGCTTCGCGATACCCTAAGATTTGGTGGGTTGTTGCGAAAGGAATGCGAAGGCAGGATAATTGTCGCGATGCACGACTGTCAACAGTGTCTCAACGTCGGGCAAGTGGCCCCACGTTTGAGACATATCATAATGCACGAATGCTCACAATTACCATAACATTAATCGCAGAGAAACCACTCTCTAGCGTCCGACCTTAGGTACCAAAAACGACCAGACCGACCAGAAACCACTTTCTTTCACTCTTCCTGCCCTCGCGCGCGATATACTAGCACCCATGAGCGTGGATTCATTTAGCGTCTCAGAAGTCGAAATTCAAAGGCAGGACAGGGAGGAGAACCAGGTAGGTAACTCAGCTAAAGAAACTGCTCACGTGTCTCGGAAAGATGGAAGTGACATATTCCTGTCTTGTCGTGACCGAGCGTCAAACCTCAGGCAATATCGGTCACAGCTGACCAAAAGACCCACAGTCAACACCTCCGTGGCATAATCACCCTGACAACTCGCTCACCCTCACTCCTTCATTCAGGCGCTTATTTGTCTCCTATCTATTCCGCTTCCTTGTGTCCTCCGACACGGGTTCCTTCTCACTCTTTCCCTCTTTTACCGCTCAAGTAGGTCCCGCTGTCATTCACTCAAATAATTAACCCTCTTGAGCGATAAAAATTCACGACTCTCGACAATAGTTCCGCCGCACGATACCCAGATCGCAACCGCAAACGAACCACAGTTCAGCTCTCTTGAACTTTAAGCAACATGCGATGGAAACTCTCCCTCACCAGGCCCCGCCAATACGACTCTCGATGCATTGCTAACCCTACCATCCGAATAACTGAACACGTGGACTAAGGAGGCCTCAGCGTGTTCTGGAACACCCTGGTCCACTCTCTCATCCAAACCTAGGCCCACCGTACTTACACTAACATCTCTATCCCTACGACCTACACTAACAACCCTAGGCAAAGCTGGCGCCCTCCTAACCTACTTTCTCTAGATACGCACCCAATGAAACTAGCTTAGACTCGTCTTCCTTCGCCTCCACGCGCTAAAGCACCCATTCCTCACTTCTCTGAAATAATGCTACGCTCCTGGATTTCGTGTGTAATCTGAACCATATTGCGAACGGACTGTCGCTGATGAAGAAGATACCGGATTGGGAGGAGAGTGAGGGGAACAGAGAATATTTGTATCGGGAACAGCTGCGGGAGTCTCAGCAACCGACTATGAATCCGCGGTTGAAGGAGAAGACTGAGAAGGAGTGTGAAAAGAGTGCTTCCGATATTTGAAGGGGATACGTGTCAAGTACGGCCCAGAATTTTCTCTTGCGGCAGCGGTCATAGACCTTTGATCCGATGCACCTGTATGCCACTGGTTCATCATGCTCGGAACTTCTTGTATCTGAGACTTTGGACCATCGGCCTGACAGTTTTCGGGCCATTAGCCTGGAAAGTGAGACATCGAAGTGGCGAATGAAATTTCTAGAACAGTTCCATGGATCCTATCTGGTCTCTGATGGCAGACTGCGCTCAAATCTCCTTTGTTCAATGTTTCCCGACAGCGAAATCAAAGTTCGGCGTCGGAAAGGGCGACCCAGCACCGGCGATATCTTCAGGCATATCTTTACCTACCTCACATATGCCCATGAATTTTCCTACTTCAAAACCCCCGAATTTACCTGCACTCACACGCAGCATATCGCTCGAAAAGAACACCACCAAAACATAAACTATGCAAGTACTCCACCAACCCCATAACACAAAACTACCTCGCCCTACCCTACCCACTCTAGAATCCACCATCCCACTAGCTATCCCCAAAAACATTGCCCGAACCACATACATTGGCGTTCAAAAGGCCTTTCAGTACCTTTTGGTTACATCAAAACCCCCTGGCTGGATATACAAAACAATTATCTTCCTCTAGAATCAAATCCATGCTGTCTAGAGTATCTCACTCGCTCCATCTTGAAAAATGCCCGCGGAGTCAATTCGGAATCAAAATACTTCTCCCATCTTTGCAAAACGGTGGCGTACTTGCATGCACGCGACGTTTCACTGTCCGTGCTGCGCTAGCGAAATGCTAGCAAACAACGGTAGGTCGAATTGGGAGTCACTTAGAACAACGAAAACGTGAACAAGGCTGACGAAGGAAAATCAGATGAGAATATTCTTTGCTAGAACATAACATATCGTTCCGCCCAGAATCACATACCCCAGATTTTGAATTCTTGAATTCGAATTTGAAACTTTGAACGCACCGCTATGAAAAAGAAGAACCAGTGCCCGCGCATTTTCTTTCTTCCTACCACGGTTCCAAACACTAAAAACATCCGATAAAGCTCCCTCTGAGGAGGAATACACACGAAGGGCACAACATGACACTCAATGTCTACTCAACTAAGAGCTCAACGCTCCTCCACCCCATCTCCCATCGGAAAAGAATATATAAATCCATATCTAAAAGACATTACAGGCTACGGAAGCTTGATTACTTCTCTTTTCGACTTTAGATTGTGTTTTATATTCAAATAGAGTATAATCTCGTTCCTCTTCTTATCCCGTATCTAGAGGTCCAACATAAGACGAGTGTTACGGAATGAGGTCCATTTAGTTCATCCAATGTCAGGTATTAAGCAAGCCTGCATAAGGAACAGCCCATTTATCTTCTCATCTGAAGTCAGGGCCTGAAGACCGTTGCTCATCTTATCATTATCATCGTCAATGACAAGCATCCCTTTGCTTCTGGTCATGATTTCAAGTTGCGTGAAGCAGCCTTTGCGATATTGTGGCTTAATCGTGATACGGATACTGAGCAAAGGGTTTTTGTAGCAATTGGTCGAAGTTGTCAACGATGTGAGGACTGTGAACTTGTCTGGAGGTTTGCCAGAGTTGCGTGGTCTTGCTATATCGACTGCTGTATAGCCTCGAAGCCTGGCTTTCCTCCACCCCCGACCCAACCCGACCACATGTTCACTTAGGACACTGGGAGTAATACCACTGACATTTCACCCGACTCCTGTGCTCCTGTAGGTATTAATGTTGTATTGGTGTGGCATTTGAGCTCAGGGCAGAAAATCGGGTTTGGTATCTAGAGGAAGTAATGCTATGTAAGTGAGCTGAATGCCAAAAGGTTCGAGTTTTAGCCAACGTTGTTCAGCTTGCTAATGATCGCACTAGCTTCGGCAGTTGATCTCCTGAGAATCGAGCATGTGGTCAAGCTTTCTTGGGACGGTAGATGCCTGGATGCGGGGAGCGTTTGAGAGAATAGAGCAGTCATCTACCACGTTTGAATATTCAGAAGTTGATTGGCAGCCGGAGAGTAAAAACGGGATATGGCAAGTTCATGGAACTCGTTCACACACGATAGCAATGGCAAACATTAGCAAGTACAAAGCAAACATGCATGCAGGCATGTTGATGAGCTTGTGAACAGAATTTATTCTAAGTTACACATTATTCGAAGGCTATCCACCTTAATTTCCATCCAGCCTTGAGCTCATACTGGGAATGGTATCGAATTGTTGGAATTGGTATCGAACGCAAATAATCTACAACTCAATTAGTGTCACATCCCGACAACCCGAACAGGTGGAGATGCTTACAGTCCGCCCATGAAAGTCGGTCTTGACATCGTGAGAAGATTACACGTTGTGCTTGTTGGCCGAGGCAGCAGAGTCATGCTTGGACTCGTCGACCTTGTCGGAAGCTGCCCCGAGAGCACCGGAGACACGGTCGCCAATTCCGGAGTTGGGTGTGTTGCCCTTGGCCTGCTCCTTGTTGGCCTCCTTGCTAGCCTCGGCGGACCTGCCCTGGACGGTCTCGGAGACGTAGTTGGCGGCATTGGAGACGGAGTTGGAGATCTGGCCGACGATGCCCTCGTTAGGCTTGTTGACGTTGGGTGCAGACATTTTGGAGGAGGTGTTTGGGTTGGTTGGTTGGTTGGTTTGGTAGGTTGTAGGTTGTAGGTTGGTGTTGTAGTGAGTTGGAAGTGGTGGATGGGTAGGAGGTAGAGAATGGGTACGGCGGGTGCCTTTTATAAACATGAGTGCTTGCGGATACCTGACGTCACGACCGCTGCATGCACAGGCAGCGGCCAGGCCAGCGATGGCGTCAACGCTTAAACGCCACTATGGACTTCTTCATCCCGGCTGCACATGACCTGCACATGCGAGCAGCTCGTCTTATGACGACATCATTCCGTATTTCACACATCATCATCATTTGTGTGGGGGCGCAGCTCCGGAACGGACATTTAGGGCTCGAAATTGGAGTATGGCAGAGCTTGTGTTACAAAGGTATGTCTACGATCTATCAGCGTCGAACGATCAGCGGCCTCCTGTGCCTCGGAGTGGCGGTGCTGGCAGTGTCTCGACGGACAATCGATGATGTGCGTCTGAATGCATTGTCATGGCCGGTGGTGGAGCGCGCTTTCACGCAGAAACTGCAGTCGCGACCCCGCACTTCACAAGTAGCGCCGCGGTGCACGATTCTGACGTCATACTACGTCAAACTGCTGCGAACGGTTAGTCGATCGTGTACCCGGAAAGTCGCAGTCCCGCTCCGGCCTCGGCTGCAGGGGTACCACGTGAGGATTGACGAGGCTACCTGCTATGACGTCGCTGTGCATGAACCGCCACGGAGGAAGAAGACAACATGCAACAACACATGCATCTAAAGTAGTCAAAGCCTGCTACGATTCAACAGTCTTGCTTCTGAGCTAGCTCCAGGCAGTCCTGTCACGCGGTGTCTCCAATTTATATCTTGTCTCAAGCGCACCCACAGGTGCAGCCTCCAAATTAATCCTCTCATCCATTGCCCAGATCTGGAAATGGAAACTGAGGAGCTTCGCATCCAACCACTGTCGGCAGATCGATACATCTGAGCGCTCCAGAATCCTGCTTCGAGTGGACCTCCATAATTAATCCACAGATCTGGGAACGGGCAGATTTCAGGACGTGAACATAATTGGTTCACCAGAGGGCGAAGATGCACTAGGTGGCGGTTAACGGTTTGGACAATCACGTGACACACATGCTGTCTGGGGAAGGCCTTTCTCAAACCCTCATACGCGCATGCTCTTTGATGGCTCATCTTACTAATTTCTTTCTTTCGGGATTATCTATCAAAGGACCCAAACAAATATGTCAAGTACCCATGTCTCGCTATGGCCACATGTCTTTCCTGCTTTACTTACCTTGTAGCTTGTCCTTGTCGGTCTAGCTGGGAAAATAGAGAGACTATGGAGGATTAAGAGGATTGCTAAAAGAATATAGGTAGAGTTGGGATCATGCCCTTACCTTAAAATTTTACCTATGATATTAAGAATCTGGCCATTGTATTCTTCAAAAAATACTAGCTCTGTTGTATTGCCTACCTAGGTATGCTGCCGAGTCGCTCCTTATAAAGGAGCTAGACTTTTTTAAGAGATATCTTTGACCTTTTGGTGTTAGCACTACAGCTTCTTTTATCTCTAATAGCTACCCCATAAGAGCAACGAGGACCTGTTCAGGGGAATGCTAAAGTGGTGACGGTAGAAATAGGATGATGCTTGCTGCTCGAAATTATCTACGATCTCGACATTTCGCGAGGTCATCAATGCCAATTTCGGAGGCCGTTTGCACGGATTGCACTTTCCATCGGGCTCGTTGGCTGCCTCGTCGACCAATCAAGGAAACCTGAGATGGAGACATGGAAGGTGCGACACGCAACTCATGGCCTATGGAAGAGTTCGCCAAAGCAAAAGAATTCGCACACGAACATCTCCTCCCCTCCACTTTAGCCTCCTTCGAGATCTCTCTAGATCTCACAAACACACAAATGGTCCACCAAACTACCAAAAGCCGACGGCGGGGAAACCGCCCTGCTCCACTCCTTAATTTGCCCGGCCACATTATCCAGAAAATCCCCCGCTACACCGGTCTTTTGCAAACCGTGCCCTGTAAGCCTCTTGCACGAGCGTTGAAGAACGGGTTGTCTGGAAGGTAGGCGATAACGTTGAGGCACTATGCGGCCAGCAGCCCTTTATTTCTTCCGTGCCCACCACCAACGCTGAAGTGTATCGCATGGAATATCGATTACGACAGGACAGTACGACTGGCCATTTCGACCGACCTTGCATATTGGACGAATTCGGTGACGTTGAATTATGCTACATTGTTTATCGGAGCGGTATGAGCGCCACGTCACCATATTCTGTCGGCACCCCCGTTTCTAGTCCATGTGCTGCGTGTCTGCGAGAAGCTGTATGAGGTGGGTATGAGTATCCTGTATGGCGAGAACACGATTTGCCTGAACTTGGGGGACTGGGATACCACCTATTTCTTCACCCAATTCCGAACAGAGACGATCTCTGCAAGGCACAATCTGTACATATTCTACTATCCGTATTCGACTAGTTATTCGACAAAGCGCCCCATATTAGACCGAACAATTCTCAATCTTTCCGGCTTCGACAGACCGCACTATCCACATGCGCTTCCAATAGCATTCGGGAAGTCTAGTGACCATGATGGCACTGCACCTAACGTAGAGCTCACCGCGTGTCATAAGCGATGGGTCCGAGTTTGTTTGATATTGCAGTAGACGGCCAGGAAGTCATTGTGTCTCACTTTCGAACGTTTCCCAATCGATATAGACACGGCGTAGCGCCTACTTCCCCCACTTTCCGGCGTACGGGGCCAACATCTCAAACTCAGCACATTCTCTCCCGGACCCATCGGGCCTCCTCTTGGCAAAGCCCTGCGCAAAACGGTGCAGCGGTGCACTCGATGGCGGAATTTGCCTGAGACTCCACAGCAAAAGCTGAAACTCCCTTCGCGGGTCTTCCATATGAGCTGCAATTGCTCGTTCTCTCCTACGCCGGCCTCGTCATCACTCCAAACTCCTCGAGCAAAGATAACGTCGGCATTCTAGGGATTCAGCTCGAACCTAAGCCTAGGCCTCTCATCAACAGTTGTTGCGGAACGTGCAATACCCGCAATTTCGCAAACCGCCTTTGTCACACCAACTACAAAAGTACCTTCTCATCGACCATTACTTGTCACGCCCTTCCAGATTCCCTCTTCCACATGAGTACCCACTTCGCAAAGTTAGCAACACATACCTTCTACAGCTAGTTTTACGTCACCGGACAGTTTCGCAACATAATCAAAATCATCAAGAGCATCCCACCATCCGACCTCCGCGCCATCAAGCCCTTCTGCCTGGAGTTCGATTTCTCAGTCCACACGCCCCACCCAGAGCTCTACCGCGCCCCATGGCCCATCTCTGCCCTCAACGATCCTAAATCCGTGAGAACATTAAAAAATCCTTACATCTCTTAGTGTCACGCGGCCACTCCGATCTCTCCATCAAAATCACATTGCTCTCGCATTTACTGCAGGGTGAAGAGAATCTGCGAAAACAGTACCTCGTCGGACTTCGCACGTTTGCATTTGGAACTTGGGGCTGCACCTAGAGCGCGTGTCGGTGATCGCGGGGTTTAGCAAGTACCCTGGAGGCTGTTGTCCGCGGATTATGCCGACTTTGTTTGTAGTGGAGCGTGGGACGGCTGACGATAGTGAAGATGCGGATGCGGGCAGCTTTGGAGAGTATAATGAGAGGCTAGTGAGATGGTATTCGAATGGAGCGGAGTGGAGGGGTGTCATTCTGGAGGCGATACGAGAGCCCGAAAGTACCTTTGATTTGCTAGAAATGGGGGTGGGTTCTTGGAGGGCGCAGAAGAGCTTGCTGTGGAAATAGCCAGTTTTACGTCGCCCTCCGGACTTACAGGCGCGTTCTGTGGAACGTGTCGCAGATTAGATGACGAAGACTTTCTACACATTGAAATGAACAATGACGCTCGAGCACGCCGGAAGACATACCGTCATTTGAAGTAGGGAACGAAGATGCAAAGATAGTATCCCGCACCGAAGTTGTGCAGATGTCTTTGGCAACTCTTCCGGACATGCCAAGTGCAGAGTTGCAGCAAGAAGGATCAAACTGGTAAGAGAGTGTTCACACCAAAATCCTGGTACACGTGCAAAGGCTAACATGTAGCGTTAATTCAGCAACGCCTTCTTTTGCTGCTTCAATCTCGCAATTTTCATCATAAGTTCGTATATTTAGCTGCGATACGAAGTACTTGCTAGTTTCCATTCTCCTATAAGCCCCGATTCTTCATTATGAGATCGAAAAATCGCGAAGATATTAGACAAGCATTGCTTGGAGCGCTTGGACATGCAGGCGACAAACAAAACAGCGGTTGGACAAAGCTTTCAGGAATACAGACGCTCCCGTCTATCTAATCTTCTTTATTATCGGAATCTATGGAGTTCTCTTTTTAGAAAAAGAATTACTGAAACTTACTAGCCGCAGCCGGAAATTCGGTGGAGTCGTAGTCATGGCCAGCCCCTTCAACTGCGAAACCACCCTTCTACATTGACAAGAGATTGGGCGGAAAGCGTAAGATTCTTTCTATTATCTCTGCTTGAGGTACGCTGATGGTATTTAGCAGCAATTCTGAGTCGGAGTGGAGATCTTGTACGATGACATTGAGCATCTGCGTACGAAAGAAGGGAACGAAGGGAATCATATCACACGGGTCATGAGTGTAACGGACATTTTCCTTTTTCTAGTGTTGATATGATGCAGATATTTCAAGTTCGAGGTGTTCTTGAGGAGTCAGAAGATTAGTAGGTGAGGCTGATGTCCCCAATCCAATGTCTCTGAGACATGGTCACGTACACAAGTCCTTTAGTTAATGGACTCCCAATCCCTTGATCACATGTTCGATGCCAAGTGAAGCATGTAAATCCCTTCCCCTTTTCAGTTTGCGCGATCTGGCCCACAGTCATACTCGTTTGACGACTTCTAATGCTAGTCCGCTGCCGAAAAAAGGGAAGCCCGAACGTGCAATTCCTCACATGCTTATCTGACTCTGACCCGGCTCGCAACGTGATTTATGAGTCTTCAAGTTAGAGTGATACTGTGTGCATATATACCGGTGTTAGCTACAGGTAGCATGGGTCTCGAATACTTCTCATCCGTAGTTGTGAATCTAGATTTTCTCATGGTTGTAACCGCAGGGTACAATGTTGGATACAGGATCTTTCTTTGCCTTTCGCCGGAGTTAAACCGTTCTCAAATTTTCCATTCCGAGCAAGAGATGAAAAGATCCGCGTGGTCGCGGCGTTACGGGGGTCTACGGAGAAAGTAGAGCCCCTTGCCCATCTCGCGCATGGAAGGCCGGTCTAGCCCGTACGAAAGCTCAGACTCGAAAGCCGCCAAATCAAACACACCGCCGGAATGGAGCCGCTCCTCGGTTTCATTTTCAACTCAAATTTCGATAGAGCATCATGGGGCAGCCCCAAGTAATACTACCCAATGATCATCAAACGAACTCTATGAAATTCTGTCTATGGAAAAGTGGCCGATTTGAACCTCTGCAATTTAGATATCACTTCCTACAACGTCTCTCTCATCCTCAATTCTCAGATCTCCTCAAATGACATCCTAGAAGCGGTACGCTAGTCTTCTTCGATATCCATCTCCTACATTTCGTTCTCCGACTCGCCGTCTTCAAATTTAGAATCTGGACATTTACACCGCATACATCCAACTTCTCGACATTCGCATTCCAACTCATTCTCTGTCATCTTCATAATATCCTCAATGCAGGCTAAATCTTCCTCGCCGAATCGTTCCCTCTTGAAACTTTGAATCATCCGTGCGAGAGTGTAGTGACCATTCTTCCAAGCTCGATATACCGATCGCCTGTACTGTTGATTCAACCTCCCCCTCACGTCTGCTCCGTTGTTCAACAGATAGCACACCATGTCAAGACGTCCCTGCTCTGATGCACCCTCAATAGCAGTGCGGCCGTGATGCGGCGATCGCGCAGCGTTTATCTTGGCCCCTGTATTGAAAAGAAATTCAACGATCCTAAAGTTCCCGTTGATTGCTGCAAACTGGAGAGCGGTTGCTCCCGTAGCATGAGCGGGCTTAGCGTTCACCTCTGCACCGTGTTCCATGACCATGTGGACGAGATCGACATCGTTGTTCTGAGTGGCATACTGTAAAGGAGTAGATTGGCGACGCAACACGTGTGCAGCTTGGGCGACAGGGGTTGCCTCGCAATTAACGTCGGCGCCCGCTTCGAGCAGATAATTGACTTGGTCCACGAATTCGTTTCTGGACGCCTTGGGCCAGCTGTAGTGGTAATCGAGTAAACACTGAAGCGGGGTAGCAAAGTCCAAACTCTTTGATCGATGGTTTACATCCACACCAGCATCAATAAATAGTTACAGAATAGAAGGATCAACACATTCGTTCAATCCGGCGACCAATCCTTGAACCATAGCATGCCGGCATTTGGATCTGTCGTAATGCTGCTGGTGTATACTGCCACATGCGCTACTGAGCATCCTTATTGATGTCGTGATGTTGTTCTCGAAGCCTTTAGGGCGAATTAATTTGGACGAATAAAAGGGTAACCTGCTCCTTAGAACAAAGCCGTAAATATCTGCTCGCGGTGGGGCAATGGGATAGTACTTCGGAATCTGGGATCGAAGCGTTGAACAGGGGGAACAAGGCCGCGCCCCAGCACGTAGGAAAAACTGAATCAAAGAAGGATCACGGACTGCAGACGCGGCTACGAGCCCTACCCTAGCCACGTCGGCAGCCAAGTAGCCTATGGCTTTTGCGGTTCCAAAAACAAGACCCTCAACAAAACTACGGTCGGAAGCCAGGTTTTGGGAAATCACCGCACAGATGACACCGGTACTGTGGGTATCTCGTCCTGTGCGGAGTACCCCCTTCTCGAACAGATCTCTTGCCACATCTACTTTTCGGTTCTCCAAAAGAAGCTGCAGATAATCCCGACATTCCAAACCAAGGCCGTCCATGCGGTGCAGAACAGCGTCAATTATCTGTGGATCGCCGCCTATGAAAGCACTCCGCAACGGATCCCAAAGGCCATTCTGACGTTGATCCGGTAGTGTGGCACCAAAGTTCTTGAGCATTGTTGCGATTTCAAGGTCGCCACTCTCAAACGCACATTGCAATGCCGTGGAGATGACTCCGCCACTCGGACACATATAGCATATATGTCCGCGAGGAGTTCCTTTGTCGGGATCAGCCCCTACTTGAAGCAAGAGCTGCACTACTTTGATATTGCCGGACCTCGCGGCAATGATAATGGGTGGGACCTGGCAAGCACCTCCAAGCCCGCTCACGTAATTTGGGTCAGCGTTGGATGAAAGAAGATCCTCGACTATTTATGGATTGCAATCTAGCAGAGAATGCTGCAGCGCAGTCATGCAGCAAAAGATTCCCGATGTGTGGGCGCCTCGCCTAAGAAGGTATTGAACAGTGCTCCTGCTGTGAGCATTGTTGTGTTTGCAGACAGCGGCCAAGGCGCTCCCACCGTCCTCATTAATATCGAAGCCTTGTTCGATTAGAAAGTCGATGGTGTGTAGATCCCCAGAGAGGGCGGCATGTTTCATTGTGGAATGCATGTTAATCTGTATTAGGTATGTATTAATGTAGTTGAACAGGCATTTGAGGATTTCGATATTTCCCATCCTGGCGGCAAAGCTGACGAGTGAATTGAACTCGAAACGCGAGTACAATTGTGCATTGGGATCTGCACCATGTTCTAAAAGATACTCGGCAACGGTTTTCCGACTTTCTCCCCGGTGTTTAGACGCGATAGCGGCTTCTAGTGGCGTATAATCCAAACCTCGTTCAGATTTTCCTTGGCAATCCGGACTTATTCCACATTCGACCAACATCTTCACCAAATCCATATTTCCGGCATAGGCCGCGGGCGCCAGAATTTTCTCAGCAGCCGCACACAAGGATGGCTCTCGCTGCTCCAGGAACCTTCGCAGGAATTTGACATTTTCGGGTAATTCGCAGAGCTCCACCAAAACGGATTCGAATAAGCCATCTCCCCTATTGTTAGATAGTTGGATTACTATCATCTTCAGGAGTTACAGCTGTGAGGCTTGCGATCTCAGGTCCAGTACCGCTTCGATGTTGATATTGGCAGTTGTCTTGGTGTTAGTAGGCATGAACTCGTTGCTCGAAGAACGCACGAGATCACGATTCGATTCCGCCCCCAGAGTAGTAAACATATCTTCCCTAATTAGGCTCAGGAGTCGCTCAAGCATAGTTTCGCGTGTGCCGGAAACCAGCTCCAGCATTACCGTCTGCTTATCAGGGTAGGCATTGATTGTGGGCAATGCGAGGAGGACGGGTGTGGAGATGGAGGTAGATGTATCAAGCTGTATCCGGGAGGCAGACGTAATGCTGCGAGGCGATGTACGAACTGGAAATATGGATACTGTAGGGGATCATGGTGTGTGGGACTCGGCCCAGCGAGTGTGAGGGGGCGAATCTCAACACCAGGAGGGGTCCTTGGACTCTCGGGTTCAGAGCGCGCTACATAACAACTGTCAGCAAGGTGTCTCACGCCCTTGGGAGTGCAAACCAAGTACCATTCCGGAAGATTTCGTCCGTAGTTGTGTGGTTGTATCGACTCATCGCCTTTTTCAACTTTTCACTCGACACCCTCTTTCCGTAAGCCATGACTTCAAGCTTCACTCCCGGCCGCTCGTGTTGGCGTTTTTGGACTCGATGGATCGTCGCTTTCCATTCTTTCCGCGATAAACTCTTCTTCCATCCCCATTCTTTAAATGCGTGCTCATACTGGTATTTTCTGCATTGCTGTAAGCTACTAAGGCGCCACGACCAGGATAAAAAAATGCTTACTTTCTTTCAAACCCATGTTGTGTTTTCATTGTTTCGATGACGTCCTTGAGGTATTGTTCGTTTATAAGATAGAGCTGGCGGATGGTCTCCCTGTGCCGTTCCCATTCCTTCCGGTCTGGTGAAAGATTAGACATGGTTGCCTGTGGTAGTCGCTGGGAAAAGGTTATGAGCTGAGGAGACTTCGGATAATCACAGATAATCACAGGGAGTCTATCGGATATGTGAAATGAAGGTGGATTTGCTGACCGGCTGTACATGTTCGAGTGAAGTCTGCCCAAGGCTGAAGAAATCGGACGTTGTGAAGCCAGATACCACGCCATTGGTTGATTCCAAAATCTCTGCATGCTCCTGGCGGCGGCTAGCCCTCAGAGGGCGTGGTACTGCCTCGTTTAGCTGACACTCTTATTCGCCCATTCCAGAATCTGGTCTCAGCCTGGTGGAAGGCCACTGGCTGCTTTTTCGGGCAGGTTTCTGTCGCCAGCTGCGGTTCCCCAATCCGAGTTGTCTTTGATTCGTCGAATCCAGAATCTGTGTTGTGCAACATGCAGCCCCAGTCGCCGGGATCTGGTTCGCATAACTACGTCTGCCTACGTCTGCCCAAATGTTCCAATATACCGCCAATATTTCGCATGTCAATTGGCCATGTCCAAAATCTTTCGACCCGAAAGGGCAGGTGGGCTTGGTCCTGGCCATCCTGGCTCGTGTACCGTGGTCAATTCCAGATCCAACGTGTTCTCGGTGTAGTCATCAATCCCCTGGCGCAGGTTGCTCCGTTTATGTAGTAGACACAGCAATGAAATCCTTTAAAGAAAGTATGTCTACACAAAATCATCAAGCTATTGCTTTCTGAAACCCTCTTCATCTTCGCACGCTGTCCAGTTGAGACGCGCTTGCCAGACAATACCATGGCTTCACGAACCCTCCAAATTTTATCCGATGCTGGGAATATGTTGGCCCCAATTGCAACAATCTTTGCAGCAGTTCTTGCTGTCTTTCTGGCAGCCTCTCTAGAGAGACAAAGACTACCAACAACACCAAAGCCACGAAGTGAGTATTTCTTTGAACAACAGGCTTGACTTTCATAGTAACGTACTTGTAGTTGATGGAATTCTTCCACAATACAACGCACCGCATTTGAAAATTCCATCTCCAATCTCAAAGCAACCGCCAGTGTACCAGCAGTATCACCATCCGGCATATGTGCGGGCAAACCATTACACGCGATCGATGCCCTCTCAATGTCCGCATCCTCCACATACGTTCCAGTATGCTTCCAAACAGCACCCTGGCCCACTCCACGCGACGCCCGGCCATCTACTACCGCAGGAACAACAGCTGTATTTCCCGCCTCCTCGTCAGCGAGCCTTTTGGCAATCTCTTCGAGAGCCTTCCTGATAACCTCTTCCTCGGGGCATTCGACGAACTAGCGGCGATTGCACTTAGGAAAAATACCTAATGCTTCTGAGGCTCTGCGGCTTGCGATGTCTTTTCATACGGTTTGCTGCATCATGAAGCAGGGATGGGTATGGATGGGTGGACTTGGGCGTACATGGGCGTGGGACACTATATCTATTCCGGATAAACTTAGACATAGCAAGGCTAGATTACTCCTTCGAAGTTAATGCTAGTAGCCTTTGTACTTTGTCGCACTAACGCAGAGGCTTATTCTGAAAATGTTCCTTCTTAGCATGAGCTTCTTTGTATGAGAGGAGTCCATGGATCGGGCGGACCATGCGCTCTACATGCCCCTGTGAACAGTGTATGACGTTCGGTTTAGAATGATGGTGAAATGGACCTGAATCACGCGGGTTGAATAACTATACTCTCTACCTGTTTTATTGTTTGCGCCGTCTTCTTCTACACAAGGACGCCGCCGGTGGTGGCCGCCATCATTCATCGGTTCTTGTGCAGCCCGTCCATCTTGGCGATTGAGGGCTCGAACAGAGGACTGAGGTTGCTGTTGTCCTAAGAAGCTCCGGCTCGCACGCGCTCACCCGCAAGATTCATGGCGGATGGAGATAAGATCTCACGATAAGATTTAGGATAACTTTAAGATCCGTGATGCGATCACCCCCGGAGTCGGACCGAGATAACCCGAGATAAGCCGAATACTGTGTACACTTCGTACGCCTTATCAATGAAGGTGACAACACGCGAACGGGCGATCGAAATCCGGCCCACACCCTTCTCTCGTCTCATTATTGACTCTTTACCAGTCCCACAAATGGTGTCCCGTCTCAGCAGAGAGTAACTGTTATAATGCTATTCTATTGTGATGTTGAACTCATATCGATCCTTCCCGCCTAGAACCTTCTCGATGGCACCCAGAACGAAAGTCCCGGTACTGTTCGCGGGAGCCTCCACCACAACGCGCATCTCGTCCCTCCCTCCCACTATCTCCCATCGAACACAGAGCGGCCCCGACGATGTCTGCACGCGATCCTCGGCTCGTTTCAAGCCCATAGCCAGTCCGGCCTGTGGCCTCACAGCCCAAGCTCGATATCCAAACCCAGCGGGGCCCGGGGCTGGTTGCAGGCCCGCGGCCCACTCCGTCAAGACATAAGTGGGCGCGCCATCCCACGGGTGCGCCAGGCTGGTGAACGGTCCGAGGCCCGGCTGCTCGTCCGGTAAAACGTACTCCCAGCTCGCGCCCGAAGATGTCTCCGGGTCATGGACCATGGCGCCCCAGAGCGAGCGTAGGAGGTCGTGGCCGGTCGAGTACGCGCCGGCTCGGAACAAGGCATCGAGGAGGAAGCCGTTTGTGTTGGGCGAGATCATGGTGGCTGGGTCTTGCGCGTCGACTTTGGTGCCGTCCTTGTATCCGACGCCAAGTACGAGCTGCGATCGGAGCGCTGCGATGGACCTGGTGGCTTGCTGGGTCGTGGCGACACCTGATGTGATGCAGAACGCGATTGCAGGGACTGAGAAGTTGCTGCGGTCGTTGACCGCTGCTGAAAATACCCCGAGCTCGCCGTTCCACAGTTTCTCCTGGATGCTCTTGACTAAGCTGTTCGCGAGTGTTGTGCAATGCGAGGCCGTCGCACCGTCATCGATGGCCGCGGCCAGCTCTGAGAACTCGCGGAGGACCTGGACGGCAAGGCAAGAGCCTGAAGACGTGGCCGCCGTCGCCCTCAGGGCAAGGAACTAGGCGTTCAGGTGAATTACGCTGTCGCTGGCATTGATCCTCGACTCTAACCAGCCCAACTGCTTCCGCCACAGAGGCCATGTCGTGCGGAGGAAGTCGAGATCGTTGGTGTGGCGGATGTAGCTGAACATGGAGCTCGCGCCGAGCAGCTGGTAATCCTCGAGACCGCCAGCCGGCCCAAGAGGCGCCGATGTCTCCGGTTCGTAGCCCATGGGCGCGTTAATAGCGAGCATGCCGTAGTTACTTGTTCTGCGTGCCCAGCATGACTTTGAGCGTACCGCGGGCCATGTCGAACTGGGATGTGTTGGACCCGACCACACGTACAGTGTGGTAGAGGTCGCCTAGCCACACAAGGCTGTCTCGTTTCGGACCGTCGAGGCATACCGACTTGATGTTGCTCTGTGTCTCGAAATCCACCAACACGTCGTCCGTGATAAGCGGGTGGCGGTACAGGCTCGATCCGTTGGTCGAGTCGGTGACACTCAGGTTCTTGACGTAGGCTACCTCGTCCTGCCACGCACCGACTCCGAAACTGCCAATGAAAGAAACCGCACTTCCTCCGGTGTAGTAGTCCGACATCGAGATGTCGAATGCTTCCTGGTCGTTCAAAGACACTACCAATCGACCACTGGGGTCCATGACGGTCTTTACCTAGTGCCATTTCTTCTCCGCAACCGGGCTGGGTATGGGAAACGTATCGATGTACCACGATTCCAACGTGGTTTGATTGACAAAATCAGTGCCGTATGAGACCAGTATCGAGTTAGGCGGAGCAAGCGTTCTGTTCACATTGACAAACGTGGACGCTGTCGGCAAGTCGCTCACTAGTCGCAGCTGCAGGTAGGATCCGTATCCTCCGCTCGGCATCGCCAGGGTCCACCAGACACCGCCTCGCTCGATGATAGTGTCAAACTCCATGGTATAATTGGCAAACCCGAAGCCGTGGGCCCATACTGCCGGTTTCTGCGATCGGAGCAGAACACCCTTGACAGGGTCCACACCCCAGACAGCCGGCTGGCTTCCCTTCTCGACGCAGGCTATGGCCACCGCTGCTGCGCCGAGGCTCCATATTGCGTTGAGCTTCTCGTCGTCGCACTGGAATCCTGCCGGCATGTCGGTTACATCATATGAGTCGACGGTTGCCTCAAATCCGACTTGATCGAAAGAGATGCTAGCGTTTCCTTCATTCAGCAGACGAATAGACTGCCATCTCTGTCCACCCTGCATCAAGGGTGACGCGAACCTCCCACTACCGCTCACGTTGAACGTCTCGACGCGAAATCCGTTGGCGAGCGAGACGGAGAACGTGTACGGTCCATCGGCCAGCGGGTGCGCCAACGGCGCATACGCCTCGCTGTACCGAATCTCGACTTGGATAGACTGGTGCGTAGGCTCGATGACGGATACGGAGAAGAACGGGATCCCGGCTACTTCGATTCCGTAATCGACCGTTGCGATGGGTGCGGTGCTAATTATTTAGGGTGAAAGTGCGGTTTTGGAGTGGAGACGTATGAGCACTGAGGACATTGCCTATGCTGATACCTCGCGGTAGGAATTTCGGCCGGTTGGTCGAGCTGTGCGGGAAAGGTTAGCTATAGGAGGATAGGTATGCACGCCTGTTACCGCATGGTACAAACACGACTCACAGTGCAGCTGCGCCGAAGCTCGCAGAGGACAACACACCCCAGAGAACGGAATATAAACCCAGGACCTCCATTCTAACCCGGAAGTGTTCGTCGCAAGGACTGCTGGAATGCGAGCGCGCCACAGCCAGATATAATCTTCCTACATCTTCATTCTTGCTCGGGCTAGTGCATTCCCGAATTATGGGGAACGTTTAGAAGTGCCGTGTTCCAAGGCGGTCAAGAAACCGATTTAGTAGAGATGCACCGAAACTGAACGATAGCACCGAGGTACAGTAGTTGTCTTGAATCCCCGGATCTTCAAGCGCATCCGGAATGTGGGGAAGCGTGCTGTTGTCGGGTTGTGGCGAACGAAGTAGCCGTATCAAGGGTAGCGCAGTGCGTGCAGCCCGGGATTGAAAGAGGAGGTTGTATGTGGGGAGAAAAGTGTACGCTGGTTAAAGATGATGCATGGGCATCTCCTGTCTGACCATCGTGCAGGACACAGTCTTCGTTTTCTCCTTCCACGCGTTTTCAGTACAAGGCTAGAGGCAAAATCCTTGTTGTGATCTTTTACCCTCCTTCCCGCTTCCAATTTATCAGAGTAGGCTGAGTTCACGTATGTAAGCTTGAGGGGGGAAAATCAGAGCCTATATTTGGCAATCAGATTTTTCGTATCAAAACCGGAGAGCATGTACTGCGCAAACGAGCAAATCAATTGACAGCAGCAATACCTAACGGCCCATCCAGTTCTCCACCGTATAATGATATGCCCACCTCATGCCCGGGACCTCCATCGTCCCCTTCTGACTCGGTACTTTCGCCTGTCCAATCTTCGTCAACAGTCTCTCCAGCGCGCTCCGATCCAGCTCATCACACTCCGGCGCATCATCCAACTCCTCATACTCCTTAATCCTCGTCGTATTCCATGGCTGCGGTCCCTCGATCCACGGCGTCGGCATCCCTCCACCTCGAAACGCCATGTATCGTGTACGCGCCAGGTATACGGGTAGTTCCCGCTCGCTGCGCGCGGCGAAGCCTGGCTGGGTACCGATGCGAAAATGGTGGAGGTGTGGCAGCTCGGTGCGAAAGCGGTCGAAGAAGTCGTGCCAGCGCTTCGTGTACCTGAACTCTGCGGTCTCAACGCTGTCGTTTTCGGCGTCGTAGGGGAATGTGTAGTAGCCTTCGCTGTCGACGGGGTCGTTGGGGAGAATATGGTAGATGATGGAGCAGTCCAAGAGGAAGAGTGAGTGTAAGGTGATGTGGTGGGATATGAGCCATTCCAGCTGCCAGTCGTGGGTGAAGGTCCAGTTTCCGATGTGCAGAGATGCGAGGTGGGGAAAGTGGATGGAGCGTAGGTCGAGTTTTGGGAGGTAGCCAAATGGTTCGTCTTGGGCTAGGGAGAGGACGGTTATGTGCGATGAGATGGGCTGCAGCCAGGTCGATGGCAGCTCGTCCATGAAGATTTGGAACTCGGATTTGTGGAGTGTGTATTCTGGGGATGCTGACGGTGATGGTTAGTAGCATGTTGTTGACAGGGATCCGGGCAAGAATATTACGCTCATCTTGTTCCGTCGCGATGTAGATCTTGAGGGATCGTACGCGCGCCAAAACTTCCTGGAAGTTGTCACTGGACGTGATTGATTCGTCGTTGAGGTTCTGAAGATTTATAATCGACACTTCCTTTATGTCGTGGGCCATTTCTGAGTTCAGTAGCTCGAAGAACTGTCCCAAAAGCCTGGTGCGGAATTCAGTGCTCTCGGGATACTCCCATCCATCTGTCTCCGGGGATGTGCATTTTGGAGAAAAGACGAGCGATACGGCCGCTAGGTTCTTGAAATTGGGGAATCGCGTGAAGCACGCGTTCCACGCTCCGGATAGGAACTTTTCATCTTGGTTGACGCCGTCTTCCTAGGGGCCTTCTCAGTTTCTTGTCCAAGCAATATTACGTATGTCTGTCTGAGACGAGCGCTCACCTCCTCGCGCGCGCAGGTGTAAATATCACACGATCGTACGCGTCTAGCGAGGTCTGTAGTATTCAAGATATGGAGAAAGTTGGTCGCGCTTTCGTCTACGGGCCGCAAAACAATGCTAGAGTACACTTTGTCTTTCGCGGCTTCTGAGACGGCGCGGCATACCAGTCGCAAACGAGCTGCAGCTGGCTGGTCGAGGTATGATGTAATTCGGTACAGGAGCTCGTTCGGGAGATCGGTTAGGCGTGGCATTTCGAGTGAGTCGGCAAGCAAGAGAGGGTCCATCTTCGACGGACTTCGCGACTCTAGAGGGGGATGTTGCACTTTATTCCTTTTCAAATCCAACCTCTTCTAATGGGAGTATCGAGAACTATTCCATGACGAATTGGGTGTAGGCTAGGCTACAGGTCCGCTGCTATTGGTTGGAACCTAAATAGATCAAGCTTGCTAAGCTTTGCTAAGCTTCTGCTCACGATTCACATCCAAGGATGACAGTTGTGCGCGAAACGGACCGCATATTCGAATGTTCCGAAACATGAGGAGATAGGAAAAAGCAAGGAATACTCCACGCTCGGAATATCTGTGGAAACGGCGGTCTTCTGTCGGCAGTTTTACTATTCCCAAGTGGGGCTTGTTTCTGTTCCAACCGGTGGAAAATGTCGATGAGTATGGGCGACATCCTTCGTGTGTTTTCTGTCGTGTCCAATTGCGATTATTCGAGTTGCGATCACAAATTCCCCAGTCGGGTCATCATATCCTGTTCCTGGTCCTAGCGAATGAACGAGTCAGCGTCATTAACATCACAATGGGCGAAGTGTCTTGCTTGATATCAATTCTTTTGGACCACGAGGGATGATTTTGCTCTCTCCGGTGCCAGACCGGGCCGCCATTTCTTATTTGAAACGCTAGGTTCATCGGTTCCACGCCACTCATCTCGCTAATACGACGAGGCTGTGTGAGATTAAATGCGCTGCATCATCTCAGGGTTCCGAAATTAAACGTTTTCCCTTATCGAGACCCGAGCCCACGGCTCGTAGAGCCAGGACTCCAGGCTGTGTCCCCGCAACCCGGTTCGTGACGATGCGAGTTCCTGGTGGAAATTTCGCCAGGGCTGGAATTCTTGTTGGTAGAGCTTCAAAGCTTGAATTTCCTTACTCTAGGCCACCGGTAAGATCGAATTCAAGGATTTGGCAACGGGTGAACACGGGTGGCTCGAGTGTAGGGTGATGGGGTAAATTTTCTATATATTGAGCAAATCCTCAACTGTTGAAACATCATCACCTCCCTCTTCAAGGTCCACTCATTCGTTTCTTTTCGCACACTCTTTGTTCGTTTCTCAAGATGATCTTCAACAACCTCATTCTTTTGGTAGCTGCATTTGGCTCCGCTGCGTACGCTGCTCAGGCCGCATATGCGCAATGCGGTGGTAAAGGATTCACTGGCGGTACCACTTGCGTGTCAGGATACACTTGCAAATACAGCAATGATTACTACAGTCAATGCTTGCCATCGACCAGCGGCAACGTTGTCACGACCAAAGCATCAAATGCTTCTCCCGTCAAGTCTTCAGCGCCTCCAAAATCTTCGTCTTCCCCATCAGGATCAGGAACAACGTACAAGGCCTCATTCACGCAATATGGATCCACAGACACTTGGGGTTCTGGGAACTGCAATGTTAAGACCACTGCTTGTGGATTCTATACATCTGTAAGTGGGTCATCCATGCTGTTTCGAAATAAGATATACTAACGGCACAGCCTGGATATTCCGCTGCTGTTTCTCAAAACGAATTCGGTGTCGGACCGGGAGCAGGCGCCGGACCAGGCTGTGGCACATGCTGGAAGTTGACAGCCCAAACCGACAGCAGCGGCAACAAGCTATCGAACGCTGGAAATAGCATCGTGGTTCAAGTTACGAACCTCTGCCCTGGTGAGATGTTTATCTATACTATCGTGCCTCTCTCAATGATTAAGAACTCATACTAACAACATGCTCATTAGCATCCGGGAACCCTCTCTGCGCACAGAACGGACTTACCGGTACAAACCAGTACGGCGCGAACCTCAATTTTGACCTGTGCATTGATAGCGGTGCATCTGCGGCTTTGTTTGGCAATAGCGGGGTTGGGCTCGCGGTTGGTAATGCGGTCCAGGTGAACTGCGCGCAGTGGAGTGGGAAGGTGGTCGGCTAAGAATTCATTGTTTTGTCGTGGCAGCCCCGGAGGTTTCTCATCGGACCAGAAAAGGGGGGAAAGTCGATTCCACGTCTCGTGGAATCTGGTGCGATGGATGGAATCTATTTTTTGTTATACTCAGAAATCTTTACTTCTAAGTTATATACTTAGGGTCATACATTTGGATATTTTCCAATTCTTCCTTTAGGTGCTCATCCGTTCCATTTACAGACTATCGCTTGAGCAATACCAATCATGATTAGAATTTCATCTCCTAATCTTATTATTTTGACTACGCAGACATATCCATGCCTTCCCTTCCAACTTCACTGACTTAAAATCCTATAAAACATGTAGCCCCTTCGCTATGTTCAATTGTTATATGTATTCTTTCCTCTATTGAGATGACTTCTCCGCTACGGTTCTCAGAGGGGCTTGAGAAATAGGTAGTATGCAATGGAGTACTCAAACTGCTGTTCGGGCCGACTACTTCAAGAACACGGACAGTATGACTCAGCCAATTCCATCACAGGATTAGAGTCATTAATAAGAGCATAGACTTTCCAAGAAAATAAGCTGTCATCACGAAGACTTGGCTTGATTCTAGAGCAGACACCTAAACACGAAATCGAAACGTAATTTCCGAGCTACCCTGGGCCGAATTAATCTCCAAACGCAAAGTCAACGCAACCCTTCAAAGGCTTGAGTAACGCCAATTTGCCAAGATGTGTGCATCAATATCATTCGTGCCCGCACAACCAAGATCTCACTTCAAGGTCGCACAAACGCAGGGCCGGAGATCCAGCCCGTAAGCTGAGGAGAAACACGAGATGTGCACTTTGGGAGCGCAAAATATTAGGAAATGAGACTCTTTAAATAGGACGCTTTATTGTCCGTGTGAAGACCCCTCTTTTTCCACTATCAATTCCCCCATGATGTAGGGATGTAGGGCTGCATAAAAGAACAGGAGCCAGCCAGGCGTTGCGGGACCCGTTCGCCAGAACGCTAGTAAGATGAAGGCTACAAACATCGCAAGCGCTATCTTTACTCTGATGTACGTCGTGGAGGCGGTGCGATGGTCATCGGGTCGACAAACCCTCGTGCGCAGCCAAGCGATGTTCGACTTTGAAAAGGACCACCTCACGGAACAGGAATTGGCGGCAGTCCACAGCGAGAAACGACAACCGAATGTGCCAAAGAAATGCAAAACGTATCCCACCGACCCTGATTGGCCCTCGGAGCAGCAATGGGAAGACCTTGACTCTCGGCTCGATGGCGCCCTCATAAAATCCATTCCTGAAGCCTCCATTTGCTATCGTAATGGTTCAGCTATCGAGTCCGCACAATGCCAGTCACTCACAGATACCTGGAATAACTCAACACTGCGTATCTCGGATGCAACGTCCATCCGCTCGATCCTCTTCCAAGGAATGACATGCATGCCACCAGCGTACTCGGCAGCCTTTTTGGGCAACAAAAAGGGATGTGAACTAGGCGGGTTCCCCGAGTACGTGGTGAATGCCACCAGTGTGAAGCAGATCCAGGTCGCAGTGTTATTCGCGAAAGAGCATAATATAAGGTTGGTGATCAAGAATACGGGGCATGACTTTGGTGCGAAGTCGGTTGGTAAGGGGGCGCTGAGTATTTGGACGCATCATCTCAAGGATTCTGAGTACATCGAGCGATATACTGGCGAGGGGTACAATGGGAAGGCAGTTAGACTCGCAGCGGGGATTGAGGTGTATGAAGCGTATGCGCTGGCAAAGAAGCATGGTATAACGTTAGTAGGCGGGGAGGGCAAGGTAAGTGTGCAAGTTTTGCGGGAGATAACTTACAGTTCTGACCAAGTTCACTAGACTGTTGGGTACATTGGTGGTTATATTCAGGGCGGTGGTCACTCGCCCTTGACGTCGATTTGGGGCATGGCTGCAGACCACGTCTTGGCCATCCAAGTTGTCACCGCCGACGGGAGCTTCATCACTGCAAGCCCAAGCAATAACACAGATCTTTTCTGGGCCATCCGCGGAGGTGGCGGCTCCACATACGGAGTTGTTAGCTCCATGGTGATCAAAGCCTTCCCACAGATCAAAGTCACGACGATGCGTTTCAACATGACAACTGGGGCCAACTTCACGAAAGAAAAGTTCTGGGAGGCGCAAAGAGCATACGTCGACAACTTTGCCTACTACGCGGATCTTGGCTATTACGCCTACTACCGTATCCGCCACGTCAATGGAGAAATTTTCCACGATATGACATCGTGGGTTGCACCAAACACATCTGAAGTGGACTTCCGCGTTAGCCTGGCCCCACTCTTTGCCAAATGGAAAGCACTGGGTGTTCCCTTTGACCCCATCATCCAGGAGTATGACAACTTCTCTGACGGGTGGGCCGACGGATTCCCACAGGAGGCGTGGAGTTGGACCATGCGTCAAGCCTCGCGCTTCTTCCCGCGGGAGAACCTGGTAAACGAGACGAATCGTGCGGTCAGTTTCGACGCGATTCAGGGCGTATTCGACGAGGGAGCGAATCTCATCATGTTCAACTTCCGCAACCCGCCCGGCTCAGATACAATCGACAATGCGGTGAATCCAGCATGGCGCGACGTCCTGATGTTTGCCCTGATGTTCGTGACGTGGAATCCAGCAAACAGCACTGAATATGTGACGCAGCTGTCGCGCAACTTGACGTACGAGTGGAATCCGCGCTGGAAGAAACTGACCCGGGGCTCTGGAACCTACATGTCCGAGTCAGACTATATTGAGCCTGGGTGGCAGCAGAGCTTTCATGGACATAAGTACCAGCGGCTGTACGCCATCAAGCAGAAATGGGATCCAGATAGCGTGTTCTACGCACAGAATGCGGTAGGGTCGGAGGATTGGGAAATGAGGGAGATGATATTGGGACACTTGCCCTCGCAAAACAGCAGACTGTGCAGGACGTGAAGATGAGAAAGGCAAGAGGAAATAATTATTCACTCAATGCTACGATGGGAAGATGTTGTAATAGGGTGACACATTCTACGAAAAGCGACATCCCTACTTGGTAGGTGCAATAACAAACGACAAGCGAGTAAAGGTCCACATACACACCAATAGAACAGGGCAATCTGCCGAGATCTCGAGTTTCGTCATTCATTAGGGGAATAAGAGTTGACTTGCGAAAGCATATCTGGTCACGTAAGGGGCAGGGCAAACTTTGGAAATTTAATGCGTCACTGCGGATCGATTTCCACTCATTGAGTAGGTTTTTTGGCACGTAAACGACCACTCAATGAGTGGAAATTTTGCACTCATTTTGCACTCATTTTTCTAATTATTTTTCTACTCATTTTTCTACTCATTTTTCTACTAATTTTTATATATATAAATATTCGTAAATAATTTAATTAAAAATAATTAAAAAATAGCTTAATAATTCGTTGCGCTAATATAGTGTACTAGCTCTATCTAGTACATAGTCACGATAGTGTACCACGCAGGGGCTCGGCTCCCCTCGGCTCCTACCCCCACGGCTCCTCAACACCAAATCTGCTCTCACGACCTGCCCTGCCTGCCCTACCTGCTCTGCTAGCTTGTTGCATTGGTAAATTGATCTCTCTACATCGTAATTAGTCTGCAATCTAACGTGAATCTAATATAAATACTTGACTGATGAGGATGGCGACAATGGAGATGGAGATGGAGATGGAGATGGAGATAGAGATGGCGATGGAGATGGAGATGGAGATGGAGGAGGAGTAGAGGAGAGATGGAAGGAGGGAGGCAGGGAGGGTCATATAGTGTGTGTGGGTGAGCGAAGCCCGCCTGGTGAAGGAGGGTAGGGGGGCCCCACCTCAGCACCCACCCCAGCGCCAGATTCGAAAATCTCTAAGTAGATTCACTGACTTAGTGAAAAGTGGGACAATTTTACATAGAAAATAAGTCTAAGTAGGGGTTTTCCACTCAATGAGTGTTTTTCCACTTAATAAGTAGGGTTTTTCCACTCGATAAGTACGTTTCCACTTAATGAGTGCCCTCAGTGGGGTTTTTCCACTCAATGAGTGCCCTGAGTGGAAAACGATCCGCAGTGAAGGATACCTACTTGGCATTGTATTTGTACGAACCCGTCAGATTGTAAGTTGAGCTGGTATTGTGCGGGTATCTAGATTCCAATATCGGTCGTTGGGTTGATGTTGGGTCGGCGTTGGACCGTTTGGGAAGTGGCTGGTGGGGGGCAAATGCCAAAGAACATACGCCGCTTTATATATACGACAGTGGGGTCTCCGGGCGATCCAATGCATGCTGGACCTGATGGAGATAGTGAAAGGGAGTGATTACAGTCTGTGTTCTACCATGATGCATCTCAATATGAAAAGGACGTATCACCGAGAAATACAACTTGATAACTAGTCATGAAAAGCTAGAATATTGGGTGGGTTCTTCGAGTTTGAGGCCTGTTATAACAACATACGAAGAACTATAACCCGGAAGCCTCATTCTTTATCATTTAAACATCTCTTAACAAAGGGCGGCTTACGAAACGCCGATTTCATTTGGTACCTTGGTTGCCACGATTTAACCACGCTTCTTCGAGAGAGTCGCGCTCCGGTAATGATAGCAACCTTCGAAGTAAATTAATCTACCGAAGTCTCATGTACGACTGAAGGCCGATGTAATATTGATTATTTCCAATGTGGGCTCCCGGGAAGAATTCTCGTTGTCATTCATTTACCCATCTGGTGGCTAGCGAATTGTTTGAAGAGTAGGAACATCAAGCTGCCATGGTACAGATTATAAGGCAGTAACAGTAGCCCCGGATGTGGTGTAGCTGGTCTGCCTTGGGCCTGTCCACACGATCTTGATTTAATCTAGCGTGCTACCTGTTCTCCCGGTCCTCGGTGGGGGCTGAGGGGTTCTATGCAAAGGGGCTGATCGTATTTTTATCTCTCTTACTTTAGCTGATATCTAAATAGGTCATTGTTGTTCCATTTCTGTAGCTAAATACACATGGGGGGAGCTTTATGTGTAACTATTAAGGGTTGAAGGCAATCCCACAACGGAATAACGCCCCTGTATTCTATAGGGGACAGATGAGTTGAATTTGCTTTGCCGTCCACGAGTACTCTGGAACTTTGTCATCAACGGGAAATGTCAGTGCATTCAATGACGTACTCTACATCATATACTGGTCTGCAGAACCGGAGGATCGGCCTCGTGATAGATCAACACGAGAACTTTGCTAGGGAGTCATGATTTCTTCCTGCCCATTCGATTAAATAGCGCGTGCTGGAGAACCGAAAAACCGAACCTTGAAACATAAGTCGAAATCTTGAAGTCGTAGACTTGAACTGAGATTTTGTCGTCCATTAGTAGTAATAGTACTAGTAACTAAGAGGTAACCATTTGTTGTGAGGTCGTAATGGTAATGGTAGTGGTGGCAGTGGCGGTAGTGACTCAACAAGCCGAAGAGTCAACGATGGAGCTGGTTTGGTACCAAGTCGTAGACTTGAACGATGAATGTGCTTAATTGGCTGGCTGTATGCTGAATCCACAGTCCTGTATAAATTTCGGAAAGTGACCTCAACCGTTATCCTGCCGGGGCGGCCGCGAATCCGTCTTTGCTTGCTGGCAAAACTCCTTTGTCTAGTGTCACGCGGGTACGACGATGCACTCCGCTATTCATAAGTACTAATGAATATTCCACGGAGATCTTAAGGACATTCAAGTTGGACGCCACTCTCATCAACGCCCTTCTTTGAAAAGGCGAGTCCGCACATTGCGAAACTCTAAACTTGAGATATGAGGCAAGTTAAGAATAACAATGCTGGAGCACACGCTAGTCAAACCATGCTAAACTATGCGCCCAATGAGCCCGACGAATTGAAAAATGATGAGTCAGAAATACAGAAGGGTGCAAGCTTGGGACGAAGAGCTCGATACTTGTGGGGTCCCTCTATGTCTCCCTAGTTTGGCGGTCCTCACATTCAGTCTTGAGCATGTAATCTCGCAATTGGGCTCAAAGAGAGCCTTGCTCATGGGGATTCTATGTAATTACGAGAATTGAGACGCAGAAGGGAGTACAAAGGTGCAGCCACCCGCGGTATACGTCTCCTGCATACCGAGGCGCTGGCTTGTACGATACCAGGGTGCTAGTACGTGGTCGACAAAGTGTTGATCTCGATCAAGGGACCCTTGTACACGTTTTTTCCGTGAACAGCCCAAAATCCAAAGCAAAAGACTAACGCTCCTCCGAAGACCACAATTGACCAATTCATCGTCATAGGCTCAGGGTTAGGGATCGCCGGCCAGAAAGAGAAGAAAATTCCAATCACACTATAAACAATTGATGCAATAATGATTGGGATACCTGTTCGGCCAAGCTTGAAAGGTCCAAATGGAATCTTTTCTAAAGGCGTAGTGAGGCGTTTGTGTAGCATTACACCCGCGGCAACCACGTAGCAGGAGTAAAATGCAGCGATACAAAGAGATGTCATCGCATTGAAGGCGGTCGAAGAACCGATATTGATGAGGCCAAGAAGCATGCTGATAGTAACAGACATGCAAATGGTGTACAAGGGAAGTTTGGTGCCTTTGTGGACCTAGATTGCGTTAGCAATCCGGATTCATAAGAGGTGGTCAGCGAAACTGCAACTACCTTTACCAGAACACTGGATCCAGGAAGACCTTGCTCTCGGGCAAAGGCCCAAGCCATTCTAGATGCAGTTGCCAGCACACCAACGATCATGAAAATGAATGCAGCAACGACTACAGAGACCTTGAATGTCGTCAGATCATACGGATGCGCTGTAAGACCCGGGGTACTCACCATGAGAGTCGCGCCTTTATTTGTGCCAGTAGCGTAGCGGAAAACCTCCATGAACGGAAATCCGGTGGGGGTCGTTAGTGTCTCCTCGATGTCTCCCATGCAAAATAGGGCCGCAATAACCATCGAAAGCCCAAGAGCGCCATTCAAAATAGTGGAAGCTATCATACTGCGTGGTATCACTGTTGAAGCGCCCTGTATCTCCTCGGCTGGATCCTATATTAGCATTGATAAGGAGAGGCGGTTTCCGGACATACCCATGTGGCCACCGGCGTCCACACCTAAAAACGCAAACATCCCTGTCGAAATGCCCACAAAGAATGACAGTCCCTTATCTTCCCAGCCTCCTGCATTCGTAAAAGTCGCAAATACTTCTCTTGCAGAATGGTGGGGCGCCAAGTAGACTAGAGGAATGAGGACGCAAAAAAACCCAACAATATGTAGTATCAATACGTAAGCTTCGATCTGGGGGAGAATGCGGGCAAGGTATGTGTTTACGAATAGGGCTAGTAAAAGAATCGCGTAGAGTATCAAGGTTCCGTGCCATCTTTGAAAGTTGTAACTTTCGTTGTTAAGCACGATCAGACCTTGGATCATTGTGCCGGCCAGGAACGCCGAACCAGCGAGGGCTGCTTGCCAGGATATCACACTCAGCCAGCCGGTCAAGTAGCTGAGGAATTTGGAACACGAAGGCGGAGCGAGAACAGCGACCCTACATGTTGCTCAGCCAACATCTTGGGCGTCTTATTTGTCACTTACCAATTATATTGCCCTCCTGCTAGCGGCACCCTAAAGCCCACAGTCAAAATCTCTCCCAAGCATAAACATGAAAGCCAGGCGAGATCTTACATAGATGCCATTTCACCCATCACGAGTGCTTGCAGAATTGTTCCGATCCATGCGAAAATGAAACCGTACACGAGACCAGCGGGTCCTCCATTCAAAAGGCCGGATTGAAATGTTCTGCAAAGATCTAAGGTTCCGAGTCTTGATACGACTTTGTGGCGACGAGATGTACTTACGTCAATGCACCTTCCCAAGTTACCATGAGGGTACATGTCAGGGCAACGATGGAGAGCAGCTTGAAATTTCTCTGGGCCGTGTTAGTTCTAAGCGTGAACGGGGTGTCTTCTACTCACTCTTAGCTGCTGTTTCTTGCCGAACCTGGCGAGATCTTCTTCGTCCCTGTTACGCTTCGGTACATTATCGGTGATGGTGTCGCCGAAGGTCGTGATAGCCGTGACCTCGGCGGTATGCTTCAATTCGTGGCTGGTGGATGGGAACATGTTTTTTGAATGAGTGGACAGGAAGGGTTTACGGTTGGGTCATCTAAATAGCAAGACACGGACGAAGTAAAGGAAAAGGGCGGCCGGAGAATACACCACCAAGGAGCTAGTGTACAAAGCAAAGTCCTACTTCGGAGAGCTAAGGTGGGTACCCTATTAGACCCTGAAAGAATACCGGGGAACGTAGGAGGTTACACGAGGGTGGCGTAGATCCATCAAGCACTGATTGCGTGACATGGAACGTGTCATTATAGCCGACATCGTATATTTGCAATATGCGCGAACTGAGATGCAGAAAATTCTAGGATGGGACTCCTTCATCTGCATGGGAGTGTTGGGGTCGCGGGCCAGCCCGCTAGCTCGAAGCTTGATTCGACATCCAGCTCTCCGGGAACATGATAAGAGGCATTTGCAGGGGTCGTCAGGCCCAACGGGGGAAGGCATTTTATTTCGGCATTTATGGATTGCATGATAAACATGACCATTACATATTACGCGCGCATTTAAGATACGAAGAATGCAGAGTTAGAAAGCGGAGAATCCTTCTGCCGGGACAGTTCTTGATTCGGACACGATTTTCATGTTGGTGTTGCATTTCAAGCAGACTTCGGCGCAGCTATTTAATGAGCGTTACATTATCTGCAACAGTGCGGCGTCAAAAACAACCGAGGGAATGCAACAGGCAGATGGGGTGCGGCACAAATTGCCAAGCTCATCACAAAAGTTGGATTCCGCTGATTGGCCAGGGACTCAGAAAAACTACATGTACGCAGTTCATATCCCTCCCTCGGGTCCGTTCGATAGCGCACCCATTTTCAAACTCATACCACCGTCTTCCCTAGGATTCGTAGCCATGTCGTTTACGGTTGAGAAGTGCAGCGAAGCCGATATGCCGCGATTCTTCGAGATCGTCTCTTTAGCATTCGCACGCGACCATGAATACATCGATTCCGTATTCCCCGACCATGACAGCCCTGTTGGAAGGGCCGTGGGTGCTGATCGCATGCTCGCTACAATGAGGGCCGACCCCAACACCACCTTCTTGAAGGCTGTTGATGCTCTGGGAAGGATGATTGCAGGTGCCAAGTGGAACGTCTATAATGGCGTTATTCCACCGGAACCCAAACTTGAGGGAAATTACTGGAAGGATGAGTTCGAGAAGGAATTTGCAAGACACATGTTTGACGGTTACCTTGTCCCAAGGTTAAGCGATGTGAAAGCTTCGGGAGGGAACCTTGTTGGTGAGTCTGCCCTTTCATGCATCGCTTGGCAGCGGTCTGACTTGGTTCTGAGTCCTCGACATATTGGTGGTGGATCCCACGCATCAACGTCAGGGTGCTGGGAGGATGTTGGTAAAATGGGGCACTTCTATTGCAGATCAACTTGGAGTTGAGGTGAGATAACGTTCTCGTCGTATCCATAACCCATTAACATTGAGAGTTCAGGCTGTTGTTGAGGCTGGCGATTATGGTAGAGGTCTTTACGAACAAGAGGGCTTTGTAGTCCTCTCCAACTACGAAGTGCCAGTTCCAAAGGAGTGGGCGGCCCGTCGAAAACAGTGGTTTTGGTGGATGAAGCGTCCAGCACAGGTGATGAAATAACACTGATGCATCTTCACTTGCTAGGCCTGTATGCATAGTATTCGAGAGCGACCTTTCAATATCATCTTCGTTGACGCGCGTGTGAGCTAATGAGCTTTTACCTATGCTCTTTATATAGTTCCACACACGTGGAATGTTTTAGGACGTTCTTCATTCTCCACGTTGATTAGGTACTGTCGAGCTCATCGACCTGAAGGATTGATACTTAGAGCTGGCTCCGGTATGCTCACGTCAACTCGCACTTCTCGGATCTCCCTTATCATCTGCTCCTGAGAGTCACCTCTTTCTCTCATCTGCTTTAACTTGAAAATATTTTTCGTATTCGAAGAGTTGGAGTTGCCCGGAGTCTTGTGAGCCGTGCTGAACAGGGACTGGGAATTCCCAAGCGGCGCCAGCGATCGTATGTCCCCGGCCAAAATACCGCTTTGGATGCCTTTAATAACAGGTTTGAGGAATGGGACACAAGTTATGATGACTGAGCCGTTCGCGCAAATGGAAGTAAGAATGACGGGAATGAAGTCGTCGTATGGCCGGTCTAGCGAATGCAGTGTGTCTAGTACATGCACGAGACGTATGGAGACCAGCGGTAACAAACTGCCTATATTAGTTATTTTTCATGAAGAGCTAATGGTGGTACTCACAAGGCGCGAGCAGAGAACGCGATGATAACAGGTATCTTGATTTTCGCGGGCATGTTCAATCCGTGGAAGATGATCCCCGCAAGGACCGCCGTAGAAACATCAATAGCGATGTCGAGTACAGCGAAAGCCTTCCAGAATGCAGCCTATTCATGCTCAGTATACGTCAATGGTATATGGGAATTGTTGCGGTCTCACCTGGTCAAAGCACCTGGATGATAGAATCTCCCAGGTGTGAGGGGGTGAACATTGGAAGGATACGGAAACAACCATGATGATTGCAAAAAGAGCGCTTGCAGCAGACACACCATATACTAGTCGAACGCGCGGACTGTTACGTGCAAGAATCGCAAACAGCTGGAGCACGGTTTGCTTTGCGAAAGCAAGAGATATGGTGTACATGATTTGGGAAGCGTATACGGCCTGGTCGATCCTTAGCTGCCGTTTCGGCGAGGTTGAATTGCGTAGTGATACCTTTTGATACTGAGCGTACTCATTCACAGTCAATTTCCCAATGTGCTGTCCCAGACCAGCATCTACCTGGAAACTAACTGCTATTCCATATCCTACCGCGAAGAGCTTTTCGACTGTCGCGTTAGTGTCGGAAAGATAATGCAGCCATAATTTGTGTATGAAGCTTTCTTACCATGGCAAAGACCGTGAATGCATCATCATACTGAAGGTTTCGAATTAGGATCCATTTCGTGAAGACCTTGAGTATGGATGCCAAACACATAACGACAAGAAGAATCCAGGTGATGATATTCACCAAAGGACCACGGTTTGTGGCGTCCGTATGAATCCTGTCTGAAGCCATCGCTTCTGTCGACGGCAAATGCCAAAGACAAGATAGGTAGTGTGTGGCAATTGAAAAACCAAAATTGAGATACGCGTTCACGATTGTCGCGTGTGGCTTGAGAAGAGAACACACTACCACATGAGATATCATGGGTTCATTCTGCCGGTATGGTGGTGTCCCGCGCCCCAAAAAGGAGCGTCAACACGAGCTGTGACAGGTGATGTCCGATTCCCGACGATACGGGTCAATGAAATGCCCATGTCGAACCGACAGCGCGGGTGGTTAGGGGCGAGATTCCTTTGCGAGAGATAAGAACTTTAGAGCAGGCAGGTCGGCTTTTGTAGATTGAATTACTCGGGGCCTAATATATACCCCTGACATTCGTCGCCGAGGGAATGCACAAGTGGCTGAATTTACGCGCAGTCCGCATTTCGTGGAACGCAATTTAGTGGTTTTCCTTGTCATACACAGTAGATAATCTCTTCGGCACACAAGTGGTGCCGGGCGCCCATGCATAAACCGAGCGCATTGAACATGATGTGATCCTTCTGGAGCGATGGGATGTCCGGCCGCTGGAAGAATACTGTTGTCATTTGCCTTCGCAAATATCCATGCAAAACACGGACTAACGTGAAGCAGCAACGATGAAGGACATTCAAAAGGATTCAGGTGCATCGCGCCCAGGATCTTCATGCAGAGCGTAGAATCATTGAAACGCCTAGGGTGGCTTGCAATTGACGCTCATCTTACGTAGAGGCTGATAGCCATTCGTTCGAGGTTCACCTTAATTTGTTCACTTTGAGTAGTAGAGTGCGTCCTCCAACTTCCGCCAAGTTTGCAAAAGGTTTGGTTTACTCCACAGGTGTGTCGTAGACGAGTAGCTATGTAGGTGGACTAGAATAAAAGACATGTAAATCGAAAACACATGAGAACCACGCTGAGCAATATCAATGGCGCCCCTCGAGTAGCTTTCAAGCGTCACCCATCATGGTGGTCATACCCGTGTTCTGCCGTGTAGCCTCCCGCCTCATCGTCATCTTCATAGATAGGTTTGTGTCCATGTCTCTCGTAATAGGCTTGTACAGTTGCATAATACGGGGAGTCTTTAGGACAGAACGAGTAGACTTCGAGCTGATGAGCCACATGACGGTCATCATCGAAGACTCTGAAACAAGCGTTGCGGACTGGATCCTGGGCCCAGTCGACCAGTTTGTCCCAATTGCGGCATTGAAAGACTTGACCGTCTCCGATAACATGCGTCGCGGCTCGAGAAGACATGATGCTGTCGTCTGGCTTGCACATGATATCCTGTCGTAGTGCGTTGATACAGTGGTATAAGTGCTCACGTTGCTTGTACTGCACTCCGCTCTCGTAGACCTTGAAAGCATGACGAATAATTTTCTAGATTCATGTTGAGCAGATTTCTCTTCGAGAGTCTCGGTGTCTTACCAGACAATGGATGTGGTGGAAAGCCTTGATGTAGTAGATTTGCTTCTCGTCGTCCCATGGAAATGGCACAGATGGACCGAGTCCATATTTCTTCGCATCTTCGGCTCCAAGAGCAATGGCAAAGGGACTCGCATCGAGACCGCTCCAGTATTCGTCCTCACTGGTGCCGTTGAATGCCGGAGTTGACTCGTATACAACGGGAGTGTCGTATGCCAGTCCACCTGATGAGAAGTCAGTCTTTAGCGCCAAGAAATCTTCACTGGTCTTACTGAAGTTGGAGCGACAGTGATCGGGCCTCGATCTTTCGATTACGAGCGAGCGAGCCTGGAAGACATTGTAGACAAGGGAACATCCTAACGTGACTCCAAGGCCAATACGGAACCAAAGATCCAGATTACGACGGCTCTTATACCGGCCATCGTGAGTTGGTAGTTCTTCTAAAAGACTGTAGCCCTCTTTGTTCGAGGCCATGGGGAAGTTAGTGAGTAGGACGAGATGTGTGAGAAGATGAATGTGCACGTAGAGATGCACTCTAATGGCGAAGTCGGTGATTGTGACACACACGGCCCTTGGGAGGACGATTGTGCATGTAGATAGAGGGGTAAGTCGGCCTAAGAGGGCAGCCGAATTAGGTAGTACAAAATGGTCCTCCGTTCGAGGTACTAACGTGGTCCGTGACCAGAAACGGAGTTCGCGAAAGGAAGTCTGCAAGCAACGTCATCCTTCATGTCCGGTGTCATTTTCTGGAAGGTGTCACGATGATGATGCATCTTCATATTGCCTTAAGAGGGCGGAGCACAGCGTAAACTGTGAATTCTGTAGGTTAACATCGAGGATCCTTGCCCTTGTGCTGCTGGGACCAGGAATCTGTCGTCGGACTTCAGCAATTCATCTGGATTAATGATGGGAACCCAGGCGTATTACTGTATCAACCGCAGTTAAGACTTGCAATTTATCAACCTCGGTCCCCGAAAGCTGCAGGATAAATTACATAGGTCTCATTGTGGATGAGTGGTTGGACATCACCAGGCAGCAAAACGCGCAGTTGACATTGAGAGCCAGTACGAAGTCAATATAGACGCGAACCTCAGGATATTTGAACCAGTGCCTTCCACTTCTCTCACATCAATCACCAAGCTTCTATAACCCCAGAAACATAACAAAATTGTACCGAACTAGAAAGAATCAACATACTGTACGTCTCCCTGCGAAGTTCCTCGATAGATTTTCTAATCACGAAGCAGTAAAATGCGTGCCACAACCCTCATCAAAATCGGCGCCATGCTTCTCGTAGGCCTGACGGTCGCGACGCCTATTAAACAGCGAACTGCTCCCAGTATCGAGGCTGAACTGAGCGATGTTCCCTCTGGCATCACGCCCCGTGCTATCCCCGACCTTGAACGCGAGTTGAATGATGTTCCATCTGGAATCACTCCACGTGCGGCCCCAGATCTGGAGAGAGAGTTGGGAGATGTGCCCTCCGGAATTACACCTCGTGCAGCTCCAGACACTGAGTACGAGTTGGGTGACGTTCCATCTGGTATCACTCCGCGTGCTGCACCAGACGTCGAGCTCGAATTGGGCGACGTTCCATCTGGAATCACTCCCTAGCCAGTCTCTGACTACGTGTCTAATGGAATTTTATTGATCACATGGAATTTGTTGAGATATGGTGATGGAGTTGCAGTCGCAAATTTCTACTTTGGGCTGGCCATAAGCCACCCGGCCAAATGTGGTTAGATAGTGGCTCATGTAGCAAACAAAGGCATGGGCGAGCACCGAGCTATCTCGTGTTTATTAATGTTTGATCGACTTTCGCTACTCGTAAAACCAACCGTTGAGTGTGCTGCAGATCGCCGTTGGGGTGGTTGGGTTGTGTGAAGAGAAGATTGTGATTCGTTGTTTAATATCGGCGGGGTAGACTACCCCTGCTGCATGCAACGGTAAATGCTATCACTTCTAAGGTTGCCTGCAATATATACAACTTATTGGTCAAAGAAGACGCGCCTCCGTTGCGAGGAAGACTGACATTACCCCGATACCGATAAGACCGCAGGCTTCGTCAATAATCTACTCACTGTCAAATTTCTCCGATCCAACGTGCACTGATTAACGCCATTGTTAAATCTCTCCTTTTTATCGTGCGACCGAAATAATGGCGCCACTGATGGATCAATCCTCAAACGATCAACCAAACGCTCACGAACCGCATCTGGTGGCAGACAAAATCAGCCACTATGTGAACGTCGACCAAGGGCGTGTCATGACAGACAAATTGGAACAGATATCAAACACATCAGCCACGAGTATTGACCAGGAGCACAATGTGTCCGAGAACTCTTCGCCAACTATGTCATCCCGACGGAAGAAGGCGGCGTTTGCTGCCATGTGCCTTTCCGTCTTTATTGCCTGTCTCGAAATCTTCGTCACATCTACCGCACTACCCCAGATCACAAGTCAACTGGGAGCCTCAGACTCTGACTATGTCTGGGTCGGGTCCGCATACCTACTACTTTGGGCAGCGGGAGTACCTGTCTGGGCACAGCTGAGCGACATATTCGGCAGAAAAGCTATTCTTGGTGCTACGAGTGTTCTGTTCACGGTTGGAGCTATCGTTGCGGCCATATCACAGGATTCAAGGACACTCATTGCTGCTAGAGCAGTGCAAGGGGCTGGAGTTGGCGGGTTAACGGTTGTTATAAACATCTGTGTGGTATACATGTATCAGCCCAGGTCAGCAATCGCAATAAGTCCGCACACGTCCATTTGCTGACTTTTATTCCAGAGAACGGGCATTCTACTTCGGTATTGTCGGCGCCATAGCTGCACTTTCATCGGCCATTGGTCCCTTTATCGGTGGACTGCTGACCGAAAAGCTATCTTGGAGATGGTGCTTCTGGATCGAAGTTCCTTTCATCACGGTATCATGTACCGGCATGCTGCTTCTCCTGAAGATAGGCCAAGAGCGAAAGCCGATGATTGCGGGCCTCAAGCGGATCGACTGGATCGGCAGCTTTGCTATCGCGAGCGGCACTGTCATGACGATTCTTGCGCTACAGTTTGGTGTCGCCCATCATCCATGGAACTCGCCTCTGGTGATATGCCTGATCGTTTTTGGTCCTTCAATGATTGCCATCTTCGCCTTGATCGAATGGAGATTTTCTCCTAACCCATTGATCCCAGTCCGATTCTTTGACAAGCTACCACCTGTCGCTGTGTTGTTAGGCTGCTTTCTTCAAGCTCTTATCATGACGGCAACGACGTATTTCATCCCGCTATATTTCCAAGTGGTACTCGGTCTCTCGCCGCTCATGTCTGGTGTCTACTTCCTGCCAACCACTCTGGTACTCGCGATCATGTGGGCAAGTGTCGGACACTTGATCAAGAAGACGGGCAGATACGTTGAGCAGATCCGCTTGGGCGCCGCCGCCTTGCTCGTTGGATCAGGCCTTCTTATCAATACCCAGGCTTACAAGAGCTGGGTGCGAATTATCACTTCTCAAGTCGCAATCGCCATCGGTCTGGGGCTCACATACCAGGCACCTTTGGTGGCGTTATATGAGGTCATTCCAAAAGAGGATGCATCGCCGGGGACAGCTGCGTATCAATTCATCAAACAATTTGGTCAAACGATCACCGTCGCTCTCGGACAGCTCATCATTCAAAGCCGCGTCAAGGCACGACTTGGAATGCTCTCAGACATGGGTTTACCGAAGCAAGTAATTGAGGAATTGCTAAAAGGAAGGACTATCGCACCCGCTTTTGAACGTCGCCTCGATGACCATCAAATGGCACTCTTGCGCGCCACATTTGTAGAAGGGCTCAGGACAATGTGGATATTTTATACTGGGATAGCTGCCTTGGCGTTTGTCGTCAGTTTTGGGGTGCCTGCGAAGAAGCTCGGAAGTGATGCTATCAAGGAGAAAGCCAATCATGATGAGGAAGCCGAGAAAGAGGAACCATAAGCGTAAGTTGATCTCCCCTGTGAATTCGTATTAGGAGTTGCAGATCGATCTGAAAATTTCGAGAAGGAGTCGCGAGGATATTGAGCGGTGTGGTGGAATCGGCAGCTCCCATCCTTCAATTGGCAGTTGAACCAAGTAGATAGGAGTCCTAGCAGACTTACGGCGCTGGTGAATTTGGAAAAACTTCTCTCCCTGCACCGGGCATTTGTAGCTCGGCATGGTCGCTCTCGCGGCTGCCATTGAAAACAAGCGTTTCTTCCCGGCCCTTTCGGGAATGTTTCAGCGACCTGCGCTTCCGAGTAATGGCGTGACCACGCCTGTGTGCCACCTCTTTCCAAAATGTAAGCGCACTTCACATGAGACACTGCGGATCGATTTCCACTCAATGAGTGGAAAACCGTTTCCACTCATTGAGTGGGTTTTTTGGCACGTAAACGACCACTCAATGAGTGGAAATTTTCCACTGATTTTACACTTATTTTTCTACTTATTTTTCTACTCATTTTTATATATATTGTCCGTACGCAGTACGGTGCAGCGCCTCTCAGGTCGTTGCTCCTTTTCTAGTCACGTGACCTGATCACGTGATGCTAGCGGGGAGGCCCGAGCTCGCGCAGAATCGTCGAGCTCAGCTCTCCCTGCCCCTAGCTAGAACAACAACACAAGCAATACAATCGCGTTTTCTGTCTCTTTTTCCGTTTCTGTTTCATCTCCTTACTGTACTCATGTACAAACCTACTTTGGCCGCTTTACAAAGGAGTGCACTGTAGAGCCCAACCCACACATATCAATATTTGTAAATAATTTAATTAAAAATAATTAAAAAATTGCTTAATAATTCGTTGCGCTAATTATGGTGTACTAGCTCTCTCTATAGCTCGATCTAGTACATAGTGTACCACGCAGGGGCTCGGCTCCCCTCGGCTCCTACCCCCACGGCTCCTCAACACCAAATCTGCTCTCACGACCTGCCCTGCCTGCCCTGCCTGCCCTGCTAGCTTGTTGCATTGGTGAATTGATCTCTCTACATCGTGATTAGTCTGCAATCTAACGTGAATCTAATATAAATACTTGACTAATGAGGATGGCGACGATGGAGATGGAGATGGCGATGGAGATGGAGATGGCGATGAAGATGGAGATGGAGGAGGAGTAGAGGAGAGATGGAAGGAGGGAGGCAGGGAGGGTCATATAGTCTGTGTGGGTGAGCCAAGCCCGCCCGGTAAAGGAGTGGGGGGGGGAGGGGGGCCCACCTCAGCACCAGATTCGAAAATCTCTAAGTAGATTCACTGATTCAGTAAAAAATTAGACAATTTTACTTAGAAAATAAGCCTAAGTATGGTTTTCTACTCAATGAGTGGGGGTTTTCCACTCAATGAGTGCCCTGAGTGGAAAACGATCCGCAGTGGATTGGGCGTTGGAACCGACATTGTGAACGACAGCGCCCGAGATAAGGACGAATTCGCCAACCGCATTGCGATTGAATACATCTTGGGCGACGGTGCCCCCTAGTTATCTAATGATAAGTAGACTCCAATGGAATTGAAGAAGACCAAATACTTCCACGTAATTCCCAGCGGCCTTACGGTCCACCAAGTCGGCAAGTCCCCACGGAAACATGTCACATCGCCCAAGTACTTACGTGCATGTCTTGGGCGAGCATCGATGCGCCTGAGTCTCTGGCCTAATCGCAATTGGGCCATAAAGTGCACTCAGTGTTCCGTTGTTCTACTGACCTTGGAAATCCCCTAGGCCACAAGATCGGTCACATGACATCAAGGGGAGCTGCCATGGTGGCGAGTCGAGCACGCCCCTTCGCAAAGGCAATGCCTCGTCGAACTCTTCTAACCGTCTCATGGCACCTTGCAGCCAGCAATCCGTGAAAATGACCACTTTCTTTGGTGTGGAGGTGGCATGACGCTACCACTCGATTGCATTTGCGTGCCCCAGACGCCCCAATTGCCACAACAACACTTACCAACTGCAATAGAACTACACGACATCTCTTCTCTTGTTCGGTTCCACGTGACACTATTCTGAGTAGTTCTTTCGCTCTGTCGGCTGGCTGAGCCGTTACACGGCAAGCCTAGGCTGATGGATAGATCGTTTGCCGCACTGTGCGTGCGTCAAATTGTTCCACCCCACGATCGTCCCTTGGATTTACTGTGCATAGTAACTCGGTAGATTCACGCAGCTCCCTGGCTGCGATCGTACATCGTTCTGATTATATGACCCGATTCTCTTTTTCACCTCTCGGTTACCAAGATGGCTAGATCCGCCGCCGCTGTGCTGATTTTCGGTTCGGAATCGCATTCGGCCTAGAACCCTATCCCTTAATTTTGAGAGTTCGCCGAGTACATATTCGGCCCGACCCCTTTCTCGGATTCCAATAGTACGCGCAGCTCACTCCTTCACATCATTCATACTTCACATGTAGCAGCCTGCAGCGTCTGCGACGGATTAACTAGCGATGGTTTATCATCCCTCCATGTCAACACGAACGACCACAGCCATTATGCAAGCCATCTGATCGAGGCTCTTCCAAGAACTTGAGCTCCTGGTTTGCTTACGACCGCGAGGTGAAGATGAGGCTAAGAACGTCTCAGGATGGTGCTGTTGGGACTTCGGGCGGGGAAATAGAGTTTGCGCCGCCGATTGGTGCCTTATCATCTAGCCGCCCCACTCTACTTTGTCCGACATCTCTTTCATATGTGGTACGCCTATCCTCCACCTCCATCTTCCCCAGAAAAACTGCCGAAATCGACCGGCGGAGAAGAAGCCGATTTCCGATGATTCGACATTATCGTGCAACCGTAGAACCGGTGTGAGGGCTAAGTGAAGTACCAGAAACGCGACATTGACAAACCTTGCTGCATCTGGCTGGCCGGACTTGGAATGACAGCTCGCCCAACCAGCTCTGACCCGATCATCCCAAGTCCATACCTGATGGCGGAGCAGACTGGCTCCAGACGGGCATGCGATCGATGCCATATGGTTAAGGAACGGTGTCGCTGGACCCATGGCCTAGGGAAATGTGAACGGTGTCAGCGACTCCACTCACCATGTCAAACCCGGCGACCGACGAAGTCACGTGGCCGCAAGTCTCGGTATGCCCTCCCCCAAGCGTCGGCGAGCGCCGTACCCATTTTGCCCCATAGCAGAAGACCCCTTCCCGCCTCGTCCGAGGGCTCAGACATCACGCCGGTCGATTTGATCATTGCAGGCTCGGAGCCTTCCAAGCTCCCAAGAACTCTGTCTGTCTTTTTCGACTTGAACGACCGCGAGCTTCAAATTTTGCATGGCGTCCCCGAGGGCAAGACACGTGTCGACCAGTACCTGGTCGGGCCAAGCTTCCACGAATGCCACCTCAAAACCTTCATCCGTCATCTCGGCATAGCCTTGCCGTTCCTACGGGACGCGTTGCTAGCCTCCTCGGCTCTCATAGCTTATGAGTACCAGCCTCGCCCAATCCAATTGGATCGGATGATCGGCCACAAAAGGGCGGCCTCTGCCATCTCCTCTCTGCGCTCACTGGCAAGCTTCGACCCTGGGAGCGTTTCTACAGTGTTGATTCTTGCAATTCTCTCCATCAGCTTTGCTGAAATCATCTCCGGCCGTTCCTTGGAAATATGCCGCCACAGTCTCCATCTCGTCAAACCTCTGTACGATTCCTTAATCACGCTCGATCCCGATAGTCTCGCCTTTGTGGGTTGTTTGATCTCCTCGGAGCTCGAGGAATGTCTTTTTCGTTGCGAGGTCCCCACGCTGCGTTTCAGGGTACAAGAATTAGAGCCCAAGGTTGACCGCTTTCTTGGTGTCTCTACACCTCTGCTACCGTACCTGCATGATATCGCTGTGATTAGCCACCGTTTACGCCACGACACCGGATCTGATCGTCCCCAGATCATGAAAGCATTGGATGCGCTTGAAACAGAAGTTGGCCAGTGGAAACCAGAACTGCCCGAATCCCACGAAGCGACCCACTCGCAAGCAGAGATAATCAGCATATTGACCCAGGCGAATGTCACTCGTTGGTCGATACTGCTCATGGCACACCGGCTGCGCCATCCGTACGGCACGGAAACCATCAAGGCCGGAGCGATATCCGAAATTATCTTGGAAGACCTGAGCTTGAGTGTTCAACGCACTGGTCGGTCGGTCCCAGGCGTCAACCTTGCATTTCTGGCCGCTTGTTTTGAGCTCACGGGGCCTGGGGAGCGGCAATCCGGCCTTGAAAAGACGCAGCTCTTCGTCGAATTCTCGAAACAGGTGCAAGGGAAGGTGAAAACGATTTTGATGGCAGCTTGGACCATTCTAGACACCCATGACCAACTGTACTGGCACGATTTGTGCGCCTTACTTCCGCAGTAGTTCGTGTCTCGCAGGGACTGTTCAAAGAGACGGCGGCCGAAAGCTCGCTCGCATGCCAGCAACGGAGATCTGTCTATTACGGCAAACAAATTTACGCAGTGTTGTGACTCATTTGTTTATTACCCGCTACAACTGTATGCATTGATTATTCAGATCCTGAAGCAAGTCCCAACGTACCAGGCGTGTAATTTCCTCAATGCTCACCCAACGTCCGATGAGTTGGCTGCCTCATAGCCATGTCTCTGTACCGTTTCGCTGTTGCAATGCGTATTTTCTTTCCCCATACAAGCAGCGGCGCGGGAAGTAATAGAACTGCGAGAACGATAGTAGCGGTGAGGATATGGACGTTCTGAACCCCCATGCGATTGATCCAGGGCGTTAGCGCGAAGAGAACGATGACTGAGAAAACGTTTCGCACAAACACTACGCCGACCAAAGCGTCGCCAATGACCTAGGTGATAAGAGCGTCAGCACATCCGCTGAAAGAGCGCACGGGGGTTGACCTACTTCCTGGTAGCAATCTGTCGTGTACGTCAGGGAGATGTCCGTAGCGATCACGAAACCAAATCCAAAGATTCCGAAGCCCAGTGCCAGAATAGGCCAATGGGCACCCTGCCAACTTGGATCAGTCGCCAAACACATTCTGACGGTTACGAGTCGCGATGGATAATCGGAGATGGGCTTGGAACTTACTCTGGCCAAACCCAGCCCAAACACGAGGATTCCAGCAGGAAGAAGTAACGTTGCTATGAAGGCCAACCACATGCGCATCTCCGGTTCATATACGCCCCGATTGCGCTTCGACAGCCATATTATCGACTTATCGCTGATATGGCCCCCAACAAAGAATCCCAGACATGCACCGATGAACGGAGCGATGTTCATGAGCCCAACCCCAACTGCTCCGAATTTGTACGGAGGCTGGAGCAAATATACCGCCTGGACCGACGTCATGATGGCAAAAGATGCCAAGGCGATACCATACGTAAGCGCAGTGTATGCGACAGCCGGGAAGAAGGCCATGACCACAAGTGGCTGGGAGAAGTGATGGGTGATCGAGCCTCCAGAGGGCGTGACCAAGGCAAGGCGCTCGCGGTATGTCTTTCGCTTCGCCGCCGTGGTTATTGTCGAGGTGGTCCTTTCCAGGCTGGCTCGTTCATTCTTGTCAGCGTTCTTCGCGAATTTTGGCAACTCGTCGTCAATGCCAGCGGTATTTGTTCCAGAAAGCTGAGGAACGCGTCGCCCATTCACAACGGGGATATACTTTGACTCCTCAAAGAGAAACGCAACGAGCACCAGATTTACCGCCATGAAGATGACACACCACCACCACATCCATCTCCAGCCCTGCGACTCTACCACAAAACCCGAAGCGACAGGACCCAGAAACGCACCCGCAGACGTGAACATCAGATACCATCCGTTCATAGTCCCGTGCTGGTGGACGAAGAAGACATCCGCAATGGTGATCTGAACAACCGTTTCGCTAATCGCACCGCCGAGCCCTGAGACGATATTACTCCCCAGCAAATCGCCAAACGTGTTTGCTTTGCCCTGCCACACAACCGAGGCAAGCTGCACGGCCGAGCTGGACAGATACAACGGCCGCCGTCCGTACTTGTGCACAAACGGGATGAACAATACGCAGCCAACAGCCAGACCGGCATAGTTAACTGCAGCGCCGCTGTTAAGCTGATCGACCGATAATCCGAGCTCCTGTTGGAGCGGGCCCCACGCGGTGAAGCCAATGTCGAGTTGCACAAACGTCCACAGCACGTAGAAGCACACCAGCCCGAAATTCACTGTCTTTCGCGCTGTGCCCCAGTTCAGTGGGTCGTCGGGGTCGTCGGTGGGGACTGGGTGGAGAACAAGCTCTGTGTTTGATCTGTGGACTATATGGAGCGGAATAGTGAGCGCGTGGTGAGGTTTCACAGCAAGCACGTTATGGGGTCGCATACCATGCTCCAAGCGCACCGTTCCAGGGGCCCAGAAGGTGTCGCTCTCCTCTCCGTGGAGACTCGTGTCACTCATTGCTGAGACCAGTAAATAAGCGGGTACAAGGAAAGTTATAGAGGGTGTCGGTGGAGTTATTTCCCTTGACATCAGGGACGCTTGCAATCAATATATAGGCAGCACACATACCGCTTCAGATCGCATGGAGTCTTTCTCAATAAGGCCCGTGCGTCGACATTATTGCGACCAATCAAAGAAAGGACCGGCTTGGCGGCATAAGGGATGGAGATCGGTTCGTGAGACGGTCGTCGCACCGACATCTCTGCAGCCCCCAGCTCGACGGTAGCGATAATGGCAGGTCCTTCCGACTAGGTACTGCGTCTTCCCACATCCGACGGGACCATGGATAAGTAGCTTCTCAACTGCAAGCTGTATTTTGCTTAAATCTCTTCTCGGCTTTGCCTTTCTCTTCAAGTGCAAACGCAGGGGGCAAATGCCTAACACCTAAGCCCGATTTCCATCAGACGTGAAAAGACGCAGTACATGTTCGCGACGAGCCCGACCGCTCAGGCTCCCGTCGCCAAGCCGGACATTTTCCCCACATGCACGTTTCCACGACTCCCCCGCTGCACACGTTGGACTGCCAGCCGCACATCATCACTAGCGCATGACGACTTCCAAAGCAAGGAGAGCATGTTCGGCAGTTCAAAATAGGTTTCTCCTATATGTATCCAATGGCAGATCCGACGCCTTATTATCACTATCACTACTCACCTCTCCACTATCAATCATGGGCTCCGTGAGCTGGGAGTCGAGAGCAGCCTCCAAACAGAAGTCCTCCCTCGAAAAGATTCCGAAAGAATGGCTGCTCCCAACATCTATCACCAATGTGCTTCAGACTCCGCTGGCCGAACGGCCGAACCGCGTGCTCGAGCTAGACATACCGCGGAAGTCGGGACTCTTCAGCGAGCGGGAATTAGACATCACGGAAAGATACACGGTCGAAGAGCTGCTGGAGCGTCTAAGAGCGGGCGACTTGTCGGCGCTCGAGGTTACGGTGGCTTTCTCCAAAAGAGCGGCTGTGGCGCAACAGCTGGTCCGTCTCAATCCTTGCTCTAACAATACGCCTACATCTACCACGTTGGTATTACTTGCGCCAGGTAGCTAACACGGTCGTCTAGCTATCATGTCTCACTGAGATGTACTTTCCCGAAGCGCAGGAACGAGCCCGATTTCTCGATAACGAAAAATCACAAGGCCGGATCGTTGGTCCTCTCCACGGTCTACCAATCAGTCTGAAAGATTCCTTTCAGATCCGTGGCCTGGAAGCTTCTCTTGGCTTTGTATCGCTCCTCGATTCTATTTCCAAGAGCAGTTCCCCGCTGGTGCAGATCCTTCTAGAGCTAGGGGCCGTTGTCTATGTCAAGACCAATATTCCCCAGACGCTTATGACGGCAGACTCGCACAACAATATTTTCGGACGGACTCTGAATCCGCACAATACCCATCTCACCGCGGGCGGCTCGAGTGGGGGCGAGGGAGCACTCGTTGCGTTCAGAGGGGCTCCGCTAGGAGTTGGAACGGACATCGCAGGTTTGTCCACGTCTTCGTGCTCGACTTAAGGTCGGTTTCCCATGCTAATTGTTCCAAGGCTCGATCCGCATTCCATCTCTCTGCTGCGGCACCTACGGATTCAAGGCCACTGCCGCACGCATCCCCGATGGCGGCCAGATGTCCCCTGGCAGCGAGGGCATGTCATTTTTCCTCCCCACCGCTGGCCCACTTACGAACAACGTCGAAGCCCTTGCCACATTTTCCCGCGCTGTTCTCTCGACTCGACCCGCACTGTACGACTCCACCGCCCTCGACATCCCGTGGCGAGAGATAGCGGACCCCAAGACGGAGCCAAAACTGAGAGTTGGCCTCCTCGGCGAGGACCCAATGTTTCCGCTCCATCCGCCCGTGAAGCGAGCCGTCGCAGACGCTGCAAAAACACTACAAGCACACGGCCACAAAGTCATCCCCATCCCCGCATCACGTGCGCAAGTTGCTGACGCCACCACACTGGCCTTTGCGTACTTCTTCCTCGACGGGGCGGCCATGTCACACATCACCGCAAGCGGAGAACCTATCGTGCCTTCAGTAGTTCAAGTCCAGGATACCTTCGCCGCCTTCGCGTCCAATTCCACGTTCTGTGACGATATCGAAGGACTCGAGGCCATCGCCAGGCTCGCAGCGCTCAATGTGAAGAGGCACGCGATTGCCGAGTCGTGGAGGAAGATGTGGAAAGATGAGAGATTGGATGTCGTGATCGGCCCGCCGGCGCAGAGTACGGCTGTGAGACATGATACGTTTGGGCTGCCGCCGTATACGCTCCTGCTTAATGTCTTGGATGTGAGTACACTTAAATGTTTTCGTTCGCTTTCGTCGTTGTTATAACCCTAGGGATGGATGGTAGCTGATATGCACAGTACCCCGCGTGCGTGATTCCAGTCGGGTTGTCATCGAGCACGCTAGACTCTGAGCCTTTCGTAATGACACCGGGACAGATTGGCCCCAATTGTGAGTATCCCATGCGTTCTTTCTACGTGGGTGTGACTGTATGGCTGACTTCTTGTCTTTTGCACAGATGAACCCGAGATTGTGGCGGGCGCGCCCACGGCGATACAGGTCTTTACGAATCGTATGCGCGACGAGGAGTGTCTTTGGGCAGCGGGAATTATTGATAGATGTTTGAGGGATGTGTAAACGGGCCTCCAATCTTCTCAGTCTTGCAATGTTCTTCTCTCGCAATGGCACCTCATTATGGCACCTTTTTATTCACACACAATGACTTCACGTATATTACTCCTCAATACTCTTGTTATTCAGTCCTCAAACAACTTCTATCTCCGCCATTCGCACCTTAATCGAGTTTCCAACTTCGTGCTATCCATCTCAGATCCCATTTCAAGGTTCATTGTCTTCATCCAGCACAAGTCGTACAACGCCTTGGAGCCGGTGCTCGATAAAACTGACGACTGCGAAGCATTTTGCTAACTCGGGTTGGCGGTTGAAAACCTCGCGTCTCTTTCACCTTGCTCTCCACTAAACAGCATATTCAGGCGGTCAAGCCACGAACACTCCGCCTCTTTCGGATTCACTCACCGCTCCCAGCTCACTGCCATTCTTTAAACACTGCTCACCGGGACCCAGTACATAGCACCGGCGACAGTCGTCTTCCAGCTTTGGCGCGCACGTCCAGACCACTTTCCGTCCATCCAAATGGTTTCTGTCGACGAACCGTGCACTTCACCTCGACAAACATGTCCGTCTCATCGAGTTCGACCTCTCAAAACGGCAATACAATCATGTCTCATAGGCTAGTCCTGCACCACCATCCCCCACGCCCACACCCTCGACCAACCACCCACCTCACCGGCACTCTCATCCGCCTCTGCGAAACCATCAACGAGCAGCTCCACAGGGCCTCCTCGCGCCTCAATTTCCAGTCCTTCAGAACCTTGTTTTATCTCTGGATGTGCTGGAACAGACAAGCGAAGTCAGTCGGGAGTTCGCGGATCTTGTGCGAGGATACAAGGACGAGAAGGAGAGCATATCTGCAAATGGCAGCAAGTGCTCACCCCCGGAGTTTGAGAGTCTTGGAGAGTTTCTTGGACGACATGCTGAGACGGAAATCGTGGAACCACGCGACTCGCTCGCTGATGCAGAGCTGCGGAAGCAGATGGCGTACCTGTCCAGCTTCGAGGAGGCGTTTGAGTGGAAGATCACGATGGGGAATGGGAATGGGAAGAGGAGGAAGAGCTAGATGTCCGACTGGATCATCTCGACTGCTTCGGTAACTACGATCTCAATCAATTGGCCGCCGAAGACAGTTCCGAAGAGCTGAGGGCGAGACTTGAGATCTTATCGAGAATTTCTACCCCACACTATTCCCACCATATTTTACAGTTCTCTTTTCCCTTCCCCGACCTTAGATCGACACCTTCGGGATTTCAGCATCGAAAAAGTCTTCAATGAATTTTCATTTCGTTCCTGGCATCTCTTGGTCTCAGTCTGCAGCAATCAAATCTTTTCTGTGCTTTTCTTTTCGGGGCAATATGAGTTAGACAAGGGATGCAGATACTTGACAATCACAATAAAAGTTCTAATAGATAACATTGGAGTCTTGGACTTTGGATCTGCGCAGCGACTCCTTCTACTACGTGGGTGATGACCGTCACAGCTGCCCTCTAAATATGTAGCAGGAGGGCAGGGTCGAGAGGGCAGAGAAAGAAGACGCAAGGTAGATGTAAAAAAACGAAGTACTATGTCCACGCCGCGCCCGCCCTCTGCTCTGTTTCTTAGCCCTTACACCGTTGCCCCTGCTGCCTCCTGATCTCGCAAACTTTTCGTGATCGTTTTGCCCGCAACGCTGAAAATGCTTTCTTTCCGCGGCTTCATGCTGAACTTCTGAGAGGACTTGCAGCCCTTCATGCTGCTAGCAGAGGTTGGGCTCTCGGTCTATGTCCTCAGAGGCGTTTTGTGGCGGTACCTCCTTGCCCCCATTTTTCTGGCACAGATTTCGCCGGATTTAACGGATCGGATGGCGAAGCTGTGCGCGTCGTGGTTTTGGCAATTATCATTGACTTCTTCCTAGTGCTGAGTTGGTTGCTTTGGGTTCCGGTTTGCTTGTACGCGATCTGGATGACGCATGTCGAGGCCCGCCGCAAAAGGTGGAAGCCCAAGAGCCCACCAGACTCCGACATCATGCGCGTTGATGGTATGTAATTGGGATCCGTCCTGCTCTGCTTTTCTAAAGTCTTGCCCCCAAATACCCCATTGCCTACTATGCCTTCAGGCCAATTGGATCACCATTTCTGTACTCCAGGCCCTCCCACGAGTCAGGATGCCGTATCCGGATGTCAGCTCCATCCCTCGGGAACGCTGTAACAAGAATGGCTTACTCTGGAAACGCTCCAGTGGTAATCCTGCTATACATTAGGAAATCCTTGGACGATATTATCCCATAGCCGACTACTTACTCGGGCCAATTGGATCACCTCTCCTCTGGGACTTCCTACAAGACAGAACACTGCATTCCAGATATCAGCTTCGTCTTCCAGGCACGCTGTGACATGGATGGTTTTACCTGTTTGGGGGCCCCATTGTTAGTCCTGCTCTGTGTCGGGGGAGCAATTTCCAACGATATCCAGCCGCGGGGCCGTTCTTAACAGTCAATTCAAATCACTTCATTAAGTTTCTGGCACTTCCCAGGACTTAGTATATCACATCCTGGACATCAGCTCTACATCTTGGGAACACCGCGACTACGGATGGGTTCCATGTTTTAGGGCTCCTATGTTAGTCGAGCTCCACCTCCGGGAAGCATGGATTAACCGCCTCTGACTGCCAAACCATACCTGCTAGTCAATTCGATTGCTTCATTGGACTTCTAGGATATCCCCCGGGACTTGAATGGACAAATCACTGACCAGTGCCTATGAACCACCTACTTACATCTATGATCATGCCCCCTAAGATTTGAGCACTATGCTAACTCTCTGGCTCAACTTTTAGGACCGACTTCAAGCACTCGGGTCTGGTGCGGCTGGTGTGAGGTCTACCGCACCGATAGGATGGCCCACTGTTGGCAAGTTGGGAGGTTCCTCCCATACTTTGGCCATGATTGCGCCAGATAGGTTGGTTCGGTCTGGGCGTGGAACATAAAGGCCTATCTAGTCTTCATGACATTTCGCTATGTCTACTAGACGGTAGTTCTCGGCGTCGGCATCTAGGCACTGGCCATGGAAGATTATGAGCACGCGGCATCGTGGATAGTCCTCGCTGTCCTTAATGGACATTCGCTCTGGTGGGCAGCTGACATAGATGGCATTGAAGTTCCTCCAATAATTTCTCGTGTACAACGTCTTGTACCAGGAAGTCTGTTCAAGCAAGAGAAACGTCGTTTAGCTGCGGCATCCTGGCCGCTCCATAATTTGGAACGCGTCTGGCGAATCTTGGAAGTAGTCCCCGTGGAACCTGGCTGGCGCGAGAATACACGGATGATAATTGGCCCAATATGGTCATCTCCCTTTTTTGGACCACAACTCCACTCATGCGGCTCGACAACCAGTATTCGATTAGGATCTCTCTCCCGCCGGCGGTGGGGCTTGAGCCCCTTCAAAACCGCCGAGCTTTGGTAACGGGAAGCGAAGACCACGAGGGCCCGGATGCCCCCTCTCGGGCGACTGTCACCAGCGTCGCCCCAACCGAAAGTCCTCACCGTCAGGAATAGTACGGAATAAGACCTGGATCTGTGGACCAGACCACCTACTGAAGCACAGATCACTCCTCTCTTTTGGGGAGCATTAGGCATGGCCAGGAATGTCTCGCGGGAGGTCCTCCAGTGGATGCCGCAGACTCGACCCACTATGGGAGTCCTGGTCACCCTTCTACGACTTACGTCGCTACGAGTCAGACTGGACGAGTAATCAACGTGGGCTACTGCTGAATCCAAGTAAGTCGACAGACCAAACGATACGAACGCGCGCGCGGAGAGCAGCCAGCCATTTCGCACACCTCAAGTTCCAGGATCAGAACGCCAGTCTACCTTCCAGTACGAAACGCATATAGGGCCGACGAAAAATCGATACAAACGTCTACAATGGAGCCGCAGACTGTTGATGTGATCACCTCTGTCTCCCAAACCATCTGGATAGGGAGCATACTTCGAGGTCTGGGATCAGAATGCAAATTTGCCTTCCTGTACCTGCGTTGTATGGATTTGATGGAAAACCAATTGCAATGGTAGTGCAAAGGCGCACGTGCAGGGTTGGGCATCCGCAAGACGCGTGTGTAGGGGCATGCGCGTTGAAGCTGGAGATCACCTATGCAATCCCTGCTGTCGCCCACACCACCCGTACAACCAGTTCGCATACCTCGAGTTCCAGGAACAGAACGGCAGTCTTTCTTCCTGCACCGAACTTATCTTTAGGGCTGATGAAAAATCAATACTGATGGTGGTATAAAGGCGCATACCTCGGACATCAGACGTGGGGGATTGGGCATCCATGATAGGTATGGATACCATCTATGCCATTATCGCCGTCTGTCGTACCACTGAGACAATCGTCTCGCTCACCTCGGGTTCCATAATCAGAATGTCCATCTGCCTCCCTGCATATCGCCCTTATGGGGCTGATGACAAATCAATGGCGATGGTAGTGTGAAGGCGCATATGTCGAAAGGGTATCCACAATGGAGCTGCAGCCCATCTACGCGACCACCACTGTCTCCTTTGCAATCTGGACAGCAGCCAGCCATCTCGTAAACCTCGAGGTCAGAGACTAGAACGCGGAGCTGGCTTCCTGCGCTTCATTCGTATGGGGTTGATGCCAAATGGATGCAAATGGTAGTCCAAAGGCACATACTACGAGCATGTGCGGTTGGGTATTCGTGGTGGGAATGGAGGCCATCTACGCGACCACCACCGTCTCCTATAATGCTCGGACGGTAGCCAAGACTTTCTCATTCTTCAAGGTCCGAGAGGGGAACGCCAAGCTAGCGTCCTATACCTCACTCATATGGGTTTGATGGCAAATCGATGGGAATGGTGGTACGAAGACATGCTAGAAATCATACCGTGAGAGATACAATTTCATCTGTACAACACACTGCTGAAGAACTTCCATTGCTTGAAGACCTGCCGTGGCTTATCCTGAGGCGCTTCGGTGGCCTCTCCCTACTCACACGGGGCGAGTCCGGCCCGGGGCACTCGCTACCAAAGACTCTGTCCTTTCACTCGCAAAGCTGGGTCTTAGAAAATTCTTTTATCGCCAAATACAGTTTAGAGCGAAAATCTATCCATAGATAGCGACGAAGAAAACCCCACACAATGCCTGAGCAAATTCTGCGCGAACCCCTAGCAAACCCAGATCGCAGCAAATCACGACCCAGGTCTGGAATCGGGCAATTGGAACAATCGAATTTCCTTTTTCGCGCCGGTCCGCCCTCCGGTTCGCTCCATAGCCACGGCACCAATAGCGATCGCGACAGCATTGCCTCAAGCGCCCCCTCAAGAACCGGAGGGAAAACTGCCTCGGCAAGCAGCAGGAGGAAACTGCACATACTATTAAATCAGAAGCAGGGTATTGGGGAACGAAACGGTTTGGAACCGTGCGGAACATTGGGTTGCAGGTCCTGGGTGTCTGATTCCCGGGGATTATATGGTGCACTAGCTCCTTGCGCCCACCAAGGTGGTTGAGAATTCTGCCGCATTCGACAATCAATGATCTTACCATGTCGACACGGCGGTTCAGAGATCCATGCTCCCAGGTCCCCAACTATGAACAATCAATATCCGAGCGACGTAAGATCAGAGCTCTGGCTGTGCGACGCAACGGAGGGCGTCTTGAGTCCCCCGATATGAGTCAACCAACCGTCAAAGAATAGACGACGGCAGGCATTTGAGGCACCCCCCGCTTTGGGAGAACTTGTTACACCACTGACCCGGAATGTGTTCTCCTAAGAGACGCCAAACGGCAAGATGGTCATGCTGATTTATAGCCCAAACGAAGGACTTGGAAATCGCCATGTAGGGCGAGCTTACTTCTTTCCGAGCCGATATCGGTGGGTCAGAAGCCAGATGAAGGAATTCCACCGGCGTGACTTGGTACTCGGCAACCGTCCAAGGTCATCCCGGGATTTCCAGGAGCAAAGCCCGCGTTGCTCCAGCAATCCGCAGGGGTAGAGTCAGATGGAGGCGACACACATGCGACAGCAGAGCGAGGGTATATGAGAGCTATTGGCAGGACCATACTCTGAGTCGGACGCCATTCTAAGCCAATCAAATGGCCTCAACGTGGGTTGGGCAAGTGGTCAAGAGCGTGTGAGAGTATTCAGTCGCGGAGATCGTCTACATCCAGAGGTCTGGGAACATAGAGTTGTGAGGCCTTGGTACAGGATCCGGGTTTCCAGCACCTTAGCTAGTTAGTTGGTAGGACGCCGTCCGTAGTTTACAGACTCGCTAAAACTTCCAGAAATTCATATAAAGCGGTGCCCCTCGATGCTCCCTTCTGCACCTCCACCACCGACGCTAAATCTTGGAATCTCTCGCACCCTCGACATGTAAGAACCAATGCATGTTATAAAATGGTCGGAGTTAACTCTAGGAACTAGGCGCTTCACGAACTTCGTCACCTTGGCCGCTCCTGTCTCCGCAACCAGCGTCGTTGGGAGCCTCAGGGCTACCAGTTGCCTTCCTATGTGCCCGACGATTACCCTGTCTAGATTGACGAAATTTCGCTATATAAATGTGTATTAAGTATGTAAGCAGGTGGGGGCCAGGTGTCACTGGAGATAGAGAGCAGATATGGTGGGTGAATTGAGGGTTCTCGTGTGTATTGTGTGTAGTTCATGTATGTGTCCTTATGTGTGTGTGTAGTGTACAAATCAGAGGCTCTTATAGTAGTTGATCGAGCTTAGTCATAGGACCGTAGTCATGTGACGGAGCTCTGGCTGCTTACAAAGTATCTTCTACATTGCGTTGTATAACAAGTCTCAACAACGACTAACGACTCCCAGAAACAACGTCTACAAGAAAACACATAGCGTCTGGACGTCGAATCCATGACGCGCCACCATTTCTGTTAAACCGCGTACTATAAAGTCGGCATATGGCTAAAACAGTACGTGAATGGTTGCTGTGGCAAAAAAACATGCCCGAAAGAGCATCAGAAGGCGATTGCACAGCGTGAGAACTCTTGGCCCTTCCAGATTCCGTTACAGTGTGTGATCTCTTTGGAACTGACGATTGGTAGAGACTCGAGAGTGGTTCCACTCATTCTGCTAGTAGATGTAGTTGTATAGGATCATCTACCGATATCAAACGTATCTCCTTGAAACTACAGCATGAGTGGTAGAAGGTGGTCGACGTGAACACGCTTGACGGCACGGTCCGTTTCACTATTGAATGTCACATGCTGAACGGTTTCTGTCTGTCTTTAAGGGATAGAGTTTCAGCTTGTGGAGCTCTGCCGTCGGCGTTTGATAGAGAGGTGCGATATACGTAGTGTGAAGCGGATGTTTGCATCTAGAAAGCTCCTTGCTGATAAGTTTCTGTAAGCAGCCAGAGCTCCGTCACATGACTACGGTCCTATGACTAAGCTCGATCAATTACTACAAGAGCCTCTGATTTGTACACATGAGGACACATACATGAGCTACACACAATACACACGAGAACCCTCAATTCACCCATCATATCTTCTCTCTATCTCCAGTGACACCTGGCCCCCACCTGCTTACAGTTTCTCCTATATTGAATGTTCAATGTGCGAGAAGCTTTCGTGGGTTTTTTACTAGCATTCCAGCCCCCCCCCCCCCCCCCCCCCGCGTGAAGTTGAACCTCAGAAGTCATCAACCGAAATCTGATGACCTTATTGGCAGATGGACCCCACTCTAGAGGCGTCCCATATCCCACACACCTCGCTACCGTCGTCAAAACTCCACACCAGACGAAACGAGCCACACACATAAAAGCTTTTCGCCACGAAGGTCTCCTCCACGGATATAGAATGTGCTTCGAAGCTAGCTAGTAAGAAGCTTTAAAGAATCTACCTAGGTATTCAACCCTACGGATTCTGCTATACGGAGAAGCTAAGATCGATTATGTAAGACATGTCTGGAACACTTCCGATGCTAAGCATTAGTGTCGCCCGTTGTCCTCAACATCACTCCAACACCGACGCCGATGCCGACGCGTCTTGGATTCGTACAATGTGTTCATTCAAAATGGATGGAAGACGGCAGTCTGCTCAGCCGGGCTGACCGGTCACGATGAAAGGCACGTGCGCACGTGGCAGTTGATGTGGGGCGATCTAACCGCATCCATCCGTTCTCTCCATTTCAGATCTTCACCGGGTTTCCCACGCCTCTCCCTTCGTTCAAAGCGTCGAAGACTTCACGCAACATTATCTTTCAAGTCACCAATCCCGTTCTTTCTCAAAAGAAACATCTCATTGTCCTATACCAAGATGCTATTTTTATATGACCTGCAAGGTTTTTAGTCACGTCTAGCAGCGCAGCGAGACCCTTGTCCTCAAAGTTTCTTCTTTGCCGTTGTTTGGTGTCACCTTCGTGCGACTGATGTAAGAGCCTTTTGACAAATTTCCTGTGCTTGCAATGGAACAAAGGCCTTTGCACTTCTTTTGGTTGGGCTCATTCACTCCTTTCTTTGTCAGGTACATTGTTAAAACTCCACCATTACTCAATGTCCACCTCCACCTCGACTCTCTACTCGCCAGAATATCCATACCATCTGTCGAACAAACTCTTCCTGCCAATGGAATCCCAAACAGCTACCCTCAATCAACTCTGACCTGCATCGAGTCCCTTGCAAAGTCGTACTATACTCACTGGGAACTCTATCAACCAATCCCCGCCAAGGCCTTTAGTCTTGCTCAAAGAACACAAGCTTCCACCGTTGGCCTATTTTGTCTTCGCCTCTCGCGCTAATGGCAAAGATTCGTGCCTTAGAAAGCCTCCTCTGGGGCTTCGCTTGGAGCGTAACCGGGAACATGCTCTCGCACCAAAATTATACCCTCGAATCCCACATACACAACGCCGTCCTCTACTTTGTCTGCGAAGTCGTCTTCGGTCCCTCCCCCCTTCGTTTCATGATGTTGTTCTGGTTCCGAGCCTTGTTCGCATTCAAAATTATCCCGATAATCTGCGCGGGCTATTCGTTTCTCGCGTGGGGATATGGATGGCCGCAGTTCTCATACACGGGTATCAGATTCACGCTTTTTGAAGCATGTAAGTGGATCGCAAGAAAGTACGGGCTGCCAGGGCATCAGTATTCGTTCGACGAGTTGAACTTTACGGTCACGAGGGTGCTGCATCATGCATCGATGGACAAGGGCGTTGATCTTCTGTCGATTTACACAATGGTCAGCGGGGTCTTGCCATGGATGATCCTGCAGTATGTTATCTATATCGTGGGCAGTACCATCATCATGGTTACCAAGGCCGTGGTAGCGGTTATCGCATTTTTATTGTGGCATCTCTTTGGTCTCCGTCCTCCGACTGGTCGACACCACACCCCGAGTGGTCAAGGTCGCGCCACGACAGACCGCAGAAGCACCTCAGCTGACCAGGGTCGTATCCCAACTGACCAGGGTCGCACCCCAACTGATCACGGTCTCGCCGCGACGACCAAAAAGCGACAGCGCTTTAGCGAAGCTGCTATCAATCCCTCATCTTACTCGACTCGGTAGATGAACATCCTGGAGAGCCTGTCCGCCAGGACCATTTTCCAAATCAGGACGTTGTTGAGGAACAGAACCCCAAATTCAAAAACCCAAGGCGCAGGGGACTCCACGATAGGGATAGTAAAAGGCTCATTATCGGGGCTAATGATATTTTAGATTTAACTATGTGCTGTTAGCGATCAACGATTTTGCTACGACGCGGAAAATATGATGGACGAGGATTATTTGGCGGATTTGCGGTGAGCAAGTGTGAGGTTTGGATAACCTCAGACTTGGCTCACGGTTTCATCTGTGATCGAGATAGATTGTAGAATGGGTTTTACATAGCTTAAATTAGATTGATGTTCAGACAAATAATCTCCAGATAGTTTCTATCGATCCCACCCCGCATATGTGTCATGATCTTCTGCAATATCTACTAGCATGAAGATACCTTCGAGCATGTAGAGCGCTCTGGTGGTTAATCGCTGCCCAGGGTCCAAATGAGCGTTGAGATCGCACTTCCCAGCTCATGGACACAAGCGCTATGTGCCCCAAGGCGATATCTGTCGGGTCTATAACGTTGACAGTGGACGCCACCCTCTCTCTGCTCTATCAAAAGTGGTCAACTATGCCACGCCTTTCAGTGGTCACTGGTCCGTGGTCGACGTCGTAGTGGGTAATATCATATTTGTCACCGATCAATGTGGCACTCAATGGCCTCCGCTGATGCCAGCCAAGAGCAGTAACAACTGCAGCTCTTGATCATGATGTAACCGGCGTCGTATACGTTGGTGATTGGCGAGAGCAGAAAGCCAAGGACTCTGCCTCTATAACTTCAGACCATCCACAAGATCATCCAGTTTCTCCTTAAACTGGACGGCGGACCCATTCAAGATGTCGACATCAATGTTCGTATCGACGAATTTGGCAAGATGTAGACGGTTCTCTCGCTCGAGCTTCAAATTGTCTCGTTGTGCTCGAGTCTGGTTCCTGAAGGGAATACTTGCGAAGTAGTCCAAATCTTTGGTTTCAGTTGCATCGTAAGTTTTCGGTTGGCTCGAAATTCGGCAAGATTTGTCTACAAGATAGCGCTCATAGGGAATTAGAACACCTTGGATCCATACTGGGCACCTGCTGTGTTGACGATCCATACCTCGTTGGAACGAAGCTGTCCTTCTTTGAGAACGACATGTGGCACACCACTAGCGTCCGGACCATGATTGAGCTTCGTAGGAGTGAGAGGCTTTCCGATATGAAGGTCCATTGTTTCGATGGGCGATGCTGTCCCTAAATAGTGTAAATCCTAGGTGCCTTAGTCGTAAACCTGAGGAGTTGTCCCACGTTTGAGAAGCTTCTGTGTCAGGCGGCCCAGGAGCGCCATCGCCGTCGTGGACTGATTGTTTACCAGAGCTGCTTCCTTATGTGCCATGTTCTTAGTAAGTTGAGCTGGAAAGGCACCGGGCTTCCCAGCGTTTCCAACAGTACGTAACGTTTACTGTACTACCACCTTTGTCAGCGTTATGTCTCAGATTTTGGTTACGTACGTGCGTTTGACCTGACTAGGAGCTGACTTACAGTTGCACAAGCGTAACGGTTGAAGCTCTGCTACGTTACGTACGTTTAAGTAAACGTTACGCCGTAACGTTTAGTTTTTAACCTTTTTAACTACGTATATAGTCTGCTAGATTGTTCAGCTTACTATAAACTGCTTGTTAACGGAGCTAGTTCTTCTATAGTTAAAGCGCTGTGATTGTTGCTCTGCTAAGCAAATTCCTATTAATTAAAACAGTTCTTCTGCCTCTACTAAAGGCTCTCTTGCAGTCGTAGCTAGTGCTTGGTATAGAGAGGAAATCTAGTATAATTTTAAACAGAGTAGAGTAGGTATTATAACTAACCTTAAGCTACTAAGTAAGAGGGTCTCCCTATAAAGGACTGTTGTCTTTTGCCTCTCTAAGGTTGTTAAACAAGCTGTTATAGTACTGTTATAACTCTGTTGTTTTTTTTGCCTGTTTATACGTTTTTTAGCTAGTAAAAAAGGTAGGGTTAACACTAAGAGTCTCCTTAAGGAGGCCTCTAGAGGCAGAAAGTTTTTGCTAGAGGATCTCTGTTAGCTTAGGTTCTGCTTGCTCCTCTACGTTAACGTAGCGCTAGAAGATCTCCTTTATAGAGGACTTAGCCTTCTTATACTAGAGGTTATGTTTACGCTAGTGTTGTTTAAACTAGTAAAGCTAAAGGCGTAGGTAAAGGATAGTTATAACTACGTAGTATAAGACTAGTAGATTAAGAATTAGCTTCTTCTAGTACGTTGTAAGCTTCTTAAGCCTAAAGGCTACGCTGTTTTTAAGGTAACAGTTAGGTCCTTTAGGCTTAAGTTTAACCTTTACCTGCTAAAGCTTATTATATAAAACCTAGAGGTTAATAATAGTTATCTATAGAGAACTTTGTTTGTAGTTGCCCTCTAACCTCTTAGTTATCTAGTAGAATAGCTTAAGGAAGTTTATAAGCTGCTTAACCTTCTCCTACTTATTGTTACGTATTACTTCTATAAGCGTGGTGTTACTAGGTACGTGAGAGTTGTCGTTGCTATCTATGCCCTGCTATTTACGTATGAACTTAGTAATAGCATCCTTAAGGTAGAGGCAGCAGAGAAGCATAAGGTATGTAGAGTGCTAGCAGACGCTGCTATCTTATACTAAATTAAGGGTGCTAAAGCTCTAGAGCTTATTATTATTGCTAAGGTTTTGTTATATAGCTTTAAAAGCTTCACGGCGCTTGTGCGAGGAGAGGATAGCGTTAACAAAGTTATGTAACTTTCTAACGACCCCGTGTTTTTAATAGAGCTTAAACTGCTCTTAGGGAGCAGCTCTAGCTAGAGCAGATTTAAATTGACTAATTCCTCGTCTATATATTACTGCTTTCACTACTAGTTGTATTATATGGCTAGCGTAGCGTAGGCAGTGCTTATTGCTAAGCTTAGTACTAAGATGTTTAGCAAGGTTGGTGATAGTCTTAGAGTCGTTGTTAGACGCGTTGTTAGCGACAAAACAGTTAAATTTTAACATAATTCTATATTCTTATATAACCTTAGCAATAGCGCGCGCTTAATTCTTACTAGTATAGTTGCTAAATAGGTTATTAAAGCTAATTAGTAGGTCTTGTTAACAGTATTTAGCATCTAATTTATGTAGTTATTAGTAAAAATTTTAATTTTCGCGCCGCTAAGGCCTGCTAAGGCCTAATTTTGCTGCCCTAGAGATCTGCTAGGAACACTAACCTACGAAGTGTGACACTACATTAAGGAAGGAGAGGTAGTTTAGAGAAGTCTATATATTAACGCTTAACGTAATTTTTAACTTAGCTATTCTTAGTATTGTTTAAATCTCCTCTTTCTGCTATATAAGTTCTAAGTGTACGTAGGACGAGATAGTAGTTAGCAACGACAGCAGCGCAGCAAGAAGGTTACCTTAGTTCTAGCTAATAATAGCCTAGAGTTCTGCTAACGATGTCTTAAGGAAGGACTAGTCCTATAGGATAGCCCAGTTAACTACCACGCTCTGTAGAGCTTCCTTATCCCACGGGCTATGGGAGACTACGTGGACGGATCCTGTAGTTGCTGCTTCCTATAGACTACTTAGCGTGCGAGGACTGTTAGGTAAGAGTGCTCTATTAGTTATATCTATATAGTAATCCTTCTAGAGATAAGTAATAATATAGCTATACCCGTTAACAACTTTGCTAGCTTCTTAAAGCCCTCTAGTATAGCAGAGCTTATAGAGCTATACCTTTACCTTCTGGCCCTTATTATCTATGTACTATAACTTAGCTCTATAGAGCTAAACAGCTAACAGCTTATAACCCCCTTAAAGAGAGCTAAGGTGCTTTACTTAGTAACTAAGCTACGTAGCCTTTAGCTTCTTCCTATTTATAAATATATTGTCCTACTTAATTAGAAACTTCTGCCTAGCGTTAAGTTAAGAGTCCTTAGGGAACTTAGTTAATTAGACATCTAGGGGCCCTAGTAAACCTTCCTAAGACGACGAGGTTAACAATAATTGTAATTTTTTAAGCCTCTAAGAGCCTACGTAGTAGTAATAGGAGGTTAACAATGACAACAAGGCAATAGCTTAGTTGTTAGTATAGCGCGAGCGGCTAGCTTAAAGGAAGTTTTAGAGACTTATATTAGTAAAATAGCTAACGTTTTCCACCACCGAGCGAGACACACCACCGAGCGAGACACCCCCACCAAAATCTACGATCCGCGACAGCACAAATCACAATATATTAACAACCACAAATCATATAATAGCATAGTATATTATTCAGTATCAGAAGTATCAGAAGCAGCCTGTACACAGGTTCGTGCGTTATGCCCTGTGTTGCCGCAGCGCCCACAGCGTCTTTGTTGCGGAGCTGCACCTGCAGTGCGACTACCCCTTAAGGACTCTCCACCAGTTTCCTGCCCACTAGCGCCCTAAGCAGTGGCCAACAGGGCTCCTTCTGCTATTGTTAACGTGCCCTAAGTCTGTATATACTTTCGTTTACGACGTTTACTCTTTGTTTAGGCCTTAATTGTCTCGCAAAGCTAAGCAATCTCTCCTACTATTAAAGCGTGTTTATGCGCTGTTGCTAGCGCGCCTTTCTTAAGCTTCTAAAGCGACTTAATAATAGCAGTTAGTAACAAATCAACGTGTAATCTAATCTTACTACAAATTAGAGTAGATTAAGCTTTAAATTCGCGCACATTGCTTAGTGTTTGCAATTCCTATACAGTAGGTTGCTCAGGCGGTTGATCAGGCGTAGAGAGACGCACATCAAGTCGTGATATTACAACATCTAGATCATGCAGGACGAGCCCAGCGCCTCTAAACGCTCCTTTAATAGTCTCTGTTGTAAACGTCTTTATATAGGCTGTTTTAAACGCTAGGAGGAAGTCCGTTTTAGTAATATAGGTAACAGAGCAGCGCGCTAAGGCTATAATCTTAGTGCTGTATGCACGCTTTAACAGCGAGAAGCAGCTAACGTTAAAAGGCTATAGTAGATATAACAAGTGCGCAGGCATACATAAAGTAATAATCTTATGTTCTTAACAGATCTCTTTAAATTTAGCAGAGTAGTAGCTTTCATAGCCGTTAAGAATAAGCAGCCTATAGCCCCCTATAGTACGTGACTTTGTTAACGCGTTAAAGTGCTCTAGCTACGTAATTCTAAAGTTGTTATTTGTCTAGCCGTTATTACTAACAGCAATAACCTAGTTATAAGGCATAGACTCGTCCTAGTACCACGTAGAGATATAAACCTTGCCTGCGTAGATAATAAAGGGTGGGATCGCCCACCCACTAGCGCAGACGCTCCTAATAACGGTAACCTACTCGCGATTGCCTAGCTAAACTATCTTAGGTTTCTTACGTCTCTCTATAGCCGTAACTATAAGCTAAGACCTTATAACCCCTATTATAAAGCTAGATTTGTTAAAATTATGCGTGTCTTTGTCTAGAATGCTATACTTTGCTTTTATGTTAGCTACTAGCGTAAACCACGCGCTAATAACCTTAGGATCCTCTTGTTTCTTCCTTTAATTATTATATAATTAAGTCTAGCGCGTTTAAAGCTCCTTTATATAATTAATAAAGCAGTCTAGCTAGTTAATGCTAACTAGCCTCAGCCCTCGTTGGGCGCGCAGGTTGTTGGCTATATCTCGTAGTAGGGCCTTTAAGGGTGGAAAGCCTCTGGAATCTAGGTCAAGTATGCGCTCTACTATTGATTTCTCCTCTAGTAGCGTTAGGTTCCTGCAGTTGGGTACGCAATCGCGTCGTGATGCTCGTCCGTGGCTTTGATGCCCTAGGGTTGATGGAGGCATGATATAGGCGCGTGCAGCAGCTCGTTGGGATAATGACGCGTCGCATTTCGTGGCTTTGATAGCAATAGTAATCCTAGCTTCGTTTGAGGTTGATATAGTAGGTGGTGGTTGTTGCATTGTGGTTGTACTGTCGCGCACGTAGATTTTGGTGGGGGTGTCTCGCTCGGTGGTGTGTCTCGCTCGGTGGTGGAAAACGTTAATAGGAATTAAAAGAGATAGAATTAAGATATAATTTTATAAGGGAGTACTTAGGGAAAAACACCTCTCTGTTATAGTAGGCGATTAAGAAAACTCTGCTTGTTATATAGCATACACTAACAGTTACACTATAGGAGCTATCTACCTCTTCCCTCCTACCTTACCTTAGCTAACCTCCCTATAAAACACTAAAAAAGTCTATATAAACGTAATACGTTAATACGTTTAAGCTTTATAAACGTAACGTAACAGTTTAAAAAACAGTTCTCTACGTACAGCTCACGTGACCGTAATGAAGTGGAACGTATCAAACGTAATACGTACTGTTGGAAACGCTGGGGCTTCCATCGAGCCGTGGCATGTCTTTGCTTCTGATAAAGACACCGGACTCCATCTCGAAGCTCGATATTTGTTAAGTCTACGTCAAACCCAACCTCTCTGTATGTAAACAGGGCATCATTGAGTATTGTGGACGCTCGAGGCAGGTTTCTTCGTTGTCCTAGGGCGCGACGATACACCTTGTGTTTCGGCCAATGCTCATTCTGGCAGTCACGGTTGCAGTAAACACTGCCAATGGAATCCCAGGGCTGGTAATTCAGTGCATCCCAGCAGCCAGCGCACCTCATCGTCACATCTGTACTTCAATGCGCACAATCTGCGGTAGATTCAGATTATCATTTTGTTTTATATTTTTAAGTACAAGCTTGTTATATGCAAATTCAGGTACTTCTGGCGACATTTCGGGTATGGGAGGGAATGAGGAGTGTAACGGGTGTCCTTCCACGCAATGTTGTACTTTGCAGCAAGAAGCGTGTAATAAGGGTATCTTTCAAGGAATATTTCCGGGAAATGCGGAGTCGTGCCGCGGTCAGTGAATCAAAATGGAAGACGCCTTGCAGAAATAGACGTGTAGACATATGAGAGGCCCAATTTCACGGAGATGTGCGAACCTTCAGTTGCGCGATTTTCGTAGCCAATGGGTCAGAAACCTAGTACCCTACTTTATTCCCCCTTGCACATGCCAAAGACATTATTTCAGGAGCAGAGGGTGGAGATTTTGTACCAGTCAACATTTGGAATTAGTATGATCGCCATCAAAAGGGAGCAGTGTTTCGAGCAATATGTCGTTAAGGACACCAAGGAATCTGGCCTACCGTCATCTCCCTAAGCTTAAGCTCAGAGGCAGACGAAATTCGCAACACATGGCTTCGGCGCAGGATATCGCCTTCGAATCCGCTGATTTCAAACCGTCCTTTGGGCTCCTTAACAACTCTTGCGTATTCAATTTGCAAGCTCTCTGAAAACAAACAGAGAAAATGTCAGCGGGGATTCGGAGGCATGGGCGGAAGATGCATTGAAAGATGCTTACCTTCAGATCACAGCATCAATCATCAATATTGTATTGCTCGGGCTTCGAGGATACGGAAGTCGAATATGGTGGTCAAGCGTGGGGGTGCGGACTTGCTCTGCCGGGATGGCCACCCCCACCCCGCAACCTTGGAACCGTTTGGTCTCACGGCGCTACCTACGAACGACATACCTCTCCACAGATCTAATATCTATCGCTTTCCTTTTTGCGACGAACACGAAGATCAGAAATAACCACTGGGCAATGCTGCACCTGATCCAACATTGCATTTAACATCGTTATCGCCATACTTGGTGACGCTCCGCGCGAGTCCTCTTTGCGACCCCTTCGACTCGGCGAATGATGAATGGCATTAGATATCTCGACATGGCTTTCCATGTTCATTCCCGCAAAACCTACATTTCTTGTCTCTACAATTAATATCAATTTTCTCGAACCCCGTCCAGAGCCCCGAATCGTCGTTAGCACCACCAGAAACTTCCATGCTTACTACCTATGAACGAAATAAGACAATCTTCATCGCCCCATGGACGGCAGTGCCGTTCCTAACAACCGGCTCTGTAATCGGGTTCGATCTTCGAAATTTCCACACTTGAACTCATGAATGCTGAAGCCTGTTGGAGGCTAGACACGAACTACTTGACCAATCAGCAGAATCATCAGGGATACGACACATGTCCCAGGTGGTGATGAGAAAATTATCGGTTGAAATGCCGTAGCCATATACAGGAAACCCGATAAGCCGTAGCCTGGTCCCGTCGCCGCCCGCATCACGCTCGATCTTCGGCCCGGCACTGCGGAAACACAAAAGGGGCCTGCCATGGAAGCATATGATACGTTGAAAGGGAGAGGCATGGGAGGATACCTGGTGGAAGTCTTTCCCATAGGAATTTCCTTATCTCGATACCAAGACACCGATATGAATACTGGGGTACATGAGCCGGCTGTCCATCGGAGTGTTCGTACACTGTGGTGTCACATCCTCATTGATTCATCGAAACAAGCTTTGAGGAAATGAGATCTGACCTGGTACTCTTAGCAAGAAAACCTGGGTTGGGCAGGTGGACCGGCTGTCAAAGTCTGGGCAACCTGCCCAACGGCCTGGGCATGGGATAATATCCGGTGGTTCTAAGGACCACGGTCGCGTCACGTGCCTTGAACGGCGTCTAAGACTTCAGGACCCACCTCGAAGATCGACCAAGACACGACCAAGACTCAGTTTGCACACCATTTTTTCTAAAAATGGTTACCTCCCCCCGCGTGGGAGCAGGTACGTTAGATATCCGGTGGCTTGTTTCTCGCTTTCACACACCGAGGGAGGCCTGACGTCTCGCCACTAAAGGGGTCATGTGTAAGTCCCCGTACGGTGTACGAGTACATTCCGTCTCCTTATGATGCGAGAAAGGAAGGCTTCGAAATTAATTCTAAGGACAAGCTTTTGGTAATATCAAAGTCGAGTGAAATCAACCTGTAATTCAGGCACAACTGTCCGCGACGAGTATTATAGATACTCGAGGTTGCTCAAATGACAGACTCAAACGCTACATTCACTCGAGAATCGAATCTAGTTCATCATGGTCTCCTTCAAGTCAATCTTCCTGGCGGCTACCGCCGTTACGGCCGCACTGGCCTCCCCGCTCAACCTCATCCTCAATGCCCGAGACGACGGCAACGAGACTTCCACCCTGGAACGTCGCCAGAGCACGGCTAGTAGTGTGGGTACCAACAATGGATACTTCTACTCTTGGTGGACTGATGGCGGTGGCTCTGCCATATACACCATGGGCGAGGGAAGCAAATACTCCGTAACCTGGCGCAATACCGGTAACTTCGTCGGAGGCAAAGGCTGGGTAAGCTTACCGATCTAAAGTTTGAAATGTTGATCGCTAACCATCGATCAGAATCCCGGCACTGGACGGTAGAGCCCCAGTCTCATTCCTCTTAATATCCAAGACTAAACACCCTTCCAGCACAATCAACTATGGTGGCTACTTCAGTCCTCAAGGCAACGGCTACCTCGCCGTGTACGGCTGGACCCGCAACCCGCTCGTTGAATACTACGTCGTCGAATCCTACGGAACCTACAATCCCAGCAGCGGAGGCCAGCGCAAAGGCAGTGTATATACCGACGGCGGCAACTACGATATTATTCAATCGACTCGGTACAACCAGCCTTCTATTGACGGTACCTCCACTTTCAATCAATACTGGTCTGTACGCCAGTCAAAGAGAGTGGGCGGAAGCATCAACATGCAGAACCATTTCAACGCATGGAGGCAATACGGAATGAACCTCGGAAACCACTATTATCAGATTGTCGCGGTAAGTGTTCTTGTCCGTTGAAGCGGAGCGGTGCTGAAAAAAATATTGTGCTAATTTGCATGCAGACCGAAGGGTATCAGAGCAGTGGAAGCAGCGAGATTTATGTGCAAACCAAGTAGAGGGAAGGCTATATGTCATATGGGATACGGCATACCCTGTAGCTTGCACATCGTTCAATTCGCGCTCCTTCCATTTGGTGGCTTCGCACTGAGGGAATCTTTCCTGAGAATCCTCTTGTTTGGACTGGACATGTTCGTTCACACGCTGGACCGCATTCGTTTTTCTTTTCAGAGTACATAGTTTTAACCGCTTTGATAAGTACACACTCATTTGTAATTAGTCATTTACCAACCATAAAGATTCTCGATTCCATCCCCACCAATTCTAATTCTTGCCATACAATATTGGCATCGATACTTCAGATTTCTCCTAGCTCGCCCAACATGCCAAGTGGCGCTGACGAAGCCAGACCGGGACTGCAACACGCCCGTATCACCCTCACCCATACAGGCCGATTCGCCATTTCTAAACATGTAATTCTACATGGACAACAAGGACTCCGAGGTCAACACATTGGTGATGTCGAATGCTTCGGCCATTCATTTCGATTACCGGTCCCGAAACCCCAGATCTCCTTTTTGGCGGCGATTGATGTCTAGGTGGCAATCGACCCCTGCCAATCCCTCTGACCTCAAACCATAACAATGAAGAAGAACGAAGGAACGTCGGGAAGTGCCCTGAGATTCCTGTCAGTCTGAGTGAGTCCGAGCTCTCATTCGACACATTGCTATGCAGCGTAAGCGCCGTCGCTCGCAGTCTAGCTCCCGGCTTGGCGACTGGGGTAGCCGGCCTTTCCCAGCCTTACGACAGCCGAACAACTTCAACTCTCAGAGCGAGGAGACCCTGTCGTCCAAGGTAGACGGTAAGACAGGGCAAGGAAAGACTAGGCCATGACAACGTTGCAAGCCAGGCGCTGGCGCAGCAAAAAATTACCTCCAAAACTGCGTAAAAGTTACGCGCTAACAGAACCCAACCAGAATATCCATCCTAAAGAAGCACGAGTACCTCATCTGGGATCCTTTCGACTCGCTTGATTACCTCGACGGCTGCCATTCGTAAGGCCCCGCCACAGAAGTGAAGGGCAAGTGGGCCGAGATGGGACCCATCCGTTTTAAGCGATAAGGTTCATGGACTGGCGGTCCAGACGAATGCTCGAGACCCCGCAAGCATGGATACTAATGCGTAACATCAAATTGTCACAGCACGCGCCGATGCTTTTTGTTTTTGGCTTTTCAGTTTGACCCCAGCTTAAGGGTCAGGATACTGTGGGCGTCGTCAGGGACCGCTTGCGCTATCTTGAGATGACGGATGCGCTAATGGCGTGCCTACTTTAGTGTCCCCAGCCACAAACCCTTTTGTGGGGTAATTATTCCTCGGCAAGCTCTCCAAGACTTTGTATCTCCAAAGGCAGAATTGCGTTGCGCCATGAAGTCAATTGGCCAATTCCAATTAATTCTTCAAGAAGCGAACTAGATGCATGCCAGCTGATAAAGCAGAATAGAGGTCAACCTACCGACGCATTTCCCTTCCAGGCCTCCTTGGCTTCTGCAACGCGTCTACGAATCACGAGCCCTTCAACTTCGACACGCAGCGCATCCAAAGCCTGAGATCGTCGGTAGAAGCCACACTGCATGTCCCCAGATTCTGAAAGACGTTAAGGTGTGCGGCTTGCGAGGCGGCAGGCACGGAAACGGCAAGGATCACGCGAATCGAATTCGCGTCCAGCTGGCCGGGGTGGGATGTCGTCACGGGGACGGGCCACTGGCTGGCGATCAGGAACATTGGAAGCGGAGAGGCATCCGGGGGGTGCAATTGGCTACTGCGTGTGGTACGCCTTTACTTACTTACTTGGTAGTGGAACGATATGAATGCGTACACGGTTCACAAGACGGCCTGTCCAGTTGAAATCGACACCCCTGTCAGGTCCACTACCGAGTATAACTTGTAGTATATGGTGGGGGACGATAGGGGAGCTTTCATGGATGGCATGTTATCTTGTTCGAAGGGAAGAAGGCATTGCTGTTCTGCGGCCAAATCATAGGATAGATACAGTATTTACCATCGCCTGACGCCAAACACATCTAGATCGACGGTTTTAGTGGAGTTTGTCTTGCTCTCCATGTCTTAGAACCTAGATTAGCACGCTCCCATTGAACGGTACCAGTTTTCATGCACTTTCTGGATGTTTCAGTATTGTGTCTCTTTAGTAGCTCAGTGCGTTCGATTACAACTCGACGCTTTCTCTGGCTCATATCTAGTAGTTCGATTTGATGTTGGCCTACACCATTTCTGATCATACTCTGTGCGGGTTCCAAGGGCTGGGTATGCCTCTACAAGCTGTTGGTGAGGCTCTGGAGCTCGAATTGGTTAGTTTACGGAAAGCACATGCTCTCCCAACATCACCAGGGCATCCAGACCGGTTGACTGACCCTTGACCCATCATCATCCAGACTCTCCCAGCGTCACCAATACTCTTGCTATTTATCCATGGTGATCAAAGATGAATCGAAATTACGAAGCGACGAAGGCTTCGCGTGGTACTCGACGAAGCACCTGTCCGAGCTTGCATTCACTGCCAGCGACTGAAAGAGAAGTGTGACAGCAATCAAAAATGCTCCCATTATCTAATGCGGAACGACAAGGAAACACGAATACTTTCGCAGCAATTTACAGCCGTCAAAATTAGGTTGTGCGAATCAGGCGTCTTGGAAAGCTGGTTACTCACTTCCTGGGCCTGGTGCCAATGGACCTGGCTAGTCTCCGCCACATCATTAACCACATCGGACATAGGCTGGAAGTTAACGGCGACAACAATGTCCACTCCGGCACAGAGAGCGAATTTGATGGCGTTGTGACTGAAGAGGAGAACGTCACCGGAATGCCAATATTGTAAAGCCCCGCTCGTCGGTCGCTCGTTAAGACTGCTAGGCTATACGGGCGAATCTTCACGATGGAACGTCTCCTACTATAAGGGGCACAATTTTGGGCACCTCAGAGTCGCATTCTCGGCTTCCGGCTAGTCTTCTTCGTCAAATATCCTAGCTTCCGCAAAGCCCACTTCAGCTGGATTAACAGGATTGGTCTTATAATTAGCACTAGTGTAATGAGTCAGCTACCATGGTGTAGGAACAAAGGGCCTAGAAAGCTACTTTGTACCAAAAATGATTCAACGCGAAGAGTTATAAGACGGGGTACGCGGATAAGAACGTTCTCGCCAAACGGGAATATTGCAAGATAGAACTCGCATGCCATACAGAAGAAAACAAAAAAAAAACCCAATCCATTGAGCTTACGGAGCGTCGAGGCCTCGAAGTGGTAACGCCTTTCAACTTATGCCATGAGCCTTGATTGCGAGGCGGAAGGCAAGGTGCGTCGTGGGCATGGTCGGCCAACCCATAAGCGCTAAGATCTGGTGAACGAAGTCAGCATTTCTATTAAGCGCGGCATGCATTCTGGTACTTGCTGGATTTAGATACCAAAGAGGACAAACATCTGTACACCACCACCATAGTATGGTAGAGGTTAAAGGGACACGGCCCATCGCCAAGCAGGGTACAGACTGTCAAACATAACCGCGTGAAAGTTACCTCTGCTGTTATTTATGCCAGAAACCAGGTAACTTCCGTGAGAGCCGTCAAGGCTCGACTGCGGATATACATGCTGCTAGCACCACAGCTGATAACAGTCAAGAATATGAAGCAGTTGATGACGTGCGCAAGTATCATCGCATTGCCCCTCTTGAGAGTAGCGATGAAAGGACTCCAAATCGATCCAGTCACGTTCTTGATGTCATGTTCATCAGAAAACGCGTATCCCAACCATCTGGATATTAAGGGTAAAGATGAAAAGATATGGGCCAGGAAACGGGGTATAAAGTCGCTCCGATTGTCTTGCGAGGATTACTTTCGTTCAATCAAGAAAATAGCATGGGCGAGGAAGCTTTCCCTGGCTGGGTGTATTCCAGATGCTGCCCGGTTCTACCTAGATACGCGCTGGTCGCTGCAATGATTGCACAATTAACCATTGAATGTGTCCTAAAAGAATTTAGGGTAGCCGTGAGAGGGTCAAAGATGGCCTCATAAGTCAATCATACCAGTTGCTAAGCAATCTTATCAAATTACGTGGCCGGTCACGAAAGAACAGAATAAGAGGGAGGAGTATAAGGATGGAGAACAGGAACAATCACTGTCGTACACGATAAACATTCACGAAAGTCCAGCAGCAACACAGATTTCGTCCCGTATGTCTCGCTATAATCGCTCCGATACTAGCAGAGGTTCCCATCAAGCCTTGGAGTACTTTAGGCTTGAGTTTGCTTTTACAAATCACGGTTCCATAGCAGTCTAGAAGTATGATCTCAAACAAGCGTTCCCTTAACTATCGATTCTACAAGAGGGGTGCCTGTGCGGGTTGCTTAGCGCGGTGGATTTTCCTAGAGAATTTGTATGAGGTGACCCACCGCGCTAAGCAACTCGCACAGGCACCCCGCTTGTATGTCGAAGAAGATGCCCCTCAGGAGCCTACTTATAATGGGTAATCGGGTCGGGTCATCTCATGGATGACTCATGCAGCCTGTTCATTGACATTCATGTCACCAAACAGGGCTTTAGCCTTGCTAGGCTGTTCCTTTGCGAGCACTGACTTCCGGCTAAATTCCTGGGTTCGTAACAAAAAGCACCCAGACCACAGCAGCCGCGGGGCCACGGACGTTTAGCTGGTAGCTAATCGTCAGATAATGGATTTAGCATCTCTTACAATACGTCTTTGTCCCAATGTTTGTAAGTTTGCGAAGTGATTTGATCGAGCACGTGACAGTATCAGGTGATCACCTACATGCATTCTCACAGACACTTGGGACTTTCGAGGCTGTCACTCACTACTCGCCTAGTCAATCATGTCCACCTACTGTGTATGACCGAAGATCTTTCTAATAGTTTATTAATCAGAGTTCATGCAATCGAAAGTTCCGTGGTTTTTTGGCGCCATGAGGGGGGAGACGTTTGATTTCTTTTCGAGGTTGGGCCCCAAGTCGTCTTAATTCAATTGCGGAGCTCTCTAGCTACCTAAGAACCTTTTCGATTGGTTTCTTGGAAGGATCTGGCTACTCTCAAGCTCCAGGCATCCAAATTCCCGAGATCTTGCGTCACGATATGACGATGTGTGCGGAGTTGCCGGGACCAATGCACGTGGTGCGCCAGTACTAATGCACGTGGTGCTATCGATTGGCTCGGGTACGTATCTTATCTGCCGTTCTTTTCCCACCTTTGTCCTCACCAACATCTTCACCACGCCTCGAACGCGGCCTTGCTGCTGTGAACAAACAATACGGGGTGCGCACATGCTTTTGCATTCGGCTTGCATGTAAGCTTATGCGCTTATCATAAACCAAGCTTCCTTGGGCTGGTCCATCCTCTTTCTCGCCCGACAATCACACCTTGCAGGCCGCAGCGCCCATCATCCGGCGAACTTCAAGCCAACAAGCTTTGCATAGAGACATGCACCCCGGCGCGTGGGACGATTCCTTGGATATTGGGCCTTCTGTTCCTGCAGGCCCGTTCCCGAATCTAGTAATGAGCTCCCCGGAGCTGCGTCCGACATTTAGCTTCGTGTCAGCGTGGTTCAGTATAAGAAGCTGGCCTCGTGCAGCTGTGGATCCATGTGCTTAATATCCCTGGCCCTCTGGCAAAGATGAAATCTTTTGTGACCCTCGCTTTGGCGGCCGCCGTCGCTGGTACTCCCATTCCAGGCAATGGGAACAATTATCATTGGCACCCGGAAACCCAGGACTACCTTGTCTCCGTGGGACCTCGCCCGTACTACATCATCAACAACATGACTGATGGGCCTTTGAAGAAGAAGCTCCAGTCCTGCGAAAACAAACCCGTGTCCATCACGGGCTTCAGCATCGGCCATCGCGGCGGCGGTACTCTTCAATTTCCAGAGGAGACGCGGCAATCCCAAGACGCTGGTGCACGCATGGGCGCTGGCATTCTCGAATGTGATGTCTCTTTCACCAATGACCGCGGACTCGTCTGTCGGCACTCGTTGTGCGACCTCCACACGACGACTGACATCTTGGTCCGACCTGAGCTTGCCAAGAAATGTACAGTGCCTTTCACCCCAGCGAACGCGACAGCACCGGCCAAAGCTCTTTGCTGCACTTCCGACATTACGACCGCTGAATACAGCACCCTTTGTGGAAAGCAAGATGGATTCAATGCGTCCGCCAAAACGCCACAAGACTACCAGCATGGTACACCGGATTGGCGCACCGAGTTGTATGACACCTGCGGGAAGGTATTGACTCTGAACGAGTACATCGACCTCGTGAATTCATATCCAGGCCACCGAAACTTCACACCCGAACTCAAAACACCCCCGCCAGAGGTCCCCATGCCCTTCCACGGCTACACCCAAGAGCAATATGCGCAGGACTTTGTCGACGCCTGGGTCAAGAAGAACATCAGCTTTGACCGAATCTGGCCGCAGTCGTTCCTGTATAGCGACATTTTGTTTTGGTTGAAGTACGACAACAAGTTCGCCCAGCAGGCCGTCTACCTCGTCGAATTCGATACGCCAGAAGACATCGCCGCGGGTGCGAAAAATATCACCGTGGCAGCGGCCGCAGGCGTCAACATCATCGGACCCTCCATCCCCATGCTCCTCTCGCCAGGCGGCCCGGACAACAAGAACATTGTCCCCTCTGCGTACGCCAAAGCAGTCAAAGCTGCGGGCCTTGACATCATCGCCTGGACTTTTGAGCGATCCGGCCCTCTTGCAACGGTCAAGTCACGCGGTGAGTATTACTTTGAGTCGATTGCGAATATCACGCATTACGATGGGCAGTACTACGAGGCCCTTGATGTGCTGGCGAATCAGATTGGGATCAAGGGGTTGTTTAGCGATTGGAGCGCGACAGTAACTTATTTTGCCAATTGCTTTGACTTGAAAGGGCCGGTTGGGGGAAGTTACCATTGAAGGACCGTGCGTGGGATGGATACTGTGGGCGTAAGGAAGGTGTAATGTGTGTATATACTGCTAGGTTCATATTAGAACCAAGACATATTGAGTCCTGAGCGAAGGAATATTCGTTCACGAAGCGAGCATCTACGTTGTGTTGATAAAGTCTGCCTTCTCCGTTCTACAAGCTGAAGTCTGTTTGGGAATTGTGAAAGCGGCATTGTATGGTGATCAAAGCGATTGAGGAGATCATCACTGGGTTGATAGAAAATCCTGGCATTTTCAGCACAGACTCAAAGGCATTGTTTGCAAACTGTTCAACCTGTGTCCATAGGCAGGGTGCAGAACATCAAACATATTGCCTACACAATGACTTTCGAGTCGAACATCCAAAATTGTATAAATATCTCCTATGTCCGACCCCGAAATCCCACTCCGCAGACTTCCAACTCACCTTGCTTGTTCTCTTCAAATCCAAAGCACTTAAAGCTGAGCTCAGAACCGCTTTACAACAATGGATTCACCTACGCTCCAAAATCTAATCTCGAACATGGACCGCATGGAGATGGAATCATCTAATCAACAACACCAAGAAACGGAAACCAAGGCCAACTATCTCCGTCAACTCCGCGACGCAACCAACAGTCTCGCCTTGGCCTCTCAGCGTCAACTCGAGCTGCAGAAGCGGACGGAGGCGGAGCTTAAAGATGCGAAAGAGGAAATTGAGTATCTCACCAACGATCTCGAAAGCCAGCGCAAGATGCAGTTAGGCATGATGACGGGGCTTGTTGATGCCATGCTGGACTTCGAGCGCATGGGGACTGAGCTTGCGGACGCCAAAGCGGAACTTGAGACTTCTCAGGCCAGGATCCAGAGCCTCACTCGGGATATTGGGCGCCAACGCAAGCTTCTAGAGTGCACGCATGTTAATTGTCAGCTAGGCGACGGATACGTGAAGGTAGTGAACGTGGACAAGTCCGGCAATATGTATGTAGATATCTTCACGCGCGAGGAGTATCTTAACATGGTCGGTACGGGAATTCCTAGAGGTATTAGGTAGTTATGCATTGATAGCCCGAACCCAAATCATTGGGATATGTTGGGCATACGGTTGGCGCAAAAATCGTAGTAACGTTATAACATATTGGCTAACTACCTGCTTTATAGTGTAGAGCTATACCGTTACTGTCACGTAGGGAGGTCAAAGATTGCAGGAGCGCTCGGGAGGCTTCTGAATGAGGTTTGATTCGTCCTAGGTTTGATGTTCTATCGTACAAGACGTTGCGTCAGGAGCTTCATCAGAGGTCCTTCGCGTTCGATAAGTGTCTCTGAGGGCCTATGTGAGCGCTAGCTCCAACCAGTCAGGGGTATGGGCCGTGCCTGGCGGTTGACGGCGGTTGACGACGTACATGGCCGTGTGTTGTCGTGGTTCGAGCACAGTATGCTTCCTGCTGTCACGCCGTGACAGTTACGTCGCCCTAACTGCTAAGATCTGCTGTTATCCTCCCTGCTAACTAATAGGATAAACTTTATTAAGCCTACTACCTCCTTATGCTTCTTAGGTCTACTAGCGCTAAATTCCTAGACCAAAGCTGTAGCAAGCTTTAGTCTTAGCTTGTTAAATAGGTATATAATGTAATAGGAAGGTTATAAGTTATGTCAGATTTGATGGGTTTGATAATATCACTGATGGATGAGATTGTGTGATGATGTTGATGGGATGAGTGTGTTGTTTTTGTGTCTCTGTCTCGGTCCCCTAAGACCCCTTCGGCTAACTACATTCCTCAGCTCCTAGCCACCTAATTATCCTTAAGGGCTGCGACGGCCATGTTCACCGTCAACCGCCGTCAATCGCCGTGTCAGCACGCAGGGATAGTTGTGTAGCTGGGAGCTGAGTAATATAGTTAGCTGAAGGGGGTCTTGAGGCAAAGGAACAGACACACTAACCCATCGCAGACAACCCTCAACCGACTGGCGACCGAGCACAACAACCACTCACCAGCTGGCGACCAGACGACAAAGGGGGCTATATTCTAGACCATCCCACAAGGCCTAGCAATGGCCTAGCAAAAGCCTAGCAAAATGGCCAAATCTCTTAAGCCGGATCAATCAAGTCAATCAAGTTGAGCTAATTTGCTTGATTGATTGTGAAAATGGAGTGCGTCGGCTTGACATGATTGATAGTATCAAGTCTATTCATGCTCAGCGTTAGCGAATCGTCTCTCGTCCTTGATAGCTAACAGGGTCGAATGTGTCCGTTAAAGCTGGAGCCTGCGAGCGGGGTTAGTTCACTCGAATACAAGGTGACAAGCGGCCTGTCCACGTCGAATGCGCATTCTAGCTCTGCCTAGGGATGCTTCAGAGCTGATAGTAGTATTGCCCGCCGGCCAATGAGCGAGCCGTTTGCTGCTCGCTCCATTCAAATTGTACTTTTGCAAGTGCGCGGGGCGGGGCGACGGCTTTCCCGGTGAAACGCTTGGACAGCTCGCGCACCAGCAGCCAGTGCCAGCGCTCCGCCACAGCGCCATGCTGTGTCCCGCCAGCGCTAGCGCGCCCCGCCAGCCGAGCGACAATGGGACTTTTGACCTGTGCCCAATCGACTTCATCCAGCACACGTCTGCCCTCAAGGTTTGCGTGACTGCGACATTTCCTCAGAGCCTCACTCCTAACCGCAGCATGAAATATAAAGCGCCCCCTTACCCTGTCCCGCTCCTAGGCAGGCACTCTTTGTTTTGCATGCCTTACAGTGTTTGGCGGCCGGCCACTTTTGTGTTTTTGTGCCACTGAGAATGGACTTCCCGCCGCGCAGTCTGCCTGACCTGGCGCCAGCCTACCTACCCCAGCTCGCACTCTCACATACTGTACATCATAATGCTCTTCCGGCCCAACAACTGCATGGATGGTACGGCGTCGGCCAGACCTCTGCGTTTACTTCGCAGGTACAGCTCTCCGGCGGACAAGTCGCAACTATGCAGAACTACGACCTGCACCCGTTCAGTCTCTCTACAGCGTACCCTAGCCAGGCGCAGTTCAACATAGGATTTGCTGGCAACAGCCAGTCTGTGTATGCGTCTACGTCCGAAGCGCCTGTGGGCCCCCCATCGCCCATGGGTCCGCCAGCTCGGCCGCGAAAACGCAAGGCGGCGACTCTTCGCGCGGACGACTGGGAACCGTACAAGGAGCGCATCCTCGACTTGCATATCGTGCAAAATCTATCCTTGCCAAAGGTGAGGCAGATGATCGAGGAGGAGTATGGCTTCAAAGCTGAGTAAGTCGCTCCTCTTCGTGCGAGACAGAGTGAGAGCCCCCAGCGTCGTGCTAACACAGATGCGTCCGCAGGCTACGGCAGTATCGAACGCGCGTCAGCCAGTGGGGCAAAGACAAGAACGTTAAGCCGCAGGAGATGCAGGCGATCGTGCGAAAGCGACAGAAGAGAAAGCTTGTCGAGACCAACAAGCGCCCGCTCGTGTTCGAGGTGCGAGGCAGCCAAGTAGAGCCGCAGAAGATTGAGCGGTGGATGAAGCGGCACGACGTAGCGGAGAGCTTTCAGTATGCGCCCAGTCCAGCAGGATGTAAGTCAGCGCCAGGCGACTCAGCTTTTCTTTGCTAACACACTGGAGCCACGCCGTCTGCTGTAGGATGCTACACGATCTCCGAGCGAGGCTCGCCCGCGACGATCTCTGTATACTCGCCGGCGGCTTCGGTCTTGTCGTCCAGAGACATGTATCTAGCGGCGCAGAGTCCGCAGATGCCGTCTCCTGCCCTGTCAGTCTCGAGCATCGTACGTCCTCAGGCGAGCGCCTTTGCCGGGCAAAGCCCAGCCATAGCACATCGATCTCTTGTGGAACTCCAACCCGGCTTCGTTCATGATCTAAGCACCTTTGAAAGCGAGATGGATATCAATGCGTGGCCTCGATATAGACGAGATGAGGAAACACGCCTGCGGGATCAGATTCGTAGAGCAGAAATAGCGTTCATGAGCAGTTCTTCAGAGACATTGGGCATGCGGTACGAGCTAGGAAGCGTGCTTATCGACCAAGGAAGGTACAGGGCTGCAGAGGATGTCCTCCGCAGGCTAGTAGAGAGTTATGAGAGCCAGAGCGGCAACGATGACGACAATATAGAAATGCTGAAGGCTTTGCATCTTCTCGGTCGAGTGCTGTACTGTCAAGGGCTGTATGTTAAGGCTGAAAGACTGTTCCGACGAGCAATGCAAGAGAGAGAGAAGGTGCTTGGAGCGGAGCATCTGGACACGCTCACCAGCATCAGCCAGCTTGGATCGGTGTTGTCGAGCCAGGGCAAGTATGAAGAGGCGGAAGCGATGCAGCGGCGAGCACTTGAAGGAAGAGAGAAGGTCCTTGGGCCAGAGCACCCACACACGCTCACCAGCGTCAGCCAGCTTGGGTTGGTGTTGTCGAGCCAGGGCAAGTATGAAGAGGCGGAAGCGATGCAGCGGCGAGCACTTGAAGGATATGAGAAGGTCCTTGGGCCAGAGCACCCAGCCACGCTCTCCAGCGTCAGCCAGCTTGGGTCGGTGTTGGAGAGGCGGGGCAAGTATGAAGAGGCGGAAGCGATGCAGCGGCGAGCACTTGAAGGATATGAGAAGGTCCTTGGGCCAGAGCACCCAGACACGCTCACTAGCGTCCGCCAGCTTGGGCCGGTGTTGGAGAGGCGGGGCAAGTATGAAGAGGCGGAAGCGATGCAGCGGCGAGCACTTGAAGGATATGAGAAGGTCCTTGGGCCAGAGCACCCAGCCACGCTCTCCAGCGTCAGCCAGCTTGGGTTGGTGTTGGAGAGGCGGGGCAAGTATGAAGAGGCGGAAGCGATGCAGCGGCGAGCACTTGAAGGATATGAGAAGGTCCTTGGGCCAGAGCACCCAGCCACGCTCTCCAGCGTCAGCCAGCTTGGGCCGGTGTTGGAGAGGCGGGGCAAGTATGAAGAGGCGGAAGCGATGCAGCGGCGAGCACTTGAAGGATATGAGAAGGTCCTTGGGCCAGAGCACCCAGACACGCTCACTAGCGTCAGCCAGCTTGGGTTGGTGTTGTTGAGCCAGGGCAAGTATGAAGAGGCGGAAGGGATGCACCGGCGAGATCTAGCAGGAAGAGAGAAGGTCCTTGGGCCAGAGCACCCATACACGCTCACCAGCGTCAGCCAGCTTGGATTGGTGTTATCGAGCCAGGGCAAGTATGAAGAGGCGGAAGCGATGCAGCGGCGAGCACTTGAAGGAAGAGAGAAGGTCCTTGGGCCAGAGCACCCAGACACGCTCACTAGCGTCAGCCAGCTTGGGTTGGTGTTGTTGAGCCAGGGCAAGTATGAAGAGGCGGAAGCGATGCACCGGCGAGCACTGGAAGGAAGAGAGAAGGTCCTTGGCCCAGAGCACCCATACACGCTCACCAGCGTCAGCCAGCTTGGGTCGGTGTTGTCGAGCCAGGGCAAGTATGAAGAGGCGGAAGCGATGCACCGGCGAGCACTGGAAGGAAGAGAGAAGGTCCTTGGCCCAGAGCACCCATACACGCTCACCAGCGTGAAAAATCTTGCACCACTGACGCAATTCAACTCATGGAAAAATGCATCCAGCTAGGCCAACACATCCAAGGTTCCCAGCACCCACACACGACATCGTCGCTACTGGCTTTAAATAGGTGACGGTTAGTGAACGTAGACATTAGCGCATAACTGAATTTATGTATTTTATGTTTAGTATTAGTAACATTTTTAACCTACTGTTAAAGCAGCAAATAGAAGGTGCGGAGGGGTCTGCGTACCCGTGCATGCTTATCAATATTATCTAACGGTATTCATAGTAATGCAGCATTTAACGTTGCCACCGCTTGCAGGGAGGACGGCCGACCCAGGGCCTTGTGTCGAAGGCGATGGTTGTAGATAAGGCTGAAGAGAAGAGTACTGTATGCAGCTCTCGAATATGAACGATCTAAATCCTCATGACGTGCTCATGTAAGGAGCCGCTAGTCGTTTGACCGTAGGACAGCTGTATCATCACTGAAGCATGCAGAGCCTTTCCACCTTTGTATGCGCTTGCAACGACGGCGTTTTGCCAATAACGCTTGGTTGAACCCCCATGCCAAAGCGCAGGCTTTGATTTCCAGGCCCGCTGCGCTCTATCTTAGCTTGTATCCTTCCCATCGCATCGTATTCCCCTTCAACAGAGCCGGGACTAGAGCTCGATGCGGCTTGGTCTAGGAATCAGCGCGCTAGTGGACTCAAGAAGCATGAGGATGTGGTAGGCTCAATCAGGTCGTTCTATCAGTTAGCGGAAGAGACAACAGCAGATCTTGGCACTTAGGGGCAGCGCGATGGTATAGCTCTACGTTATAAAGTGGTATTGCTATGCGTTGGACTGCATCTCGAACTATGTAGGATCGCTGTGTTAAAGCTAGTTTCAACGCTAGAAGCGCGTTAGCTAACTAAACAAGCACTAAGTCATGTCTTATTACTGCTTATAATCCTAAGTTAGATTTAAAGATAATCTAAACGCTTAACTATACAACTCGCACAGCTATATATCTTACAATGAAATACCCTATTAGTGCTGTGGTGTAAGAGGCTGGGCGTTCGTTGAATTTAGTTCTAGGTAGTATGGGGCTTTTGTGTGTGCGAAGGGGAGGGTTGGTGTTAGACTGGTAAAGGCTCAGGCGACGGCGGTTGACGGCTACATGCCGTTATTTGACGGCAGTTGACGCCTACATGGCCGTCTCAGCACGCAGCTGCAGCACTAGGAGCTAGTTGACGGCAGTTGATAGCTACATGCCGTTATATTACGGCCGTTAGCAGCGAACATGACTGTCGTAGCCTCAAGACAATTAGGTGGCTAAGAGCTGAGTAATGTAGCTAGCCGAGGGGGTTCTTAAGGCAAAGGGACAGACACACCAACAAAAAAAAAACCCAAACGAAAATCAAGAACAGACTGGCGACTAGACGACAAAGGGGGTTGGTTATATGCTATACTATTCTTTTCTACTCCTACGTTTAATTGATTTTATATACTGGCTACCCTCCTTTAGAGCTTGTTTCCTTCTGACTGCGGGTCGTACCTCTCCACACCCTTACCTAACAGTGCATGAGGTAAGACGTGCATGGTTATCCTGCATTAGCCTAGATTAGTAATTAGTTTGCTTCTCGTAGAAGTACTGATCAACAGGGCGGCGCTATATAAAACTGCGCCCCGCAGCGCGCATAGGGCTAATGATGACTTCCTAGTATTAGAGGGAGATTATAAGGGAAGGATAAGGCTATTATACAGACATTCAATGCGAAAAAGGCTTGAGGTGAGCGCTATACGTTATGAAGCATGTTATGCCACGACACAAGGCGCTAACGTGTTCAGAGCTGGCAGAAATCGAACCAGCCAGAAGCAATAAAATGTCGGTAATTGTCGATAATTGGCAGTTGATGACATATTGCCAACCGATTATCGGTTCAAAATGAACTTTTTCTACATAAGAGTTATAAAGCACTTTATAAGAATAAAGTTGTAGAGCTTTATAAGCGCATTAAAATGAGCTACTTATCGTACAGATTCAACGTGTTTTGGCAGAGTTATCATAGTTTTACATTTTCAAAAAATCAAGAGGAGGCTAAGCACTGAGCAGCAGATATCCGACCAGTCGTCTGCCACCAACCACCGACAGTAATTGTGCAATAACTCTGTTGAAACACGATGAATCTGTACGATAAGTAGCTCATTTTAATGCGCTTATAAAGCTCTGCAACTTTATTCTTATAAAGTACTTTATAACTCTTATGTAGAAAAAGTTCAATTTTCAAACCGATAATTGGCAATCTAACCAAGATCGGCTGAACCGATAATTGTCGATTGGTTCCTAATCGGTTCGTATTCGATCGGTGCCAGCTCTGAACGTGATCCACCAACCAACGCACGTGCCCACTCAACGCCCACTTTTCAAAAATACGCGTCAAACTTCAAATCAACAAAACTCCACCAAAACACACAATATCGATGCCGCGATTGCAGCGTTGGAAGCGCTGAAGCTCGGAGAAAATCCTAATTATTCGCAACTTGCAAAAATACACGGCGTCGATCGAACAACGCTGTCGAAGCGCTGGCGACGCGTCCAGGGCACGCGTCAACAAGCGGCTTTCAAAATGCAACTCCTCAACAACATACAAGAACGCCAGTTAGTAATCTATATAGATGAACTCTGTGGACGCGGCCTACCTCCTACAAAGCAAATGATACGAAATTTCGCAGCGCAGATAGCTGGAAAAGAGCCGGGAAACAACTGGGTAGATCGCTTTTTGAAGCGCCATCACATCGAGCTCGTAAATCGATGGACCTGCCCTATTGACGCCCGGCGTCACCAGGCGGACTCTGCCTTCAAATACCAGCTTTACTTTAGGCTACTAGGCGAGAAGATTGCCCAATACGATATCGAGCCTCGTAATATTTACAATATGGATGAAAAGGGCTTCCTGATTGGGGTCCTTACAAAGATGAAGAGAGTCTTCACCCGCCAGCGATATGAGGCAGGTTTACGCCAGCATGTAATTCAGGACGGCAACCGAGAGTGGATAACAACCGTGGCTTGTATCTGCGCTGACGGTACTGCTTTACAGCCGGCGTTGATTTATCAGGCTTCCTCTGGCAATCTTCAAGACACCTGGTTACAAGATTTCGACCCATCTCTTCACAAAACCTTCTTTGCCTCCTCACCTAGTGGATGGACTAACAACGACCTGGGCCTTGCGTGGCTTAAACAGGTCTTTGACAGGGAGACAAAAGCAAAGGCAAGACGATCGTACCGGCTGCTCATCCTTGATGGGCATGGCTCGCATGTTTCCATGGGTTTCATCAAATATTGCGACGAGAATCGAATCCTACTGGCCATCTTACCCCCCCATAGTACCCATACGCTTCAGCCTCTCGACGTCGCACTTTTCAAGCCTCTATCAACGGCGTACACCTCCGAGCTCTCCAGCTTTATGTATAATTGCCAGGGCATCTCCTCCATCACCAAACGAGACTTCTTTCGGCTTTTCCACCAAGCCTGGCATGTCGCCTTCACAAAATCGAATATCGAGGCGGCCTTTCGAGCTACTGGGATCTCACCACTTGATGCAGGGGTTATACTCAAGAGGTTCAAATCAAAAGAAGTAGAAAGGCCTCCATCGAGCGAAAGAACTACTTCAGTACTCTCTGCCTCTGATTGGCGCAAAATAGAGCGTTTGCTGAGGCAGGTAGTCGAAGACGTGTACAATGATCACGCTCGTCAGCTCTCCGAGACGCTTCATACAATCACCGTACAAAATCAGCTTCTACAACACGAAAACGAGAGGTTACGAAGAGCTATTATGAACGAGAAGAAGCGTAGGCAGCGTGGTAAAGCCTTACCACTTGAAGCGCCATAAGAATATAATGGGGGGGCAGTGTTTTGGTCGCCTACAAAGGTTCGAGAGGCTCGCAATTGCCAAGCTTAAAAAGATGCCAACGAAGAGGCTTTACAGCTTTAGAAGTTAGAGGATTAACAGGCTAGGAAGCGCAACAAGCGCAGGAGAAACAAGGCATGATTGAAGAGAGGGTTTGATTGAGGTTGGTGGCCAAAGAAATACGCCTTTAACAGCAACAAGCTAAGGCTGCTATGCGTTTGGAAGGTCGTATTGCAAAGCAAGTCGAAAAACAATTCCAGCAAGACGTATAATTAGCTAAAAAGGGTAATTAACGTAGCCTGAAGCCTCATCTGTCACCTCCGCATGTAATTGAGGATCATGAGCCCCTAGAGTTGGTTGAGGATTCCATCGAGGAGATGGTGCCCTCACCCCCTAGCTAATCCGGACCCGCAAAGTACGCCTCCTACAGCGTTATCTCTAGTAATTTATTATTGCGTAATGATTTAGCTTGCTCCTCTGAGTGCTACACTAAAAAATCTAGTGTTTTTATTATATATATGAGGCTTAAAAGCTTTAAAAGTTATTGGGTAGGGCATCTCAAAAGTGGGCGTTGGTTGGGGCCGTGCGTTGCGTGGGGCATCACGTTATGCAAATCAGACACGGAAGCAACACTGCGAACGGAATTGTTAGGCAATGGAGAACAGAGACATTTAGAAATAGCTACAGCAGATTATTTTCGTAGAATTATAGCAATATTTGTGGTGCGCAGGAGCTTTCCAGTCGCTAAAAGTGAAAATACTAATTATCCCCACCAATGACTTTGACTTTGAACACAACCGCAAGATCTTATTTCTAGTGTCAGTGGTTTTACAGCTGGTTCCATGTTTTGGTCTCTCATTGAAACTTTGGATGTGAAATGGAGTAATCTAAGTAGCACAGAAGGAAATGCAACTAGGTATTTTTTAGACAGGGAAACTTACCTGGAGCTATCCGTACAAGTGGCCACTCGGGAAGAAGTAAACTAAGAAGAAGATCATGGAGCGTGACACTTTTGTCCGTTGCGCCTCGAGGTAAATTTTGTTGAGAGCTTTTTTCTCGAACGCCGGGCCTTTGGCTCGATAAGTGAGACCTGGACACAGTTCGCTGCAGTTTGGTCGTTGACGATGGAAGTACATCAGAAGTAAAAATTAATCATGTCCTATAAGAAGCAAGCAGCTAAGGTTCAGCCTGCTTCGTTGCATGTTTGTTTGATTTCAGTTCTGCGTTAATTCCAATTACATCAATCTGACACCGCTATGCTGCCCCGATTTAGTGACTTATCTTTCCGAATTCTCTAGTTTCCCACCAATCTTTTCAGAGAAGGTAGGGGCTCTGGTGAATGGAGTGGAGAACTGCGTTGATTGTGAGCTACGAAGAGAGAGTACTTATATAGTCCTGGACCTGCCAAGGAGCTAACTGTGAACAGACTAGCCGTAACAAATCTACACGACTGTTTATGACGAGATAGACGTAAATATTCCTTTCTTCTTTACGTACTATTTGAATGTGTGGCTACCCTTGGACTACCTGGCTTCGCGGTGCTGTGGAAGGCCCGTGGTCTATACGATGAAGCCCCACTGTTACTTCAAAGAAAATAAACTCGAGCGCGTGAGCCGACAGATTGATGGTCAAGAAAGGCGAGGCGGTCTCTATACATACACTCAGCCACAATCATGTAACCAAACATCTGTGGAAATTAACTCGTATACCAGAAAATTATGTGACAAACGGTTCGAGATTCCTTGAGAACAAGATTATGTGTAGCATGCCTCCTTTCCAGGCACCCCTTAAAATACATCTATGTTATACCATGTCCATCCAAGCTTCCCCACCATTATCCTGAGAAATTCTTCAATGTCTCAAACGTGGGGCGACACGCAAGATAAGGGAAAGGAAGAAGCGCGCTTGTGCTCCTACTCCGAGATAAACAGCACGGGACCAACAAATTCGCCGGGTTTCTTCTAATATCGAAAATAGCGATCGGCGGGGAGAAATCACGAATGGTGGGGTCGAAGGACTATTTGTTGAAGAAGACGTTATAGTCGTCGCTCTGAGCAGAGATTTCAAGATTACCCAAAGCTAGTCGAACCATGGATGGTGCTCCTGAAGCTAAACCAGTAGGAGGAGAGTACGTGTGGGCCGAACTTCCGAGTCATGTGGGTGTATAAGTAGACAGGTCCAAGCAACCCGCGAACACGGTACTACTTAGATAGTGCGGTGTAGCGTGAGGTGTTTTCTGCGAGACCAAATGAATGCGATCCGCATAACGAGGGGCGACGCTCAAGCGCGCGTTTTACGATGGGTTGTGAACGACAACGACCAAGGCGAGGTGTTCTTTCATTCGGTGGGCGCGAGCCGAGTCACGAGATATCCAGGTGTCTCTCAGTCCAAAGGACTTCGGTGCTTGGACTGAGATATTTCAAATTTGTCTTGGCAAACCTGCTATTCTCAAGCACCTCGCCCGGATTACAGCCATGTACTGTGCATTGTAAGTGCGTACTGTCGTAGATGGCTGCCACAGGGGAGGGGTGGTGGGGGGTTGGGACTCTAAGCAGAGAAGCATCAGCTTCAGGGAAGGGACGCAGTTCTCAAAACGAGACGAAAGAAACTGGGCGCTTCTGGGCATCTACTTGCACGTTCTCTGTCTGGGGCCACCACTTCGGAAATCTGTTCATCTTGAATCCATCTCAAGCCTGTGTTCATGCCGAATCAGCCGTTGAAGGCGAAGGTCTGGTACTCGTGTTTGTGGAACCACCCGAAAAATCCGACAAACCTCAGGTCAAGCGGGAAGACCTCAGGGCTGACTGGCAGCCAGTGTCGCACGTCAACTGAAGTGGCCCATTTGGCCCACTCTATCCATCCCTACTGGAGCCGACTCGTTCCATTTCCACGCTTGTAAATGCGCCCGCACGACCCTCTGTATCTGTATACACAAATACTCTTCATTAAGATTTACGTACGATCTTTTGCCTTTAGACCTAGGTAGACATCGCAGTCCAGTCCAGTCTGCGAAGCCATGATTTCCCTATCCACACCGTAAAGATCTATACCCCATCCCATCCCACCCATCCATCCAGCCCTAGCAGAAGCCCTCATTCCATTCCAACGCCTCCAAATGCAATGAATGGCACTCTCTACAAAGCGAACGCAAGCAACTCATTCTCTAATCTATTCAACGCAACAATCCGGATCCCCATCTACTGGAGCCACTTTCAACTTGACCATCTTCTCCACCTGTCTCCTCAACATCACGACCGCGCCTCGACTAATCCTCCTCAACCCATCCCTCTCACTCTCCCCTTCCTCCCCCTCACTCCTCTCCAACACCTCCCCCGCCTTCTCAATCGCCCTCTCCAACAACCCCGGACTTCCCCTATACAAAAACTCAATCTCCTGCTTAAACGGGTGTACCTCATTCTCCAACGCATGCACAATGAACGCCCTCGCCCTAAAATACGCTCTTTCCGTATACAACGCGCTCGCGAGTTTCGTTTCCGGCGCCTCGCGATGCACATCATACCCCGCTTCATTATAATACGGTTCTTTCACCAACACGAGTCCCATCAGACTAACTAGAACCTGCAACAGCGTACTTTTCGCCGGGGACCATGATTCATTTCGCTCATCCGCGTGCCAGGTTCCCAACAGACTTAAGCAGATTTTGCCGTCTTCGTATAAATTCGGGTTCACGGGGCCATTGCCGTTGGTCCAGGAGTGAAAGTAGGCGGAAGGGGCTTGGTTGGGGTAGCTGGAGGGGAGGTGGAAGTCGATGATGAAGGGGGCGTATTCGTAGGGGGTGTCGAGGGGCCCGATGATCAGGACGCGGAGGAGGTCAAGGCGGGAGTCCCAGGTGCGGACGAAGATGCCTGGGGGTAGAGAGGTGCGGAGAATCTTGTGTTCTTTGGCGATGCGGCGCATGAGTGTGGCTGATGCTGCGGAACCTGAGTCAAGGTAACGGTGGTCGGTGGGCGGGTGGGTGTCGAGGACGAGAAAGGGTTCTGGTGGTGGAGAGGTCAAGTCGGGTTGTCTTGAGATGCCGTCTGAGGGTAGATATTCGTTAGTATCTCCCTGAAGTAAGACTCCGGCGGCTTCGTAATCCTGGTTTTCATGACCATAACCGAAGGATATCGAATTGACGTAAAGTCCTTGGTCTTTAGGTTCGCCATCGGCGTCTAATTCCGGAGTTGTCTTCGAGGTATCTTCGCCATCTGTAGGTTCAAGATCGGGCATGTCTTCATCTGTCTCGTCTTCCTCATCAGCATCTTCATCCTCGGTGGACCAGTCTTCTTCATTATTGTTACCGATCGGCTCCCCATCCATGCCCTCGTATTCCACCCACATCTCATTGAACGAGGCCGTATCGAAATCGGAACCATCGTCGTCATCGTCGTATCCATCAGACCCTAGCGATTCGCCTTCAAGAGTGGGCCCAATGTCGAACTGATTGTCCATGTCGCTGCTGTATACGAGTGTAACTCGTTCGGCAGGCACACGCACATCCACCACGGGCCTTGCGGCACCAAGCCGGACTGTGACTTTGCCGTCCAGACAAAGATCAATCACCTCGCCAAACCACTCGTTCTTTGCTGGGCGTACGGGCGAATCGCTATCCGTGTCCATCATCTCGAACTGGGGCTGGTCGGCGGGATTTGGATGTATCAGCACGAAGTCTCCGCGTCTCCGGGTCAAACTTGGTGTTGATCGTATGTCGTACAAGCTCACATCCTCAGTCGTGTCTAGGAGCTGTCCGGTGTAAGACGGCGGTATTAGGTCGTCGGCGAGAAAGCGGATACTGGGTTTGTCGAACCACCGAACTGTTGCTATTCGATCCCGAGGCTTTACAGATTGGACGACGCCGACTTTGGCAGGCTCAAAGGTCCAGGTCTCGTCTGCGGGTTTATCCTTCCTCTGCTCCTTCGTACAGACTATCTCTCCGGGCCATACTTCATCATCGTCCTCGACGTTGGGATCCGGTATTAAAGACGAGCTATTGGCTTCGGTAATGCTGAGATCCTGCCATAAGACCGTGACCTGCGACTGGGTTTGCATGACCAGAAATACGTTCATGTCGTATCCTAGGGTTTCTGTCCGTGATATTCGCCTCAGCTTGCCTTGCGGCCGGCCGGATGGGAGGGGGCGGGTTCCATCGTACTTGACTGCGGCTCCTGTCAAGTCCTTGAATCGGACGCGATCCCCAACAGCTACCTCGGCAACATGGTATGACCGATCCAAGCCATTGGGCATCATGGGGAGCGTGCTGGACGCCCCTCTTGATGCATCGTACACGGAGAAATTCTCGCTCGCGAGTTCATCGGTGGTCAGCTGGGATGGCGGTTCCGCACCGGCGCCAAATTCGGAGCCGGGTGATCCAAACCTGCGGGCCAACCACTGCACGTTGATCATGATGGCGCGCGTCTCGACGACGGTACCCTCTGGACGCACCCGGGGATCGAAAGCGCCGTATCTCCATCGGCCCCTGCGTAGATTTCCTTTCTTCGTTTTGACAGTGTCGCCGACGCTCAAACGGTCGACGAGCTGGTCCACGGGTTCCAGGTCATCTGGGTTCTCCACCACAACCACCGAATTGTTGGAAAGCTTGACGGAGACCTCGTCGTAGACGTCCTCTATCCGACCCACCCAGTCGTGGTATATCACCAAGGCGCCTTCTTGGTACTCGTGCACGTTGAGCAACTCGTCGGCGGGCACCTGTTGTATTGAGTAATCCTCGGTGGTGACTGTGGTGAGCTGTCCGCCGTTGAACATGGTCGCGGGGAAGAGCGTGCAGACGGCCTTTGTGCCAATGACGGTCCCACTCATCGGATCCTGCACATTCTTCTTGACCACGTCGCCGACGTACAGCGCGCGGTCCAGCAGCTCCAGTTTTGGCTCGGGGATCAGCTCTGTGCGGAAGGCGGTTTGCCACGAGACCAGCACGGTGCCGCGGGGAGGGATGCCCGACTTCATGAACTTGGTGAAGAGGTCCCTGGGAATGTCGTCGTCGCGCTCGATGTCCTCGCCATAGTCGCGCTGCGGCCGGGGCTCGTGGGAATCGACGTCGCCGAAGGACCGGTCGACGACGCCGACCATGAATTTGTCATTCTTGAGCGAGACGGTATCCTCGACGCAGAAGCGGATGCCGTGTGCCATGGCGAGGGCGGGGTCAACCGCGCCGACAGCGGGGCAAATACGCGAGGCGAGCGGGCTCACGAGCAGATATCAGTGTTGGTGTTGGCGTTGGCGTGTGTGCTGGTGTCGGTGTTGGTGGTGTTGATGTTGTTGGGGGCGGTGATCGGAGGGGTCGTCTGGTGCGGCCGCGGTGGGTCGGGGCACTCTGTCTGGGAAGAGGGAGGGGCGTAACGAGGGCGCCGAAGAAATTGTGCACCATGCGGGGGATGCGGTCGACGTGCTCGTGCGGGCAGGCGGGATCCGAGGGGTCGATGTCGTGGTCGTGGTCGTGGTCGTGGTCGTGGTCGTGGTCGTGGTCGCGGCGGTCGCGGCGATTCATGGCGGCGGAAAGTTTCGCGCGTTGGCGTCGGGCGTGGAGCTGTGAGCAAAGCCACAGCCAGGCGGAAGCAGCCGAGCCGCATGTGAAGAGGGACAGCGGACAGCGGACAGGGTTGGCGTTGGCGTTGGCGTTGGCGTCTCACGGGTCTGTCTCTCAAAAAGACCATCACGACGGCTGCCGACCGCGAACAAAGCAGCCGCTCTCGCTCTCGCTCTCGCACAGCGACCCAATGGCAGACCCGCTGTATGAGCTGCTGGTCCCCTACTTCGACGGCCGGGACTGTCTGGAGCGGCCTGCCGCCCACGACGCCGTCACCCAGGCATACCTCGCGCGCCTCACCACCCTCCCGCTGCAGGCACTCGGCTCGTCGGAGCAGCAGTCCCTCGCCCAGAGCTCGCAGTCGATCCTGCGCTCGCTGCAGGCCCTCTCGAAGCGCTCGCACAAGCCCATCATCAGCTCCATCGACCACCTCTCGCACCTGCGCGACACCCTCCCGCGCATCGGCCACCATGTCCGCACGCTGCAGGCCGAGCTCCCCGCGCTCGAAACGGCGGCCCAGCACTTCTCGCAAAAGTACAGCAAGAGCGCGGAAAACGCCATCCTGGACCGGCGGAGGAAGGCAATGCTTCTGGCCCGCAACATTGACCGCGTGTCCGACATGCTCGACCTGCCCACGCTGCTCTCGTCCGCCATCTCCTCCTCGACCGCCCACCAGGCCACGGCCACCGCGTCAGCAACAAACGCAAACTATGCCTCCGCCCTGGACCTGCACGCGCACATCAGGCGCCTGCACACCCTCTACCCCCATTCCGCCCTCGTATCCAGCCTCTCCGCCCAGGCCGAGCGTGAAATGCAGACCATGACCACCAATCTGATCGCCTCGCTGCAGTCCCAGGGCATAAAGCTCGCGGGCGCCATGCGCACAATTGGGTGGCTGCGACGCGTAGCACCCGAGCTGGACGACACCTACTCCAAAACAACGCGCAGCATTGGTTCCGGAGAGGGATCTCTTGGCGCGCTTTTCCTCGTATGCCGGCTACACTGTCTCCTCGGCATGCTCTCGGCCCTGGACCCTTTGCGGGACCTCGCCGATCAAGAGACGGAGCGCAGACTCCATGCACACGGGGAGCAGAGCGGGGACAAAGGCGGCCGCGGATGGGCGGGCGGTCAGCAAACAGAGCGCTATCTAAAGCGCTACATTGAGATATTCCGCGAACAGAGCTTCGCTATCATCTCCATGTACAAGAGCATCTTTCCGTCTGCCCTGCCTGCTCCGGGGTCTACGGATGTGGATTCCGACGCTGGGATCGCGCCGAGCGTTAAACCGGTTGGAAGCCCGATAAATAAGAACCCCCTCCAACCTATCCCATCCGCACTCGCGACTTTCCCACTCCATCTCGTGGACCTGCTGTTCGACACGCTACGTACCTATTTACCGAACATCCAGGATCGGACATCTCGGGATTCGTTGCTTACCCAGGTACTTTACTGTGCTGGAAGTCTGGGCAGGCTGGGTGCAGATTTCAGCATGATGATTGCGGTGCTGGAGGAAGATCTTCGGGAAGAACTCGCTGGAGATGAGGATGGAGATGTGGACGATGAAGACATTGAGGAGGAGTGGGTCGAGGTTATGAAGAAGCACAGGGTGCAAGCTAGTCGACTGGAGTTACTGGCTTCTGGTGTTGGGACCGGGAGATCGGGGGCAGCAGTTGAACGGGTGGGGAGTCCGGGGCGTTGAAGGTTTGGGACTGGAGCCCCTCGAAACATGCTGCAAAACCCCGCTTCCATGGCCTTGTCGGTGATTTGAGCTTGGGGTGATCAACGAAGGGGTCTCACGTGACATTATTTCCCGCTTCCAGAAGTCTGGGATTGATTGATTCCAGCAGGACCGGGGATCCCACGTATGATCATCAGGCACCAAAGACCGTTCCTCTTGAGAAATGGGGGGCTTGTAATGTGCCAACCCCACGCCTAAAATTTGCCGGTAGCTCAATTGAACAGACTCAATCATGAGAATGAGCATTCGCCTCAAGGCTTCTACCCGAATCAGTTTCTCAGAACTTACCCATCTACGGAGATAGGAGATAGAGGTACTAGCGGCATAGCACCCTCAAATGGATCCCCGGGCCCCAACTCCATCTCCAGGGCTGACCATTATCCTGAAGCAGCCTCAATATTCATACACTTGACCTGTAGGTGCAGTCGTCTTCCGATCCGACAGAAGTTATAGCCCAGTACACTACCCGAAACCTGGAATGTCATTCACGCAAGTGGTAAAGTCGCCTGTCGGTTACATACCTATCCCAATCTTCTTGCTCGGCTTCCGTTCTCAAGCCTTCCCACTCTGGTATTCGAGCACTCCGAAATATTTCCGTCTACCTACTGGAGTTCCATGCCATAGGTACACTCTGCGGATGTAGGACTACCACGACTGGGTCAAATCGGGTATGGACTTGTCACGTCATTGGCATCCCCAATTGCACATTCCCATCCTAACCCGATCCTCTACACGCGCCTCTACTGAGAGTTGCTGAGCAACCAAGTTAGCCCTCCACAGCGGAACCTACATTATCTTATCTCCCGGTCTTATCTTCAGTCGATCCATGTATATGGGAGTGGTGTGGGCGCCCAGCACGATTCTTGGCCTAAGATGGTGTCACGACAGCCACTTCTAAGTAGACCATGCGTGGGATTGGGTCTAACCCCGCGCCTACATCTAAACGAGACTTTGTTGCAGGTACTCCGCAATATTGATCTGTTCTTGCGATTGTTTTTCGGCTTGGCTGAGTAATTGTAGCGGAGGGTCAGCGGATACTGGGCAACCTTCGCTTCAAGCGATGGACTCCAGGTATCTTTTTCCGCAAATATCTATATATGCTTTCCAATTTTCCGCAGATCACTCTTGTCTTTGCATCGTTTCCCTTTCCAATTAAAATCTTACTCTTATTAATATCCAACCATGGTCGAGAAAGCTCCATCCACCGTATCCTCAACCCCCTCCCGCAGCTGGAAAGGCTGGCTCTGGGACTCCGCCGACGTATCCAAAGAAGAGCGAAAATTCCTCTTCAAACTCGACGCCACGCTCTTAACCTTCGGTACTCTCGGGATGCTGATAAAATGGATCGACACATCCAACATCACCAACGCCTTCGTCTCTGGTATGAAAGAGGATCTCGGACTCTACGGAAACCAATACAACTACATCATCGTATCGTGGACCGTAGGGTATATCATCGGTCAATGGCCATCTAATATCATCTTGACGAGAGTGCCGGCGCATATTTGGATTCCATTTCAGGAGGTTGGGTGGACGGTTTTTACGTTTGCGCTGGCTGGGGCGAAGTCTTATGAGGCGCCACTGGGATTGAGGTTTGTTGTGGGATTGTTTGAGGCGGGGTATTGGCCGGCGCTTTATTATGTGCTGGGGTCATGGTATAATAAACGTTTGTCATCAGCCTTCTTGTCATGATCTAAGTTGTTGACATGATGGTTCAGGTGAATTGGGAAAGAGAAATGGGATTCTTCAGTCCGCGGTCTCAATCGCCCCGATCTTCAGCGGCTTTCTCCAGGCTGGGATTTACAACGGATTGAACGGCCACGGTGGTATGGCGGGATGGAGATGGCTTTTTGGTATGGATCTCTTCAAGTTGTCGCATCGATGCTGTTACTAACCCGTCATTGTAGTCATAAATGGCATTATATCTTTGCCCATCGCCGTCTTAGCTTTCTTCTTTCTCCCAGACACGCCGGGTACAGCGAAACCCAACTGGATATTCACTGAACGGGTAAGAGACTCTCGCATTCATTCCACCCAGACACTCGTCTAACCTCTATGCGCAGGACATCGAGATCGCTCGCTCGAGAATGGCGAAAGCCGGCCGCCAACCCGAAGGCAAACCCTACAGCGTCAAGACCATCCTTGGCTTCCTGACAAGCTGGAAGACGCTCCTCTTCACGCTCATCTTCACCATGCAACCCTTTGGCTCCCAGCCTTTCACCTCATTCGTCTTCTGGCTCAAAGCCCACAACAAAAAGGGCAAGCCGCCCGTGTACACCATCGCTCAAATCGTACGTCCACCCCCGTATCCCCCATCCCCCTCCCCTGTTCACCATCCAACTAACCCCTCCCTTCCTAACTAGAACGAATACCCCACCATCGGCAACGCCTTCACAGCCGTCTACTCCCTAACCTGCGTCTGGATTTCCGACGGGCCCCTCAAAGGCCGACGATGGCCCGTCATCCTCTTCTCGAACATGATCGCGATTGTCGTATTTACGCTTCTAGTTGTTACGCCAGTTATAGGACCTTTCTCGCATCGCGCGCCACTGTATATTATTTCGAGTATTGGGGGGAGTATGGTCCCGTTGACGATGGCGTGGATGGCGGAGTTGATTAGTGAGAATGCGGAGCAGAGGGCTTTTACGGCTGCGAGTATGAATACGCTGCAGTGTAAGTTACCCATTCTGTCTTCTTCCGCTGGCTTCACTCTGGACTATTGGTTCTCAATCGGATGGGAGATTAATGTGCAATATTCTGATTCGGAAGCAGACACATTCAATGCCTGGATCCCCCTGGTCTGGTTCCAACAAATTCACCAGCCATTCGTGACGCCGGGAAATCGGGCTGCGGCGGTGGTGGCAGGATTCAATATCATTGTGTTTTCGACGATTGCGCTGCTTGCGCAGAGGGAGAAGCTGAAGAAGAAAAGGAATAATCAGGTTGTAGATGCGGTTGAGGAGCCGGGGCCGGTGACGCCAAGTGTGAAGAGTGAAGAGGGGAACGAGAAAGCCCTCGCAGTTGGAGTCGTCGCTCTTTAGAGCTTTTTTACGACTAGGCGGCTCATCCTGTGTCTATATCAATAGAGTAACGCTGTCACATTCTAGCGCATATCGATTCAGAGTCAGGTACTGTTCAATTCTACATCGCTTGATTACTTACGGTATCTGAGTTTGGATAGTCAACGTAGTATTCCACGTATTTCGAACGAATGAAACTTTACTTCTGTGCTCCACCCTCGCATTCTAATATCACACCCCTTCACCTCAGCTTTAACACCATTTCACGCACTACCCTGCTCTCATACCCCACGAAGAAAGTTCCTCCCACTCTGACAAGGGACGTATATAGACCCACTCTCGATGCACGTAATGCGGGGTAGGTACCAAATCATATTCGGCCAATCTGCAGGTGCCGAACTGAAGCTGGGACGGGTAAATCACACGCGAATCAGCAAACTTCCCAGTCGGGACCAGGTATATACTCGCAATATCCGGCAGCAGCATAACATCGGAATTTCAGTAGTGAAATGAAGTGGGGCATTCTTCGAACGACTACTTCATCAATAGCTATGTAGCTCGCAGAGGTGAGATGAGAAGCGAAGAGGCGCTTTCCTTTCTTCACACGCACACAAACCTTTCCTTCTCCAATTGCAGACTTACACCTTGGCGCCGTGGCATAATGTACCTTCTCAAATCGCTCGTCCTCGGGTTTCTAACCTCAGCATCCTTAACCATCGCATCCCCCATAGCCTCCCCACTCCCCCAACTCAACATAACCGACTACTTCGGCAGCGGCTGTCCCACCGGCGGCGGTCTAACTAGCACCCTCGGCGCCTTCAACTCGACCACAGGCACCTTCCCCCTCCTCTTCACCCTCTCCAACTTCACGCCCCAAATCGGCGAATTCGGAAACTCGGGTCTGCGCATGTGCGACATCACTGCAACACTTACTGTATCCGCGGGATACAAGGCCATTGTGAACGCGCACGGCACACAAGCGCGGTCGACCGGCGAATTAGGCCTAGATAAAGACACGACGTTGAGTTTGAGGGGCACGTATCAGTTTGTGGAGAGGTTCGAGGTGCAGGTATGCACTCCCTTATCTGGCTATCTAGAGACAAAGCTCACGGCGAGGAACAACAGAGTATCGGCATGCTCTCGGCGCCCGGTCCCATTTCCGGAACTTTCGCGAAACTGATTACGCCTGTTGACGGGGATAAAGGGATTGTGGGGCCTTGCACGGGGAGTGGAGAGTTGGGGATTGAGTTCCAGGCTCGGACTGTGAGGGAGGATGGAGCGGGGAAGGGGAATGGGGTGGTGGTGAGTGATACGAGGTGGGGTTTGGAGACGGAGGTTGAGGTTGTGAAGTGTTAGGGATGGAGGCGTGGGAGGTAAGGAAGTGCGAGAGATGGACTAAGAAGGAGAATTCGTAGAAGAAGATATACGCGTCTCGCTTAGTTGACCGCTTGCGTGGATTCACATTGCTAAATCTTACTCGCGGTGTTCTTAGGATTAGGTTGAAAGAGCGTTCTGCCATCGATCGCCCGCTCCCATGTTTCGACAGTTTCGGCAGTTTCGACAGTGGGACGTTGCAATACGTGTAGTATCGTATGTTCACGCCAATTCGCTTCATACCCAGTGTGCGTCTCGAGTTACCGCCTATACATAGATAGAAAAGCCTCTTACCCACCAAGAGTGCAACGAACAACTGCTCGCTCTCAGGATGGCGAGATATGAAATGCTTGGGTATGTGTCTCGGGGAAACCAACGGACTTTGGGGCCGAGATAGATACCCCCGGATACTGCCGACATTCCCGACGCAGACGACCAGCACTGGACGACGTGCTACAGTTTGACCGTTCCTTTATATCATCTAAAAGCGGGATGATGATGCGACGGAAAATGGCCATGGAATGCCAGCCGCGGAGAACACACTACCGAGAAAGAGGCATAAAGAATCAGAACAGAGTCACGGATTCAATGCACATTCTTGAGAGCACATGTGAAGTTGGGAAGACTTTGAATTATCTGGTGACTACTCAAATATACTCAAATTCTAGTTTGGTCGAAGCTGACCTGTACGGTCATCCTCGAAACTTCACATCCCAATCCGGCGCGATATACTCGCTTTGAAGGAGTCTGAGCTTGCTCCACCAAGAAAACCGACGCTGCATTGACAGAGTAACTACCTACTCGCGAAAAATCGCCTATCCACCCGCCCTCTTCTCCGGGGGCTCCGAGGGCGCCGGCGACGCCGGGTTGACACGACTGCGATGACCCTCCTCTTGATCCTCGAAGCGCACATGCTTGGTAGGCCGATCTGACTTTCGACCCGCCACGTATTCCTCCCATTCGTTATCGCTCGCACCCTCGTCGTTCCTGTCGTCGAGCAATGACCTTGACTGCGGAGTCAAGCGTTTCTTTGCCGACTGCTTGAGCCTCGGTAGGGTCGTTCCATTTGTTGCCGGCTTGAACCTCAGCCGGGCCATGGCGTTCGTAGCCGGCTGCTTGAGCCTCAGCGGCGGCGGCCTCGGATCCAGTTTCCCGATGCCAAAAAAGACCAGGCCATCACGGGAAGGAGGTGGAGTCGCCGGTGTATACCTTTTGAGGGTCAATTTCAACCGCTGCACCTTAAACTCCGCATTCACCAGCGAAATATACCAATCATGGTGCTCATTCTCCCCCATATTTCCCTGCTCGATGCATCCCACAAGGTCAAACGCCTTCTCTCCATCCTTCCCCGCCAATCCCTCCATCACCTCCTTCATCGGTTTCCGGAAGCACAACCACTCGATGCCATCATCGACCTTCAGCTCGCAACCAATTTTTACCCCGCGGGCTCTCCAATTCTTGAACCGGAATCCAATGGCACATCCGCGGTCTATTTTTTTGTTCCGCTGCGGAGGTCCCCTGGCCCGGAAAGCCTCCTCTAGCAATCCGACCTCGAGACAGGAGTTTGGGATGTGATCGCCGGGTAGAAGTTGCCATTTATTGACGGTTCCTGGATCGGGGCCTGTACAAGAGTTGTTCCAGCCGCGATCGCGATTTGCGAGGGCGTTTTTGACGTCGGCGAAGGTGAGGACGCGGGTGTCGAGATGGTAAATCAAAATCGATTTGTTGCGGTATGCTCTATACTGGACTGCCGGTAGCGTATCGGGTCCGAGTTTGTCGACTGAGAAGGGCTCGAGCGTCGGCGAGCTGGACCTGTCTCGCACATTATGGGATTGTGGTTCGTATAGCGGAGAAGAGGGTTCCTGGTCCTCTTCACTGTCCGCAGTGTCCGGTTCGATCAAGGCTGTCAAATCGTAATTGGAAGTCCGCTCCTTGGGGCCCCGCAAGTTGTAGCCCGAAGTCATGCTGAACGAATGAAGTATGACGGTCGGGTGCGGTTGATTCGGCTGAGAAAAAGAAGGGGACTTGATTTGTTTGTTTAGGTCGGTGTTTATGTACGCAGCGGATGGGAGTGGCGGTCAAAACGCTCTGGCGACTCGTGGCGATGGCATGAAAAATAGTGACTGCCTCCCACGAGGAGGCAGAAACGCGCGCGTGCCGTGATTGCGTATTTCACATGGTGGAGATATAGTGAAAGAAGAGAGGTGGTAACTGTGATTATGGCGCGAGAGTCGCGGTGAAAGACCTCTATCGTGAGGAAGACTGGGATGGTAGGGCAGAAGGGAAGTGACGGCTCTCAAGCCAGTCTCACCAACGCAATCTTGATAAGCTCTTTCTCACATGACGCTGCAACCTCCCTCCGTCTTCGCCCCGTCCTCGGTCGTCGTCTTAGCACTTGTCCGTGCAACGTCCTCCAACACCTGCTTGCAGAGCTCGCCAGTCAAGGCACTACATTCAGCATACCGATCACATCGAAGTTCTTGCGCAAAGTTCAGCCCTTCGAAGGGCATCACGCTGGGTCCCCTTCCGCCATCACGCTTCTCCTCTTCCGTCCACTCTCTCCGCAGGTCACGCTTGAGACCGAGCACCATAACAGGCAGGCTCTCGTCGTAGCTGAAGTGCTTGTTCACCAAATCACTCCAGTAGCCTCGCAAGGCGTGGAGCGTGCTGCGGCGCGAGATGTCGTAGCACAGGATTATAAAGTCAGGACGGAGGAGCGTGTAGTTGGTCGGTGACGCAGTATCATAAAACTGCAACCTATACGGTCGGCGGTAGAGGGTGATGTTGAACTTGAAGGGCTGGTCCAAATCGTGGAGCGTGGGGAGTTGGTAGGGTGGGAGGTCGTCATTGTACGGACGGATGCCGAGACTCAGCCGCCTGAAAGGTAACAATTAGCACCGGATTCATGATGGTGAAGCCGGAAGTGAATGTGCGTTGCCATAAGGAATACTGCGCTTCAAGGTGCGCGACGAGAAGGATGCAAGGTGCACACAGAGGAGGGAGACGTACGATAGAAACATCGACTTACCAACTTCTGGGTCGCCCAGAAGAAGGACTGTGACCTCTGGTGGCGGCGGAAGCGAGGGGTCCATCATTGAGTTCGGTGTATCTATGTCGTCGAACCTCCGCGACGGAGCTCAAGAAGGCGGCTCCATGCTTGCTTTTTGCTCGTTCGTCGTTGGCTTGGAGTCGCGCTCGGAGTTGCCGGGTCCGGGCGGAGGTCGGCCCGGAGCGGACTTGGCAGTGATAACTAACGTAACTCACCACGTGCTAACTTAGTTATTCTTCTCTGCAGCTTCCCGCCGTTCTGCCATCAACCAACACATGGTGTCATGTATCCATCACAAGCTCTCGTCATGTGATGCTGTTGTGGAGATAGAGGACCTTGCGACTCAGGTTTGCCTTGCGAATCAAGCCACTTAAGATGCGCTCTTCTGCCGTCAAGTCCTTTAAGTAGGTGAATGCAGATATGTGTATATAGTCGACACTAGGTGGGCCGCCCACTAGCTACGGGGTGAGTGAGTCTGGGTTCTGTCCAGGGCATCGCCGTTCTTGTCCACAACACTGCCACCCCGGTCCAAAAACCGCCAACATCAAACATGGCGACGCCTTTAGGACGCAAAGCTGGACGAGACCTTATTGT